>MU863898.1:0-329254 GCA_033296885.1 Triangularia verruculosa | reverse complement strand
CATAATCAGTAAAGTTGTATCTTAATTCCAATAGACTAAATAAGCTAGTTTCGAAGTTATAGAGAATTTTATTAATGTTTGGTGATTTTAACGAGCTTATGTTTTCAGGGTTATGTATGGATTTTGACGTGGGTCACTCGCTGATATGGGTCACTCGTTGATAATGTACGTTACCCGCCACAGCAACTTCACCGAGTACCTTATTTGTCCGTTCCCACTAGAACTTCACATGTATCCTGGCAACGTTCATTGCATTGTCTCCGAGGTCCGGTTGGCTTAGCTAGGTACCAGTTAGAGCGTCGTACTAATAAAACCAGTCACTTGTAGTTATCAGGTACCTGAGTCATGCAAAGGTCAACAGTGTAAACAGTGTCACTCCGATATTGGGAATTCAAGCACCAGGATGAGCTTGTATTATTTCTTCCTTTCAAAGATAGCACGCATCTAAAACAAGTATGAACCACCATATTTTTGTTTCCAAAGATAAGAACGTTATTCATCACCTAACCCCCCACTAGATTTCAGTGTAGCCCCTTGGCTATGTCTACAGCCCCTGCCAGTGAGTACTCAAGTCAAGAAACCGAGCAAACTTCCTTTCCTTGAGGGCATTCCTCATCGACAAGAAATTAGCAAGAATAGTGTGGAAAATTTCCATCTGATAGCAACCATAGCTGAAGGCGCAACGCACCACCTCTGCGACGAAGTACGATCTTTTCTTGGTATCTGTCGATGCTTCAAAAGCGATCAAGTTCCTAAATTTAGTTTGGTCAGTGGGTAAAGCAACGCACATCAAAGGCACATGAACTCTACTTACACCCAAACATAGATGTATGGCAATCCAACCCATGCTTTCAGGCCGATGAACCGGATATGATCAAAGATCGCTTGTACATCCTCCTTGTTCCTCACGTCATCAAAGCCATCCAGCCCCTCCATCAAGGTTCGTCGCATGATTCTTGCCGCCAAGGCACATGTTTCAAGAAACAAGCCTGGAATATCGGCCGTTGTCCTCGGCTGATCGATGACGTGATCCAAATCCACGTGCATCAGATCTTGCCAATTGAGATCGTTTTCCCATCTATGCTCAGATGGTATCTTGAAAAAGCAACGGAGGGCATCGAACGCTGACTGCAATACCTCGGGCAGATCTCCATGAATGTGTGGCTGTACGTACTGGTTGGCGTGGTCGAACTCGTCGTCATCACACATCAAGAGAGGACAGGATCTGAATTGCTGCCCTTCAAATGGCCCCACTGTCTGGACTCTGAGAGAGGTAACTGGGTTCAAGATGTTGAAGGCCAAGGGCGTGTCGAGACAGACCCCTTGCAACATGTCCCCCATGACGCACAAATGCTGCATCACCAAGGGCATTTTGTCCAGGCCTCCCCTGGACTTGATGAACATCTCGACAGCAGCAGAATGAGTGATAGCTCTTGGGCTAAAACGAACCATCTGTAGATACCCTGACGTTAGTGGCGGTTACTTGCCAAATCAAGAGTCGGTGCCGGGGAGGGAAGTTACCTCGAACATGGACAACACCACTACTGGATAAACAACTTCATGCAGCTCCCTCTGCTCCGCCCCATCAATAAACTTTTGGAGCTCAGACACAGCTCTGTATTCGTAATAGGGGTAGTTCATCTCATCTCTCCCCTTGTACGCGTCCAGGACACCCGCCGTAAGAAGCCAGCCAATGTAAATGCAGGCAGACTTTGACATGTCTGGCCTGAAATACGACGGCTTTTTGAACCCCACCGTGAGAACAAAGGCTTGGTCGAGGTACGAGGAGTAGCTGTTACATCGGGAGAGATAATCCTGGAATTCTCGGGACGAGACTCCGGTGGAGTGTGTGGACAGTGGGGGTGGACCGCACATGTCTTTGATGTTTGGAGGGGGCACTCCATGACGGGCACGGCTACTAGAGACAAGGGCAATGGCGGCGCCAGACGCGCGTTTGCGGCCAGTGTTGGCTCTGGGCGCCTTGGCTACCACCATGGTGACGGAGTCCTCAGAGTCTTCAGAGGAATCGGTTGTGTTTGGTGTGGGAACAGCAGGAGCAAGCCTGTTGGGTGTTATAACACCGGACGACGTCAGACTGCATTCCCAAATAGGAAAATGCTCGTGGAATACGTACCTGCGTTGATTTAAGCTCAGGACTGTAGCGGATGCTGCCGTAGGACCCGAAGGATTGGTTACACCTGCGATATAGGGCTGATGATTAGTCTCACATGCAGCCTGGCTACATCCAGCCGCGAATTAAACTTACCGCGATGATGTGCGTTGGCGGCTTTGGCGAGTTTCTGTTGGCCGCGGACCGAGACCATGGCTTGGGAACGGACAAGCTGCTTCTGCTTCTTGTCCAACTTGGGACCACCATAGTTTACAAAGACAGACATGATGGATTTGGTAGAAGGCTTTGAGTGAGGGGTGAGTCCGTCGATGATGTACCTGAATCACGAGAAAGGAGTGTCAAGTAGTAGCCAAAGGAAGGGAAAGGGCCGAGGGGGCCTTCACTGAGGAATATATGGAATCGAAGAACAGCGCTAGAATTAGCCGCCGTCAGCCCTCAGCCGTCATGGTTCTTCGATGTCTTCGATTGCGATGGGTCAAGCGGAGGGGGCGGAGCAGTTTAGCAGTGCATGGCTGTTCAATATCCCACATCAGGATCCATTTCTCTCGGCCGATAATTGAAGATGGCGGTCGTCGGCGGGTTTGGAGGTTGCAAACCGTCCAACGCAACGGATAGAAGCTGCGTTCGGTAGCATTGAAAGCGGAGCCGATATTGATGCCAAGTAAAGCCAAGCTGGCGGGGCTGATGATCAAGCTTCTCTCATTGGTGTTGAGCAACATCCATTTTGGGCATAGCTTTTCCAGGTCAAGCAGGGGTCACCATTGGCCAGGTAGCTTGCGCTGTCGGCACCCCACTGCAGGGAAGCAATTTTAAGCTTGAACATCACACAACGACAATGCGCTTCGAGCAACTCGGGCTTCAGGTCAACGTTTTTTTGCTCCACATAACAATGTATTAAGACAATGGGTACTTTTCTACACATGCTCTTCCCAGACCTCACCGAGGATTCAGGCCTCAAGTCAACCTCACGAATGTGACATCGTCAATATACACGTCGTTCGTTTGGCCCGTGTTGCCGCCGACGTTGAAGACCAGCTGCACCCAACTGGCAGCGGCCATGAAGGTGATCGATCGGGTGCCCCACACATTGGCAGGCGTCCCGACCAACTGCGCCTCTGTGAATGATGTCTGGAGAACATCAGGATACACGTAGAGGTACAGGCTCGTGGCCGCGCTCGGGTTTGTGTGCTGGTAATACAGACTGAACCGGTACTGCTTCCCGGGAACCACGGGCAAGTTGTACGTCAAGCTGTTGCCTCCCCCGTTGACGCTCAAATACCGCATCAGCAACCCCAGGGAGCCAGAGTGAGGCCGGGCGTTGGTGACGGTGGTAGACACGAGGTTTGTTGCCGAGCCGATCACGAAGTCGCCCACGGTGCCATCCTCGAAGGTACCGTCACCTTTCAGCAGATCCACGCCAATGCTGGGAGTCGGAGAAGGGACTTGGCCGACGGTGTAGGTGTTGGTGACGCACTCGGAATCAGCCTGGCAAACAACGGAGGCGGTGGGTGCGTGGAGACAGGCGTAAACACTGTCGGCGACAGAACGGGCGACTGAGGAGGCTGGGACAGCAGGCAGCGCAGTCGTGGGGAAGCATGCGGTCGCGGCAGGGTTCTGCGGCATGCCATAGCGTGTCAGGGCGCTCTTACAGGCGCTCATGGAACTGCCAACGCTGCGAGAGTTGAGGGTGGTCGATGCAAGTTGCCTGCACGCGGCTGGCAGACTGCCAGAAGCATAGCAGCGCTCCGGTGTGCCGTTGTAGGTGGGTGCCGGAGGACAGCTCGTGATTGTTGTCAAGTCGGGCCCCTGGGTTGTGGTGGTGGAGGACTCGGTTGATGAAGCCAAGTTAGTGGTGCTAACAGGAACGTCCGAAGTCGTTGCCTCCGGTTCAGCTGGCGCGGTCGTTGTCGTCTCGGGTTCCGGTGCTGTGGTGGTTGATGTCTCCGTCTCAGTTTCGACAGGTGTCGTCACCTCGGCCGAGGTTGTGGCTGAAGCCGACGTGGTTGGTGCTGCCTTGGTGTACAGGTTCAGCCTGTCTGGACCGCCGCACCATTGGTCGGGAGCTCCAACACAGAGCATAGCACAGTCCTTCTCTGGTGCCGCCTGCCCGATGAGCTCGTTCCCGCAGTAGCATTCCCGCGAATACTCGAGGCCGAAATATGAGTACTCACTGCATCTCTCAGCGCACTTCTCGACTGTCAGGTCATCCGTTCGCCAACTGACAGCTTGGAGCGATCGCTCATCCACCTTGTCCGTCCAGCACGATGCGTAGTGGAAGCCTCCCACAGACTCAAGATTGCTTCCAGTCCCGATTGTCGCGGCCTTCTGGTACAGATTGAGGCGGTTGCCAGCTCCGCAGTGCTGGTTATGGTTGCCCATGCAAGTCATCGGACACTCCCCCTCCGGAACCTTGACGCTAGCACTGTCCAGCGTAGTGGAACAGAAACATTCAACGCCATACTCAACACCAAAGAACACATATCCACCGGCGCTGCATGTGACAGCGCACTTTTCCAAAGTCATATCTTGGTCGGTGATTGTTATGCCGCTCAGGACACGTTGAGGCACGTTGTCGGTATAGCAGCCTTTGTACTCGTAGCCCGAGATGACTGCCGGGGGTTCCTCCATGTCCGACTCGCAGGCTGAGTCGAATTCGTAAACGTTGAGTCTCATACCTCCACCGCATGTCTCGTCTGGATTCCCCGAGCAGGGCATGTTGCAATCCGAATCTGGGGCGGCATTGGTTGGCTTCGTACTTCCGCAATAGCACTCGGACGCCCATTGGGTGGCGAAGAATTCATAGCCGGCGCAGTTGATGGCGCACTTGGCCGCCGTCATGTCATGAGTGCTGATGACCTTGCTGGGTAGGACACGTTGGCTGCTGTCGATGAAGCAGCCAAGCGAGGTGTATGTCAGGGCATCGTCTACCTGCCGGGAATAGAGTATCCCGCTTGGAAGGGCAGATCCGGTCGAGAGAAAGAGAGCTCCAAGGGACAAAACCCGCATGTTAAACGACTCCATCTCGAAAATGAGCGACTCGTCGAGATTGAGAAGAATGACCAGTCAGGTCGGGAGGGACTGGAATGATGAATATAAAGAGGGTGAGGGAGGTGGTTATCAGATCCACGGACTTCGAGTACACCCCTTGTCTTGTGAGTTCTGCTCGAGCCTCGAACTAAAACCCAAGCTCAATTTGGTTGCGTCCCGACTGAAAGGACGTGATATTAGCATCTTCTCCCTTTTTAGACGATCGCCGTCGATAGAGCCTACGGCTGAGTGGCGTAGCGTGCATTTTCACAGCTGATGTTGATTGTCTCGACCCCGGAGCCCTGTAGGTATCAGGGTGCCTGGCGCACTTCGATAGCGCGAATCCTTCTGTGGATATGGGGATCGGATTGTTCTAGACTTCGCAAAACGAGCATCGTCTTTGATGGAGAATCCATGCTGCAGCAAAAAAAATGGATTGCTTCCAAAGCTTTCTGGCTCTTTTTACCGCACGCGCGAAAGAACCGGGGAGTCGGGACTGACAAGAGGACAAGCGCAAACACAATGCCAAGACCGTCTAGGTCAAGCTACCCAAAGATAGCTCTTCCACGTGGGTGAGGGACCAAGCTCCCGGGTCAGGACACAGAATTCAGTCAGTATATCTTCTTGGCATCATTATCCCAGACCAAATCGACAGACGAACATAAGAGAGCTCGCACTCAAATCGCCATAGTTTACTTCTGTACATCAGGTAACCGCCCGTTCTGGTCATTTCCTATCTCCACTCGTTCCAAATTTCCACCCCCCTGTGTTGAAGATTACCGAAAAAAAGCCTTGGTCATCCCCCTCGTAACCGGCCTTCCTTCCAATGTGATTGTCTCCGTCTCCAGAAACAGCAACTTGGCTATAGCTCTATCGGTTGCCTTCTCCCACTCCTCGTGCTGTTTTTCGTCGCTCTTCAACATTTGATCCAGAGCGTCCATCTTCTCTGGCCTTTGCTCCCAGTCTTCACGCTCCTTAGCCGAGACGTACCGTCCGATTTCGTCATAGGAAACCAGGAGGTTCGTGGTAGCATCCTCGCGGTCACCGACTCTGTAGTATTTGGTGACTTGTGGTGTCTGTGATGGACCGCCTTGAGAGTCTGGCTGACGCAAAAGCCGGAATTCTGATATTATGTAGCCTCGTGCTGGTTGGTCTTTGGGAGCATCTCGCGATGTGTTGTCAGGATCGGCGCATGGTAGAAGTGATATTGTGACCGGCTTCTGGCTGCTGGTGTTTGCGTGCAGTCCAAGTACTTCGTTGGCCTTCTTCTTCAAACGAGGATCGACCTGAAGCTCAGGACGGATGGCAGATTTTGGTGCTGGGGTCAACGCTGGATGGAAAGGCTGCGGGGGGGATTTATCGATACCCATGACTAGATATGGAGGGGTCGTATCTACCTAAGTTTTGTGATCATGGTTATTGTGTCAGCAAAAATCAATGAAAGACATTGCTGTTTGTGGGTTGTTTGTGCGACCTTGGCCAACGAACCTTGACGTCTTTGATTGGGGCTTCATCACTTACCTTCTTGTTTCTAGATAACTTCTTGATGAAATTTGACAGAAAGGTTGCTTGTGGGAGTGAAGGTTGCTATTGAAGATGATGTGCACCACTGACTAGTTCTAGGTAGGCAGCTTGAACGTATCAAGAAATGATTCATGGGTTTTGCTGGCGGCCAGTGTCAAATTCCCAGGCCACTGGCAAATACCCACTCTTTGTTGCTTTGTCCGAGCACGTCTTGTCTGCATAGGTTTCCAAAAAGACAATTTTGATGGGTACTCAAGTTCACTACTGAGAACTGCAAACGCGCAAAGAACTACCTAGTAAAAGTGGTGCAAATAGGTACATCGGCCGCTGACCAGAACGTGGTTCTTTGACTCTTAGTTGAAATGAGCCGGTACGCCTTCATCCTCCAACGCCTTCTTCACAGATTCTCTTCCCTCGAGCCTCCTGGCGAACTCCGTATACTTCTTATACTTCTCCATGTCATAACCAGCCAGTCTGATACCCCACCGGTAGATAACATACGCGTAGGCATCCGCCAATGTCACATCCTGGCCAACAAGCCACCCACTACCAGGCTTCTGAAGGTGCTTCTCAATATGGTCATAACCGGCCTCTATATTTCTCCTTCCGCCCGCTTGCACTCCCTCCTTCAACTTCTCGTCGCTGGCATCCACAAACCTCCTCGGTGCCAAAAACGCACTGTACGCTGTTCCTTGAAGCGTGCCACCAATCCACATGATCCATGAGAGAACCTTGGCCTTTTCAAGTTCCGTCTTGCCCCCCAAGTTCCTTTCGGGAACAAGAGAGGCGAGGTAGGAAAGGATGGCGGGCGTCTCGGTGATGGACTCTTTGTTGCCGTCGGGAAATGTGACGACGAAACCGGGGACATAGTTGCTGTGATGAACCTGATCACGGTACTCCTCCGCAGTAAGAGAGCCGTCGGCGGCCTCAAGCTTGCGATCGGAGTTGTGCCGGGTGCTTACTGCCTTGAACGGAATGGCGAGCTCGTGGAGTACTATGTGCACCGCTTGGGAACAGGCAAGCGGAAAGTAGTAAAAGGTTATGTCCGGAAGGGGTGCCATGTTTGCTGAGAGCGTTTTGAGGCGGGTTGTTTTTGATTGAACTTCTCGGGGGTATTGGTGGTAGTCCTATATCTGCAGATTTGGGGGTAATCCAGAGTTTGCTGGATGAGGGGATACCACTGAGCATCTTATACAAAAACTGTCGTAGGGGAGGCACACCCCTCTCGACCCCATTCTCCGTTCACATTTGAAATCAACATGCACCGCATAATATCCGTTGACCGGTTCGCCTTATGTTGGCAGCAGGGTAAAAAACATTTATTTCTAAGCACTGCTCTAAGATATGTCATCACCCACACAAACACAATGCATTGGAACCGTATGAGACCAGTTAAGAAGTACCCTATAGCTTTCCGGGCACATTTTTTTGATGGGTGCCTTGCATCTGCCGTTTCATCGTCGGTCTTCGGCTGCAAAAAATGATGGAATATCACATTATCGACCAATGGCAGATGGTTTATGTAAGTGGGAGGCTGGGTGTGATCTCGTAAGTAATTGCGGTGTATTTGTAATCATCTGAGTTATGGGAGGATTGGGACACGTTGAGGTTTAGTTGACCTTGAAAAGCAACGTTTTCATTTAATTTTCGTTCTCAAGATATATCGAAGTTGCGCAAGAAAAGTATACTATTCTTCCTGCCTTACCTAACCGGGAAAGGGGTGGTAATTCATGTGCGTCTGGTCTTTTTTTCATTTTTTGTCACTCCCATGATCTTTAGTCAGTAGAGAAGTTCGCCTAATCTACCTTATGTGTACCCTTAAACCCTCCGAATCAGAACGGGTCCCATTCTTACTGTTGGCCACCATGAAGTCAAACACTCTGATTCTCACTTAGGTATGACGTTAGGTGGGAGGGGTCGAGGAGAGGGATACGGTCAGGGGTATAAAGAGTTCCTGGCCCAAGCACAGAAAAATTGTGGCGTTGGAGGATGGAGTCTGTACTAATGTTGACCGTGCATGGGGTAGTTGGCGTTTACTTTCATGTGGCGGTCTTGGGTCCTGCCTAGCTGATGTGTTGCAAAAAGGCTTAGCCTCGGCTCCGGTACTTAAGTTAGCCTTGAGCCACATAGAAGCTAGGTATCTCCCCATCTCAAGCCGCGTCAGTTCTGCATATTCTACTCGTTGGCCGCGAAGTCCTACTAGATGCCGCAAATGTGTTTACTATGAGGTTAATGCATAGAGTAATATTATCCCTTCGTTAACGGCTGGGAAGAGGTGTTGAAAAGATTTTGCTATCGCGCCATTGACGAGATAGCTGGTACTGCAAGTCAGAATCACCCCTTTACTATCCGGATAGCAGAAAAGGCCCATTAACTATCTTGAAAAGGTTTATTAATATCTTCTAACGCCTTTAGACCATCTTTCAACGCTATTATATTCCTATTCCACAATGCCAGATTCTTTGTCCAGAATATAGCTGCGAAGGACTGCGGGGTGAAACGGGGTAAAGAAGAAAACGAGTCAAAGGAACAAGACAGGAGTCGAAACATATGCTAGGTAGAAGCATCAGGTAGTTGTCATATGCACCTAATCCGACGACGGATTATGCGGGTGTCTCAAATATTAGGCCATATTGATTCACTTAGTTCGCCTTATACTGGGTAGGTCTTTCGTCACGGTCTTCATAGGTAGATACGCAGTGTGTACCTACCTATGAGCGCCTCATCCAGATAGGCAAGCCAGGATATTATCGCCGCTAACGCGGGGCATAAGAGAACCAAGAAAGCACAGTGATCAAGCCATGCGAGGAGGTTTGAAGCGGGACGGAGCGGGCTTTTATGATACCGCTGGGCTACTAGGTAGATCCCGCATCCGGTGTGAGACCGGGGGCATTCTTGTACCGGAGCAGGGCCCATTGCATGTCTCCAGCTTTCCCGTAGCCTGGTGAAACCTGGCTCACCGCAACGCCAGTCAGCATCTTACGCTACTCTAACGGGAGCCACATGGGCGGATGTCAAAGCAATTGGTCAATTAACACAGGCCCCAGACGTTCCATAGAAGGCATGGAAGCTTCATTTGACCTCCGCAGACCCGGCTGAACCAGTGCCACCTTCCGCATTGGCTGGGAGAAACACGTGCACCCCGGATTGCGTCTCTATTTGTCTTGCGATGACGCCGGAGACCCCTCAGCGGGACAGCCTTTTGCCGTACCCTGGGTCCCAATCGGGAACTGGTAGGCTAAATAAAGGGGCGGTACTTGAAGGTTATGGAGGCACCGCGGCAGGCATTTCAACGGCACAGTCCCAAAAGGATTGCAATATCGGCTCCAGCGGGCTCATTTTCAACAAATCAGATAGTGATATGATGCCTTTTTTCGGCATATCCATCCAGTATCTACTATCAAGCAGCTACGCACAAGTGCAGTTACCAAGCCTTTCAAATTTGGTTAACGGAAAGGAGACGGCGATTTCGGTTGAAGCCGTCGGAGCCCAAAAACTTGACATTCTTCACGTAAAGAGATAATCCTTATCGATCTGGCAGCCGGTCTTGCATGTGGGATTAAGTATGGCTATCGGTAGACACCGTTGGTCACGGAAGCTTCGGCTGAGGCTTGAATAGACCCATAAACTTCCGAATCTCATAAAGTATCTGATCGATTGCACTATAATCCTTTTGCGAGGTATCATCACCAAGTTTGGCCTGGGTGAGACTCTCAGGCCGCAGCAACACTGCATGAAGCGGGTGCACAGTACCCTCAGTCGCCTTGTCTAAAGTGTTATCTGTGGGGCCACCAGTGGTATCATTGTTGCTATGTCGTGATAGTCTGACTGCATTCCATGGGAGCCGGGCTACCCGGATCTAAATGTCTCAAATCTTGCTCCTCCCGGTAAACCGACTCAGGAGCCGGATCGGCGGGCTTATCATCGAGTTCCTGAGTATGGAGCTGCTGCGGCATGCTTCTTTTCCACACTAGTCTGTGGCCTTAATTTGTGATGGTTCGAGTGCAAATAGTGTAAAGAATGGGCTCAAGTGAGTCTGTTGGAAAGTTGTCTTCAGATAGGTGCCTAGCCAGGTAGTCGACCGAGTGACCATACCGACAAGAAAGCTAAAACTACCTATCTACAGTCATTGTATGAAAGGTTGCTGGAGAGCTGTCATCACTGGCTGCTTAGCCGGGGCGAAGCGTCTGTCAGCTTTGAGTGTTCAGGACTGAGACACACTGACAACCGTGCGCCTCCTGCAGTGTCACCCTTCGATCCTTTCCACAAATACCTGATCCAGCAACCCGGAACCTGCCCATCAAAATTGATGTTTCGCTTGTCTCGAGTCAGCTCAAAGCACTAGCGTTATAATTGCACATTGTCTATAGCTCTGTCGCTTGTCTTTCAAGAAGCATCATGCGTTTGGGGATGAACATCAAATGGAAGCTGCGCAACATTGAAATGTAGACCACCTGCCCACGGAGCCAAGAAGTCGGACCGAAGGGTGAAAAAGGCAACAAAAGTACAATGGCCGATAAGACTGTGCCGCAGTCATGTCTCATTGCGTTCTCCATATCTGAGACGGGAACGGAGATCACAACATTCTCCCGTAGCTCAGTCCAATCTGTGTCGCCCGGAACCTCCGCCGGCAGTACCGGACCTGCCTTAGTCTTAGGCACGCAGGAACCTGAAATTGACACAGACCTGATCGCCTCAAAAATGGCTCGTTTAAGAACATGGTCTTTTGGCCTATATGTACGATCTCTTTGCTGCCATCAAATCCCCACAGTCGATCCCCATCGCCTCATCAGCATCTCCCCCAGTTCTCAACTTCACCTCCTCATCTTTTCGTCGTGGCACATACCAATAGCACCGGCACCATGGGTTTGGAACAAGTCATCAAGGCTTTGAGGAACAGCCTTCCCTCCTCGAACCTTTACTTTGAGGGTGAGAGAGAGTATGAGGTGCTCAACGGTTCATACCTCTCTGCCATGGAAAGCGACATCAGACCTGCTGCTATCTTTCGGCCGGAGAGCAGAAAGCAAGTTGCCAAGTTTGTCAAGATTATGAAGCCATTTGCCCTTGGAGAGCATGGTGAGGAGGCCACAGTCCCATTCGCCATTCGCAGCGGCGGACAACAGCCACTTCCCGGCGTCGCCAACATTCAGGGTGGTATCACACTAGACCTCAGTCTTCTCAACTCGGTTGAGCTCCAGAAAGATGGGAAGCAAACAGTCATCTCTGTCGGAGCTGGTGCGCGGTGGGGCGCAGTCTACGACAAACTGGAGGGCACAGGGTTAGGTGTTACCGGCGTTCGCTCTGCCTCTGGTGGTGTTGGCGGGCTGTCGTTGAGCGGTATGTTGCGCCTCTGGACAGAATTTTGACCCAATATTCTAACGATACATGCACAGGTGGCGTGTCATTCTTCTCCTCCCGCGAAGGATTCGTCTGCGATAACGTTCTCAACTATGAGGTCGTCCTTGCCTCTGGCGAGATCGTCAACGCCAACGAGCATGAGAACAGCGACCTGTGGATCTCCCTCCGCGGAGGTGGTAACAACTTTGGCGTCGTCACTCGTTTCGACTTTAGAACATTCCCCCAACCCGGCAAGTTCTGGGGTGGGAGTGTCTTTTATTTCCTTTCTAGCTGGCCCTATCATGTCGGCGCTCTCCTGTCAGAACTCCGAAAAAAGGATGCCGCCGACTCCAATGCCCACGTCCAGCTGAGCATTGGTTACTCTTCACAATTTTCACAATTCGCCTGCCAGAGCCAACTGTTCTACACTGGAGCCGATGCCAATGAGAACATCCCTGATGTTCTTCGACCTTGGGCCGATATGCACCCGCAGATTGAGCAGCTAAACTCCGTCAGGCTGATGACCCTCAAGGAGGCGGTGGCAGAGCAGCCAGCGGAAGCAAAAGGCAAAGTCAGGTATGTCACCAACCCCCGGCCACCTTTCCAAGACCAAAAGGCTCATTCCTCCTGCAGATGCGCGTATATGAACGTAACGGTCAAGGCGGACGCACCTACGCTCTTCGAGGCGACAGAAATCTTCACCAGCTCGCTCGAGAACGTCAAGGCAACACCAGGCCTCATGTCCTCTCTTACATTCCAGCCTTATTCTGTCAACACTCTCACGCAAACAGCTCGCCATGGCGGCAACTCCCTCGGTCTCAACCCCTCGGATGGCCCGCTCATCAACATCATGGTGTCAACATACTGGGAAAACAAGTCCGACGATGCCGCGATTCTGAAGTACATGAACAATGCCACAGCCTACATGAGAAGGGAGGCTCAGAGAAGAAACAAACTAGTGTCTTTCGTATCCATGAATCATGCATGGACTCACCAAGACGTCATCGAGTGCTATGGAGAGGACAACAAGAGGGCGCTGCAGGAGACGAGCATGAAGTTTGATCCAGAGGGTTTGTTCCAGCGGGGTGTGCCAGGGGGGTTCAAGCTCTTCAACTGAGCCCATCCCATCGTCTCTTTCTCTCTCTTCTTCCTCACATGTTTGGGCGTTTATCGGGAGGTTTTACATCTGGGGTTTCAAGGATACAATACGCGTAACTATGATCTACGTTCCCTCATTTTGGTTCATAGCGGCGTTGGACATAGAGTTACAGTCTGAGTCTTCTTAGTAATTCGCTGCCAAAGTGCATTCTCAGGCAAATTGGATTCCGTTTCCAGAAGATTTACAGCCAACCCCAATCCTGAGGCGTTCTTCTGTGTCGCTCCAATACCTTCACATCCCTCGACCTGCACCTGCCAGCAACTGCTGGAAAGGTTTGGGCACGGGCCATCTGCAGGTGTTGGGGATCTTGAGATGACCTGAGGCTGGGAGCGCAGCAGACACAGTGAAAGAGCATTCGTCCCATCGGGAGTAACGGATATCTTGTTACCGAGCCCCAACCGATAAAAACGCAAAATCTGAGGTTTCGGCGGTGGCCTATCTCGACAACCATCACATCAGCAAAATCGAGAGTGTGAAAATGGGAGACCAACAATACTCGCTCGGTAAACCGGCGGAAACCCTAGAGGACTCTATTCATGTTTCCAATATCAGAGTCGGAGACACTCAATCCAGGTTGGAGCGGACTCCCTCAGACCCTATTCTCCTACCGATCACCCAAGGCGGTGTTGAAGTGGACAGGAATGTGATCAAAGGTGTACCCATACATGACTACACACCACATGGCAAGCTTGCTGATATTCGTCTCGATGTAGCACTCCCGATTCCCGGATCGACACTTTTGCATTCCCAGCAGTTAGGCGAATCCCTTTGGGGGGAGACAGCCAAACTGACTGTCAAGCTTCCTGATGGAACCTCCAAGGACTATTTTCTCAAGGTACCTAGTTTTGCTTTCCTTCTCTCGATGAACCCTTCTTCAGAGATGGAACTAACTCCACCACGCCACGCGTCTTCAGGTCGTCCCGAAGCTCGGAAGTATTGGAAAGCAGATGTGCCACGGGGAGTTTGAATCTCTAACAGCGATTGATAACGCCTCGCCAGGGTTTGCGCCCAAACCGTATGCCTGGGGCCAGATCGCGGGCGAAGAAGACAGTTACTTCTTGCTTGCCGAGTTTCGTCACATAGCATGCCAGGTGGGTTATGGTGCCGTGTTATTTGGCTAAGTCCTGGGCCCCGGGACGTGTGCTGACAAGTAATTGTATCCCAGCCCGCCGAACCGACGAAATTGGCCCGCCGACTCGCCGAAATGCACATGCATTCACTCTCACCGACGGGAAAGTTCGGATTCCACATTTTCACCTGCCACGCAAAAGTCATCCAGGCCGTCGATGTGTGGGATGATTCGTGGTGTCTCATTTTTGGTCGTCATCTAGGCCACATCATCGACTTGGCTTCCCCCGTCCTCGAGTGGCCCGAGTTCGACATTATGTCCCGGCTGGTTCTCAATAAAGTGGTTCCTCGTCTTCTATTGCCACTCCAATCAGACGGGAGAGTGCTAAAACCTAGTCTCGTTCACGGAGACTGCTGGGATGGCAACACTGCAATGGATATGAAGTCGGGCGAAGCTTTCATCTTTGATGTTTACTCTTTTTATGGTCATAATGAGTACGACACGGGAAATTGGCGAGCTCCACGACATAGACTGAGCAACAGAGCGTACATGGAGAACTACAAGCTCCACTTTCCACCATCGGAACCAGGTATAGCATCTCCCTGACCAACCATCTGTTTACCGCACCACAGTCTAGTTCCAGGCTTATATTGACCATTAAAATCTGTCAGTGGAGGACTGGGACGCTCGGAACCTCCTCTACTCCCTACCATTCAACCTTGGAAATGCCATCTTCGTGCCTGGTTCGAGCCAGAGACAACTGTAAGTAGCATTTTGACAGCCCTTTTTCAGCCTTTTTGTTACTTTTTCCTCTTCTGATGACATACAGTGTCTACGAAGATATGACAACTCTTTGTGAGCTATTTTGCCCTGATGCCTTGCGCCAAAGAATGGAACTCTCGAGGGAGGTCTAGGTTTCTCAAGCCGGCTCACACCTAAAGCCGGAACCCAACGATTTTCAACAAGGAAAGTTCCCAGGAGTCGGCGGAAAGGAGCAGGAAAAGAATATTAACAGAGTGTCTGGTGGTTCTCTGGTATCTATGAAGCATCAAGAGTGTGCACGAACAAGGCGGCTCCCATAGCACTTGAATCATCAGATGGCCCATGCTATCCATGGATTATGCGCACCATCATCGTCTTGTTGGTGGTCTAAACCCACGACAGAGCACTTTTGGTATCACATTAATGAATCGATGCTAAAATAATGTGGCTAAACTCTGTGTTAACATTCATCGAGCCGCCCTGGTCATCGTAGGTAGCCAGGAACGATTGTCATGATTCCTATCTTCGATCTGCCAATGTTGCTTGGACAAGGCACGAGACCATGTGAAACATCCCCACACTAGCTGACCTGCTACCAAGCACAGTCACCTTTAGAATTGGCTGATTTCCGTTGCCCATTCCGACCCGAGACATCAGGCCCGGGCGATCCCACTTGAGCACATCGCCATCAAAATTATCAGTCGTCTGTCTCAGATATCTTTTGTCATCGATAGCGTATGTACAAGTGGAAATGTTGCCACGGTATTGTTGTTACATTCGCTTCACTTTCAGCAGCTTTGCCTGCCAGGTCAAGGAGCGAGGCCCATTACAATCAGTCCTTCTTAACGAAATATCCACAAAACGGGACAGAAAGCAACAGAACCGCATTGCTTCTCTTTTTTTCTTTTCGTTACCGGGCCAACGGTGATAGACAGAAATGGAAGTTCGAGTTAAGGCTTAGACCGATTGACCCCACTTTAGGGGCTCAGGGGCAGGTAGAGAGCTCGCCGCCGTCGGTTTTTTCCGCAATGGTTGACTTGAAGTTGTTGCAGTTGACTTTTCTGCACCGAAAATTGATGATATTAAATGCCATGTCAAAGTCTCAGAGAAGCGATGTACAATGGCTATTGGAAGCAACCGGATAAGGCTGCTTTCTTGGTCAGCCTTGTTGCTCACCATTATCAAGCTGATCATTTCCGACATGTACCCCGTTCACTCAACTTCTACACCTCTCCCCAGTTTTATCCTGTACTCCAATTGAGAGCGACAAAACTACATTGACAACATTGTAGGTATATGATCGACACGAAAGCTCAACCCCTCCAAAAGAGATCCTCCTTGGCGACAAGAGCTATGCCATCCTTTCTCACACCTGGGAAGATGGAGAGGTCACTTTTGACGACATGGAATTTTGATCATATCTTGAGCAGTTCTGAAGACATGACTGAGTTTGTGTCGCTCGGTGGAGGATTAGCAAGGAAGCACTTGCAGAAAGGGGGGATGTTCGATATGAAATTGACGAATACAGGATGCGCGGCGACGGTCAGGATCTCCGCTGTCCCTAGTGACAAGCGCCTTGGGCGGACCCATGAGGGGTTTATCGATGTAATCAATCTGTAATGCTGAGAGACGTGAGAGCTGTACCTACCCTATCGAGGCGGAAATAGTGTTCGTGGGTCACCAGCTGGTCCGTTCGTCCCTCAAAGATTCTTCAGGCCCAGCTTGGAGATGCAACATAGTACAAAGTTCACGAAGATCTGGTGTTGAACAGATAATTAGACTACATAGCTTACTAGAAGTGAACGATTACATGGTAACCTAAAGAATATCATGACAACGTCTGTGTTTTAAGCCCAGTGAACACTCTTCCTTCTCGTTCTGTTCGTCACTTCGATTTCCTCCCCACCAACCTCAACAACATTTACATACTCCCCAACATTCACCACCACCCCTCTCTTAGCCTTTGATACACCTGCCGGCAACCTTTTCACAACAACTTCATGTCTCTCCTCATCGCTTTTGTCACGTGATTCCTGTCGTCTCCTCGCTGAACCACTGCCCTTGACAAAGTGACTCTCCACTCTCCCCTCCCACCTCACTCTCTCAATTTCATCTCCTGCCCTTTGTAATCTTGCTCTCCAACCCTGTACCCATAACCAGGGCAATCTCAACTCCGATCCCTGCTCCACCTCTGTCTTGCTTCTTTGCTTCCTCATCGAAGACGATGGAGAAGGCACCACCAGACTCCTCCTCAATTTCCTTCTCCCCATAACCTCTACAAGGTCATCCAACCCACCCTCCGTGTCAACCGTGGTGGCGGTAGTAACAACACTGAGCGGCACACAACTCGAGGGGATCGACGATGCCCACGAAAACCGAGGATCAGCCGATGTACCTATCGACGAGGACTCACAAGAAGAGGACTCCAGCATGTCGTCCACCGACACCTGCGCCTGAACAGAAATAACGTTTAAGCGGTCAAAGTTGTCTCTCAGTACAATCGGCGCGCGGAGTGGGAACGTGATATCGTCTCCTTTCTCGACATTCCTTTTCTCATCGCCACGCTCAAAAGGTTTCCGCCGCTGCATAATCCCAGGACTTAAAATTCCGACCGAGTGTGGTCAATTCAAATCCTCTGTTCCATCCAGCAAGCCGCTCTTCCCATCTACCACGTTGGGGTCGGGGGAGTACCCAGCGCCGGTGTAGGGCGAGTGGTGGTAATCCCTGTGGTCGTGGTGGTCGTTGGACGACGAGGACCAAGACTTGCCGAAGCGGCCGGACAGGGGACCACCCGAGCCCCAGAGCCCTGATACGCCTCCGCTGTGTCTGTCGTTGGTCGAGTGGGAGCTAGACGCGGAGGTGATGGGATGGGAGTAGGAAGAGCGCGAGGTGTTGATGTCTGATGCGTGGGATTGCTGCTCAAAGACATTGCGCATGCGCTGGAAGAGGCTGCCGCCTTTCTCGCCTGTTTCACTGCCCGCGCGAGAGCGATTGCTAGAGCGGTTGGTGTTGAGGGGTGCGACGGTGGAATGGTCGGGAATCGAGAGAGTGGAGTCCCGTTGCTGCCATTTTGCAAAGGGAGTGTCTTCAGATTCGTCACGATGGTGACCATACTCGGTGAGGTGCGAGTCGTTGCGTGGTCGCCCAGTTTGGTAGCTGGGGGATTGAGTTGATACGAGGCCACGAATGACGGGGTCGTGAGTGTCTGTCACGATGTGCTGCTCGGGAGATGGGGGCGCAGAGTCGATGGTGCTTTGGCTGCGCACGGATTGTGGGGAAGGATGTTGTTCGCCCTGTCCATGACCAACTGGCTGGGGATTCTCCTGAGGAGAAGGCTCCGTGTAATGTTCAGGAGTTTGAGGTCGGTCAGGATTGTGTCTGCTTGCTGACAGTCCTTGGTTGGCGGAAGATGGTGGTCGCGAATCCGATTCCACGGCATCGACACTGTCTTTGGATTGCTCAAACGAATGGTGACGAGGCGTCGCTACTCCGTGGTGAGGTTCATCGTCTTGGTCGAAGTAGTTATCAGCCTCATGCACCCAGTTGGGATTACTGCCAAGATGATCGACTTCCGATGTTTCCGGCACAGAGGCCGGGACTACCGGCATTTCAAGCGGCGTCGCGTATGGCGTCTCAAACTGCGTCTGGGCCTGTGCCTTATCCTCTGTCTCTGTTGCCATCTGCTCTGGCAATTGAACTGTTGGTTGAGGCGGAACATCAACCAGAGTGCCAGCCTGACTGCCACCCTCAACATCAGCTTCACCCTCAACATCAACTTCACCCCCACCAGATATCTCAGGTAGAGTCTGCTCCGCAATGTGTTCTTCGTCCCCTCGGGACTCCCCTTTATCAATCACCTCGTTCTCTGGCTCGGGTCCCATCGCCGCAACCACAGAATCGACGGCAGCTTCTTCGTTGAGGTACGCATCCTCAATGTCGCTAACATCTTCACTCTCCGCACCCTCGTCATCGAACAGGTCGCTTTCCCCGTTCACCGTAGTCGTATATCTGGCTTCCATCTCAACTGACTCGTTTGAGGCTTGACTGGCACGGCGCAGCTGATCTGCCGAGTCTTCCTCGGTCTCCAAGCCTGCCGAGAGCGAAGGGGTGTCTCCGACATTGTCTGCGTCAGGAACTAGTGACTCCTGGGTCTCTTCTTGCGGTGCTTCTGCTCTTCCTTCTCCCACATGGCCATGCTCTGGAAGTAATCCGAGATCGGCGTGATAACCAAGTTGTCTTCCACCACCACTGATACTGGGCTCAACATCTCCCTCTCCATGTCGACCGACGCCATACGGGAGCTCTGATATGTCTCCGCCACGGAGAGGCGATCCTGGGTTGCCGTCGTCACCGGTCCGAAAGGGCTGCAGAAGCAAAGGGTTGGGGGTGACTGGCTCGGGCTGGGCGTATACGTCATCGAGGTGAGAGTCGTCATCGTAATGGGAATGATGCTGATCGCCGTGATCAGAAGAGGACGACAGCGCTGGGACATCTTCGTCGTGGTTGGTAACACTGCCGTGGTGTGTGTCATCCTCTGCGGCCGGGACGTCAACATGAGCATCATTCTGGATACCAAGACCCACAACTCCTTGCTGCTCTAGTTCCGGAGCTGCTGCATCTTCTGTAACATCCTCCAGGATTTTATGTTCCGGGATGGTCTGAAGAGATGGGGTATGGGAGTGATCTTCTTCGCCATGCCCCTGGATGTCTGCGTCAAGACCACGCTGTTCGTGCTGTTCAGGCTCGGTTTCATTGAATTGATCGACCTCCATCTCCTCGTCGAAAGATCCCCGAGGTGGCTGGTGAGAAAGAACCCTTTCCAGAGGAATTACCTGGCCAACATCATCATCATCATCACCATGAAAGGATGAGGCTGGAGAAACATCCTCCCCCTTGGCGGAGAGTCCGGAATCCTGATGTTCGGGAGTTTTGCTGGCCTCGGTGGATCCAAAAGATGTATCGTGCAAGGCCGCATGCTCTTCATCACCAACAAAAGAGACGTGTTCACCAGAATTCGACTTTGTATGCTCATGTGCCGATTCAAACGAGGTGTCTCCTGTTGAGTCGAACGTCTCACTGGTAGTAGTCATGGATAGGGGGATGTCTTCTGGAGCAAGACTGTGTCTGGGAACATCGAGATTTTGTGGAGGTGGAACTTGTTCACCTTCAATAGGTGCTGCCTTGTGATGGTCGGGTGAAGGCAGACCATACTCGGACGTGCTGTCGGATCCTACGTTGGCAGACTCTATTGTAGCAGCCATCATCTCGTCACCTGTATGGCTCATGTCCCGTGGAGTATCATTGGATGAGCCCAGGTCAATGTCGGATTTCAGTTGAGGTACGGCAGCTGCATCTTTGGCACATTGGTCTTCCTCGTGTTCGATGACTTGATGACCTACGTCAGGTGTTGTCTGCGCGGATGCCTCTGTTGAAACGGTGCCCAGACCATCGTCACCGTGCCCATGCTTCCCCGAAGCTTGTTGTACCACTGTGTCGTCATGGAAGGACATCGGACTTGGAGTGCCTTGATGATGTAGAGCACTCTCAGCCTCCTCCTTTCCCTTGTTCTCCCACCAAGTCACATCGGGCTTCGGGCTCCCGGAAGCATCCGACGACCCAACGCTGCGAGTGGGAGTACCGATGGGTTCAACAGGAACAGGTACCGTCTGCTGAAGCTGGTCGGCATGAATAATAGTCCCGGACCGCGAAATTACAGGCTGGACGAACAACGGCCGGTCTTGACGAGATGTCGGCCTGCCTTCACTGGTGGGACTGGAATGTCTCTGGCTACTCATATCTGTGTCCAGCGCATGATCTTCGACCATATCCGCCTCGATGATCCCGTCATGGTGGTCTGTGGAGATGACATGGGGCTCAAGAGCCTTTTCATCGGCGTTACTGAAAGAGCCGGAGGAAGCAGGCTCTGTTGGTATACTTTGTGTGGCCCCCACCGGCGGCATATTGCTGCCTCTTCTTGATCTTCTTGGCGGAGTAGGTATGATGGGCACTCTCAGCTGCTCCTCAATATGATGATTCAACTCCTGAAGAGGATCTGTTAGCATTTGGCGTAACAAACGTCACGTTGTGGCGGGCAAGCGAACCTTTCTCCTTCCCTCCAAGTTCATCAGCCTCTTTTGCCCTTCATCCAGGGCTCTCCGGGCTTCTTCCTCTATTTCATGCATGAGGTGATCCGTCTCCTCTTCCACCTCGTTAGTCTCGTGAAGTAGCCTTCCATCCCGTGCCTCGTCTTCCTGCTTGTTCCTCTCGGCAACCTCTTCGTCTTCCTGGCGCCTTCGCCTTTCGCGCTCCTCATCTTCGACCCTGCGACGTTCGGCAAGTTCTTCCCGTTCAGCCTGTCGTTTTTGGAGAAGTACGTGTGATTCGGCAGAAAATGCAGCCAGCAGATGTTTGATGGTATTGTCGCGCCTGGCTTCGAGCTCGTCAAGTTTTGCATCATGTTCGGTGGTGTTGAGCGAAGCGAGAGTCGTGTGGATGGTGGACAGGGTGTCTTGCATCTGAGCCACCAGCTGGGAAACATCCATTGTGGACTCCATTGTGGTAGGGTGGCTTTTCGCAATACCGGTGTGGAGTGATGTGCTCGCCGTTAAGATGCCACAGCCAGGGGCGAAAATGATTGTGTAAGCATCAGAATAAAAGGCCGGTATGCCTTCAAGGCAGAGGAAGCACGCCGAAGTAAGAAAACAATAAGGAGAGCAGCAGAGATCTGAGAAATGCAACAGGTAAACAGAGAGGGAGAATAGAAACGGACGTTAAACTGCCAAAAGAAGTGCAAGCGGACGGTACCAGGTACCTAGTCGAGAGCTTGAAGGGATGATCCTCCACTTGGAGACCCGGATACAGGCGGAGCTCAGGCATCGCCTCCTTCGTCCCGCAGATGCTATTCATGCGGCTTTGCAAGTTGCCAGCACCAAGTTCGCCATCTTGACGCCTTCCCAAGGGCCGCAGGTACCAACGCAGCCAACAACATGAGATGTCCAATGCTCAGGCTGGGTGAGCCCTGTCCAAGGAGTTGCCACAACCTGACCAAGTGTCGTTGCCGCAGAGTTCCGTCATTGTGCGGATGTGGTGCGCAGCAGGGGACTGGTGTTGAGTATAATTATGGGACGAGGAGAACTATGCACTTGAGCGCTACGATCACAAACGCAACAAATCTACAGATACGAGATCAGCCAGAGGTTTCCAGTGAGAGAGAAGCTGTTGAAATCCCGGGACGAAGATGGACCATGTGTACAAGAACCCGGGTTTGAGGTCACAGAGCCTGGCCAAGGCCCCTCTCGAAACCCGACTTGTCCGTGCCCCTATCCCACACCGGGGACTCATTGAGCTGCCCGAGGTCGCGTCTCCTTTTGGCGGTATCGGATGAGCAAAGCGGTCAGACCGCAGCGGAGAAACCGACAGTCGGAAACTAAGCCATGGGCGCGTTGTGGCAAATACCGGCGAGAAACGGGAAAAGTCAGGACGCGGTCGAAGTTGGTGATGGCGGGGTTCCATGTTCAGCGAAATGTTTCACAGCTGTTGGAGTTTTGGGGGTTGTGGCAAGGCAGGCGAGCCCCACTGTTAGCAAACCTTAATTTGTCTGCCTATCATGACATGAAGGGAAGCCGAAGCTGCTAACAGCACCTACGGAGACGCTTCTTCTCCCCTCAGGAATGCCTAGAGACCATATCCACAGTTTGATGACTGAACCGGGCTGAAGTGGGCTTTACAGTAGTTCATTTATCTATTTTCTTTTTCCGTAAGTACCAGGTATCTGCATTTGCCGGTTCAAGGCTCTGTCTGTACAACCTCTTGCGGCCGGGTGCAGCACGCCACTTGTTGGAATATTGCCAAGTCCGAGGGGAAACTCTACAGAGTTGCACAGGTAGCATGCATGCTCCTCCAGTCCAATACTTTCCCATCTAACTGCCCGTTGAGACGATAATCCTCCCGTGTGTGTCACATTGATAGGCGGACCGTTATGCGGGAGCTATGCGCAATACTAGGTGATGTCCAATAAGACATCCAGGCGCTCCGCCATGTCGAAGTGCTCAGGTGCTGATAGCTGCCTATCTGGATCATGGATATGCAAGTAGTATTGAAAAGGAAATGCAATGATGGTGTGAAATGTAAGCTGCCGTCTCATGTGGCCGTGGGCTTCAGGCTGTGAAGGGCCTTTACACTAGTAGATAGGTATCTATTTAGTCTGATGACTGAGGAGACCGCTCTCCTCTCCTCTCCTCTTCTTTTTACTTTTGCGAGCTAAACGGTGTATTAGCACTTCTGCTACACTACCTGACCTACCGATCAAAAAATATACGTACCTAGTGTGTTGTTGGGCTGGAGTCCCGAAACAAACTCCATCAACACCATGCTCTCGCTCAGCCATCTCCCACTCCTCCTCCCTGCTCTGTTCCTCTACCTTTTCGTCCGCCGTATCTTGGACAACCTCTTCTTCCATCGTCTCTCGTCCTTCCCCGCCCCCTTCTACCTCCGCCTATCTTCTCTCCCGTTGGCTCTCATCTCTCTCTTCCGCCGCGAACCTGAATTCCTCTTCCAGCTCTCCAAGAAATACCCCCCCTCCACCCGCGCCATCCGCATCAGCCCCAACCTCCTCTTCTTCCCCCACGCCTCGGCTCTCAAATCCATCTACTGGTCATCCACGCACAACCACAAGGGCTCCCTCTACGGCACCGGTGCCCTGGGACCAACCTCCCTCTTCTCCACCCTCCCCGCCGACGACCACAAAACGCTCCGCAAATCCCTCGGCGGCGCCCACTGGAGCGTCTCCTACCTCAAGAATGAGCAGGAACCCCGCATCGACAGCCTCGTCACGTCCTTCGTCGCCCAACTCCGCAATTTCTCCGAACAGTCTCCCCGGGGCGAAGCTATCAGCATGGGCGACAAACTCGCCCAGTTCGCCGCAGACGTCATGACGCTCCTCGTATTTGGAAAGCCATGGGGTTTCATCGCCCACGACCGCGACGAGAAGCGTCTCCTTGCCGCCTTTCGCGAGTCGCTCCCCCTCTTTAGCTTTGCGGCAAGGTGCACAAGCTTCCGGGAGCTTATCCTCTCTTCTGGGCTGATCAGGAGCTTGATCCTGCCAAAGATGGATGACAAGACCGGGAGCGGGTATCTGGCTTCGCAGGGGAAGCTGGCAGTGGCCCGGCGGGAAAAGGAACGGGACGAGCAATTGCCAGATGACGGGGCTGGAGTCAGGGATTACCTAGACTACACGCTGGATGCGAGGGACAGCAAGGGAGAGCCGTTGACGCGGGCGCAGAAGGAGGCGCATGTTACTTTGCTGATCCAGGCGGGGGCTGATACCACTGGGTCGGCTTTGGGTTCTATCCTACGGTTTATCCTGCAGGATCCTGACTGTCTGGAGAAGGTAGAGCGAGAGATCAGAACCGCCGAGGAAAGAGGGCTGCTGTCGACCCCGGTGTTGTACGAGGAGACCAAGCAGCACTTGCCCTATTTTGTGGCTTGCATCAAGGAAGGGTTGAGGCTCAATCCTCCTGCTCCAAATCTATTCGGGCGTGTCATTCTCGAAAAAGGCGGAACGGTGATTGACGGGGTGCACGTCCCTCAGGGAGCTGAAGTGTGCAGTGACCCGTATACCGTCGGGCGCGATCCCGAGATGTACGGTCCCGGCGCAGAAGCGTTCAGGCCTGAGAGATGGCTCGGCGGGGATGAAAAGCGCAAGGCCGAACTAGAGGCGGCGAGCTTTGTGTTTAGCATGGGGCCGAGAGTGTGTCTGGGAAAGGAAATTGCCTACATGGAGATGTACAAAGTTTTGCCAGAGATCGTGAGAAGGTTTGAGTTTGATGTTGTTGAGCCGGGCAAGTATGTTGATCGAGGGGGTGTGGCTTACAACCGGGGATTCAAGGTTCTCGTGCGGCGCAGAAATTGATGTGGAACAGAACCTTGGAAGTGCGGGTGCGGTTTTTGTACCTCTCATGACAATAATGATTGGAGAGTCCTTCTCCTATTTGTGATGATGATTCTATGTTCAGCCTAGAGCAGATGCTACCGTAACTCAAACGCTATGAAGATAGGTATGTGTATATATGTACAGAAAAGTATACGGCCTGGACTGAGCATCTTAGGTCCCAGTCGATGGCGGGCGATAAATACAAAGGCGTGGTGACAAAAATCGAGAAAAACAGGTAGGCAAAATTGACAAAGTGCTACCCCTTGGACGTCAAAGAGCAGCTGGTATCAAAACAGAAAGTGGGGGAACGATGGCTTAGAAGCGTGGTGCGGTGCCTTTCTGCGTCTTGGCCACCATTCTCCTGTGAGACTCCCTGAAGTTGTAACGCGCATATGTTCCCATGCCGTAGGCAGCCACGGCAACCACAAGCCAGATGCTTGTGATGATGAGACCAATGGGGAAAATAAGCAACTGCACACCGGGAAGCACAAATGCAGTGGTGCCGTTCTTGAGGCGGGCAACTTCTTCCTCCACAGCAAGCTCGGCCATCCGGAAGGTGCTCATGACGACTTCTTGGGAGAATACGCCGGATACGAAGGCGGCCTCGTTCACTGAGACGTTGGTGCTCACGGTTTGGCCGTCACCATTCGCCGCTGACAGAGTGACAATAGGCATAACCAGAGCTTGTAATTGGGCCCTATTCATGCAAAGTTAGCTTGTGGATTTTTCACCGAGAGCTCGGGCGTTGCTTACATGGGGATTTCTTCCCCTCCCATTGCGTCGTTGTTGATTTGGCCTACAAACACGAAGGACCGGAGAAGCCGCAAATTCCCTTCTTCCGCTGGTTCGGGGCCCCCAGGGGTGACACCATTCTTCATGGCGACCGAAGCGCCATTGTAGCTCAGCGAAACGTTGATTCGTTCCTGCGGAATACCCTGAAAATCGCCCGTTGGCGCGCTGACTTGGAATAGTCTTAGGTCGGCCTCAAAAGTGCCGGTGACGTTGTTGAGCACGGGAAGATTGTAGCAGATGCAGGCGCCCGAGGGGTTCGACGCCACATTGAGAGTTGAGAGGGAATCTCTGCAGGCTTGGTTGACCTGCTCATTCCACTTATCCATGTCGATGGTTCCGTCGGCGTTCAGTGGTGTGTTACTGCCAATACCGGTTGATAGGCCCGGCACTTGCCTGATCTCCATGTATCCCCTCGACAAGATGTTTGCCTTTGCGATTTCTTGTAACCTTCTCTCGACCGACGGGCTTCCCTTCACCATGCCCTCGGCCACCATGTCGCCAATACCAGCCTGAGCCCCCATCGCCAGGAGCGAGGCCACCAACGTCCTTTGCCAAATCATTGTCGTCGTTTTGTGTTATTAATGAGCGTGTCTCGGTCCTCCCTGTATTACTTGTTTTGCTGTTGTTCGTCCGGCGTCGAGTCGGATCGGAGTATCGTCGCTATCGATTGAGGTAATGTAGTGAAAGAGCGTGGTTGAAGAGAAAGCGGGGCCTGCCCAGTCAAGGGAAGGAAAATTCACACAAGATGTTTCCTAACCAAGTCCAAAGATCATCACCGAAAAGAGTGCGAAGGTGAAGAAACAGAAGGGAAAAGGAGCAGGAGAGACGCGAAAGCTGCCAAAGGCTCGGTAGGGGCGAGACAAAGGGCTTAAACGACGGGTAGCAAGGGTGCGGAAACGACAGAACAGCCCAGGTGGGTATCAAAATGCAACGTAGATCAAGATCAGCCAGGATCCTCAAGAATGACCTGAGCAGTGGGCTGTTGAGGCAAGGAAGAGACTAAAAAAAGAGAGGCTAGGGAGAAAACCTAAGGCAGGGGGGGGGAAGCATCTTGTTCAGGACAAGACGGGATGGTTTGGGATAATCAGGGGGGGAAGGTCGGGCATGTTGAGGCTCTCCTGGCAGAGGCTGGGCGCGATGCCTGTGCGATTCGTGTCGGATCGACGTGGATGGAACGGTGTCCGTCAGAGGAGGTCGAATGTGCGGCACCGCCTGTTCCACATTGCCCCGCCCAATCGGCCACACACAGGCCCCGGACAGGTCTGGGGTAGGGCAAGCGAGAAGTCGGTGGAAGTCGCTGTGCCATATCAAGTCGACATTGGACGGCGACCGCGGATCTGTGACATCGCACTGGATGACTTTGTCGTTTGTGCGACGATTATTAAACCGATAGGAATTCCTGTCATGTCGACCTGATGATGGCTAAGAGATGCTGGTGACCTCAGGTCGAAATTGCAGCGTTCCCCTTAAGGGTTCCCCACCAACGGTCTGTCTTGGCCCGACGTTTTCTGCGACATGAGACAGCCAGGGGCCCCTTCCCAGACTCCAACGCCACGCGATGGACGTGCACCAGCCACAACCACGGTTCCCCGCAGCCGATTGGTCAGGAGGCTTCAAGCCACACCACCCTCGAAATCTTGAAACACACAATGCCCTTTGTTTGTCCATGAGGCTCGGCGACGTGTTGAGTCCTTCCCGATGCTTTCCAGTGGTTGGACAGCAAAACACCCGCTTGTTCGCGCCAAATCCCGCCGACTGACAGATTTTGTCCAATGAACATTCTTTGAGTTCCGTCATGAGCCGCGGTCGCATTGTCTCGGCCGACGGTGCCGCCGGGCGCTAAAGCAGCCTTCAGATGGCCAGCGCTTACACGGGATCCCACCAATATTTGCTCCTTAACTGGTGTCTTGAACTGTTGCCCAAAAAGCAGGCAATAACATGAACTTAAGAGGGGGTGTGTTCTTGTTTTTTGGATATCGGGAAGTGGGCACCTGACACTTATTCTTCAAGTTGCACATTATCTGCCGGTCCATATCACCGCTTCCAAACTCTTCTCATGCTCTTCCAGTGACGCAATTCCCTCGGCCTGGACTAGCATATCTCCCCATCTCTGTCAATATGAACGGTACCTTATTCTTTCTTCTTGTGATTCTGAATATGTAGCAGGACAACTCACCTAGGTACTTTAGAGTGTTGGCTACGACCTTGCGCAGGCCAAGGGCTATATTCCGGAGAGTGATAATCGAGCATCATATCTATGTTCGGCGGTTAGTGAAAGGTATCAGGTACCTACCTAGGCACGCCGTGGACAAACTGATTAGTACTACAAGCCGGGATCACGCCTACAATATAGGAGAAAAGGCCTGCTTATTATTTTTAAAAGGCTTATTACTATCTTTTAACCCCTGAAGAGTCCTTTTAAAGTGTTCTCAATATTTCTTCAGGCCTTTGAACTATCTTTTAAGACCCTTTAACTATCTTTCAGGGCCTTTTAATCATCTTTCAATGTTGTATTCCCACTTCGCAGTACCAGTTACTTTGTCTAAGGACGTGCTAGGGCGCAGCGATAGGGATAGCTGTTATTATTTTATGAGCATGATCGGAATGGTAATAAACAGTTTGTTCCCGCAAATTGTATCCAAAATCCCCGGTCGTCTGCGGAGAGAAGACGTCCTTGTTGATTCATCCAAATTGCACACCACTTTGGAAAGGGGTGTAACCACCCCACTTCGCACTTCCATAGCTCCCTTATTGACTGCCGAGATCTCCTTCTCGCTTCCGTTGTTGCCACCAAAAGCAATTGAAACAGCTCAGGGACCCCGGTTAAATCAACACCATATCAGCCTTTCACAGTGATTAGATTCGTCGACTTCTCCGTCCAAGTCAGCAGCAAAGCGACGAATGCGTCTAACGCTATAGGTCACCGGTAACGTGGTAGCGGGGGAAAGGAAGTGTAAGGCAATATGTTCAGCGCGGGGAAGAGACTACCTTGGGGTGAGGACCAAAACGGATGAGCCTCTTTTATTGATATAAATGGCATTGATCGGCTGTTTCTCCAGAACACACACAACACTGTGGAAGGTCTTCATCCCACGCAAATTCATCACGATGAAGTTCTTCGGTCAGCTTACAGCGGCTCTCGCCCTCCTGGGCAACAGCGTCATGGCCCAGAGTCTCACCCGCGTAAATAACTTTGGAGCTAATCCTTCTAACGCGAAAATGTTCATTTATGTCCCCAGAAACCTTGCGGCGAAGCCCCCCATCGTTGTGGCGATTCACTACTGCACTGGAACCGCCCAGGCCTACTTCACCGGTTCCCCGTACAGACAGCTCGCCGATCAGAAGGGTTTCATAGTAATCTACCCTGAGAGCCCCTTTAGTGGAACGTGTTGGGATGTATCTTCACGTGCTACTCTCACCCACGAGGGTGGTGGCAACAGCAACGCGATCGCCAACATGGTCAAATACACACTTCAGCAATACAATGCGGACCCCACCAAGGTGTTTGTGACGGGAACTTCCTCTGGTGGCATGATGACGGTCAGTTACTTTGATCTATATCACCTCTCCTGTTGTACTAACGTGTTGGAACCGGGCGATAGAACGTCATGGCCGCTACCTACCCGGACCTCTTCGCTGCAGGCATCGTCTACTCCGGCACAGCGGCAGGCTGCTTCTACTCGCAATCGGGTGGCACCAACGCTTGGAATTCGTCTTGCGCCAATGGTCAGGCTCGTGGTACCCCAGAGGTCTGGGCGAAGATGGTCTTCGACATGTATCAGGGATATACCGGTGCTCGTCCAAAAATGATGATCTACCACGGCTCTGCCGATTCGACTCTTCACCAGAACAACTACAATGAGACAATTAAGCAATGGGCAGGCGTGTTCGGCTATGATCCCGCCAAACCTGATGTCACACAGGCCAACATCCCTCAGAGTAGGTACACGACTTACTCCTGGGGCGATGGAAAACTGATTGGTGTTTGGGCTGTCGGAGTCGGCCACTCAGTTCCAATGAGGGGAGCAGATGACATGAAATTCTTTGGTATTTGATGGGGGAAGGGCTATAAGGGGGGGATCACCAGTCATTAGGGTTAGGGTTATCCAGAGGGGAGCTCACTTTTGTACGTTCCGTCCGCAGCCAAAGGCCTTGCAGTGGCACAATTGGCTAGCGACTTGCTAGGCCTTTAAATCAACGGCTGCCGCATGGTGACTCGTCTTCTTCGTTGACCAACCACAAATTCTGCCACTGCAGACGTTCTTACACACCGGCTAGGTGGCTACCACGAATCCCGCCAAAAGCCAACTCTTTCTCACAACCAACAAATGGGCAGCTATTCCCGGGTCTTTGCCGGATCTTCTTCCTCTAGCAGCTGCCTGGAGCTCAGTTCTTTGACTGCCTTGCGATCCTGCCGCCGACAAAGACTGTCTTCCCAACTTCGAGCCCGGCACGCCGTGGACAAAATAGAAATTTGGTACTGCAAGCCAGGATTACACTTTAAAAGTTGCAAAAAAGGCCTATTAACTATCTCTTGACGCCCTCAGACTATCTTTTGATACCTTTAAACTATCTTTCACCATACTTAACTATTTCTCAACGGCCTTAAACTATCTCTTTCGACGCTTTTAACTATCTTTTAATGAGGCCTTGGTATTGCATTACCTTATGGTCCCTGTTGTTTCGTCCACAACATGGCACTGTGCTAGGGGCATGTCGACATAGAACCTACCTAGGTAACGTGAGTCTTAATCTGTCCTGCCCGTCGTAATGGCTGCCTGAAGCCACTTTTTTTATATTGGATTTACACTCTTCAAATTACGAGTGCTGCTTTCATTCACTTCATCTCCCAGGCTGGCAGACCGAGGGGAGTATATATCAGATGGAACACAAACGCTCACAGGCAAGTAAGTCCGTTTTTAAATGTCGTGGCGGAAATAAATGACGTAGCATTACTATCCGCCAATGCTCTACATTGGCCATTCCGTAACTTCAAGTTTATTCACCCTTCTCCTTGGCCTTGACATCAATCCCAGTCCAGAGACAGTAGACAAAAAGCTTGAGCCACTCTTGGAAGCGCTTAGCATTCTCGTCGGGAGCTCCCTCAAATAGATGGGCAGGAGGTTCGTCCTTAGAGAGCTGGAGCGGTTGTTTGGTCTTCTTGGCCTTCTTGGCAGATGGTTGTGTTTGATAGGGAGTGTCGTCTTCATCCGGATACTCATTCAGGTTGACCAACTGTCCATCCTCAACAACAACGTCTTCGCCGAAGTCAGACTCAGGCTCATCGTTGTAGTCGTCATCCTCACTTTCATCCTCACCCTCCTCTTCATGAAAAAATTCGGCATCGCTGCCATCTTCATGCGAACAGGAGTGACCAGCGTGATTGTCTTGATGGAGCAGATCATCATGTCCGTGCTCATCATTGTCCTCATCATTGGCATCCTCGCGATCTGAACTCGAGTCAACCGTCGCTTTGGAACGACGGCTACCGCGTGGGCGAACGAGTGGTGCGTCGTCATCCGAACTTGAATCAACAGCCGCGTTGGGACGACGGCTGTCGCGTGAGCGAACGAGTGGTGCGTCGTCATCTGAGCTCGAGTCCTGACCCTTGTTGTACTCGTCCACCCTGTCTTCAGAGATATTGCACTCTGGCTCCCAGGTATCATCCTTCTCAGTGTAACTTCGCCATCGAATCTTGTACTTGACGCCCTTATTGGTGATTCTATGGTCGACAATGTGGTCGACATACCATTAATCACTGCCAAGATAAGGGTCGGGGGCGATGCATACATAGGAGAAAGGTCAACGTACGATGGTAAGTCATTGTCCTCAATTTCTTCTCTTCCGCCAGTGGACTGCGGGGGGAAGTCATCTTGATCATCTCGATTCACGAAAGAGTTGTTGCTGCGCTTGGAAGTGAAAGTTTAGGTTTCATCGTTAGAGTGCTCAATCTTCCTACGTTTAGTATTGGGAGTGGGGACTTTGCTTCGTTATTGCCGGCATAGTCAGCCTCGGAAGGGAATCAAGGGGTTATGACGAGTGCCCCGAGTAGCACCATCAGTTGTGCATTTGGTGGATCTCTGGGGGGACGAGAAACCAGCCGAGAGCCGGACTCGGGGTTTTCTCCTTCTTTCCTGGCCATGATAAATACCTAACAATAGAAGAGACTCCTCCCCAACGTTCCGGAGGTTCTGCGGCGACGCTCATTCCCATCATGATATTTCGCAACAGACGGAGCCATTGGCGAAACTATCAGGTCCGATGACTGGTCAATGCTGGAGGGGGGACTGCAGGGATCCTTCCCTCTGGCAGTCTTCGCTTCGAAAAGATGGGACGCGAGCAATGTCTTTGGGTTTCTCTTCATGTGCACTTTGGACCGGTCCAGAATCGAGAGTTCAAGATAGCATGAAGATTCCACAGTGTTGCATCGCCTCACGAAGACAGTAAATTCCTTACAACCAGGGCCAGAAATGGCGGCCTGGACGGGAACATTGATCCGTTGAGGATGATGGGCAGGTCTGCGGACGTCGGGTATACTTGGTACCTTAATCCTGATTCAGGTTGACTGGATTCATCCTCAGGTTCCCATGCCTGAATTAGATGCCTGACGGGGAGCTGAAATGTCTGTGCTGAACTCTAAACAGACGCAGGCAATGGCGTGCTTTCTCCTGTAGGTATCCATATCCCATAAGGAAGGTCCCTTGAGAGGTATGTATTTGACAAGGCAAGAGCCGCGCAGACCTACCGGGCTGTTGCAGCACTCTGGATTCCGTTCGACAGCTGAATCGGGATCAGCTCATTCTACCTTAGGCAGCCTCTTTAAGGGCTCCACCTGGGTCGCTGTGGTGGAATGGGAAAGCCCGAGAGCCAGCCGACGGGAGTGGGAAGGAGCTTTGAAATCTTCGATTTTGATGGTAACTCGAATGAGAGGCAAGTTCCAGGAGGTACGTTTCGAAAGGCACTTCATGTTGGGGTGGTTGTCATCGACATGAAGATGCAGTCTGATATTAAACGGCATTCGGGGGTACCTTACCATCAGGGGCATTCAGGGGCATTCAGGGGCATTCAGGGGCATGAAAAGGCTGGAGAGCATAGACTGGAACCATCATCCCGTGATGAGCACATTTCAACTGCATCTTGGCCATGCTCGTAATCTTCGCAAGCCTATAGTGAGGAAGATGGCGGCGATACCGCCGGCAATCTCGGGGACCGTGACGAACTTGATGGCCTCAATGGGATCCTTCTGGGCGATGGCCAGGAAGAGGTCAAGTTTCCCGGTAATGTACAACTTGGGGTCATCCAAGAACTTGAGGTCGCTGGGGGAAGGACTTCCCGTCCTCAGATGTTAAACCGCCTGGTGCATCAGGCATGTTGCATTGACTTGCCTCCACGCAGTGAGGAGGAAGGAGTCCTACTCAGAGCTCCTTCCTCTCCTACTTAATGTCTGCCGATGCCGCACAAAGCATAGGCACCAATCACTGGTTACGTCAGGGGCCTGAGTGCACGTTTTTCTGGAAGCCCTGTTGAAGCTGGAGTCTCGGCCTCTCGCGTCTTTTCTTTTTTTTCTCTTCAGCACGAGGCTCAGATATCACGAGCCACTCTCTTTCTGGTAAGACCCCTTTCGAATACCACACTATATCATAGTTGCTTATCATTCTATTGCAGCTTTCACTCAACCAAAACGCCGGACGAAAATGTAAGTCCTCAAAACTGGAAACCGTTAGCAATATCAGCAACTTACGTGTCATTGTTGGAATAGCTCCCAAAGCCAGAAGTGCGTCCTACCAACCCTCTTCATTGTGACGGTTGCAGACCTCGGTATCTAACAGTAGATAGACCATGCCTGCTTCTCCTTGGCCATTTGGAACCAACACAGTAAGTATCCCACTCGCCTCTTGTGCTCTTTCCCCCGTGCTCCATCTCTATCGGGCCAGGTCCAAGAGTGTTGGTAGCAGAAACAGCGAAGTTCAAGACGGAGCCGCGGCAGTCAAGTGGCAGCAACGGTGAAGATACCTTACCTACCCGAACAAGTCAGAGTGTTGGCCTTCCACCGAACCCCTTGAAGAGGCCGCGGGACTTCCCTGCCCTTTACTGTCGTCGAAAGCCTTGGGGACCTTCACCCACCACCGCTCCGGTCTGGCAAGATGTTCTTCCCTTTGCAGTTGTTTCAATGGCCCAGTTGGAGGCGGAACCCCCTCACTAGAACCGGCGGAATTGCTGTCCGGTCATATGCTAACGGATTCCTCACAGGCCGCCCGCGCTGCTCGCCGCCGCCGCCGCCGCTGCTGCCCCCGCTCCTGGTGCTGGCGTTCCCGGTCGGTCCGCCCGGCCCGCTGCCGCCGCTCCCGTTGCTGCCGCTGCCGCCGCCACCACTGCTGCTCCCGGCCCTGCCGCTCCCGCTGTTGCCCCCGGTGCCGCCCCCGCTATCGCCGGCGTTTCCCGGCCCGCCAACGCCGCTGCCGCGACTCCCGCTGCCCCGACCCCGGCTTGGGTTGTTCCTGCCCCGCCCTCGTCTTTGGCTTTGGCTCCGTCCCCGGCGCTGTTTTCTTCCGTTGCCGCTCCGGCCCCGGTTCAGTCCGGAGAGCCTTTTGGCCTTCGGCCAACCTTCGTTGCTGTACGTAATGATCGTTTATTGTCAATCCTACCCAGCTTTTCCAGGCTTTAAGTGCCACCCTGTCGGGCAGCTTGTTGTTTGTCCCAGATATCTGGGTTTCTTCCCTTGGCATTTTCAACATCATCCCCGTATGTCTTGAGTTCAACTAACAATTTCTTAGCTCCCATTCGTTGCTCTTGTCGCCGTTTTCTCGGTTTGGGTTGGTGGGTTCTGGTGTTTGCTGTCGTTTGGGTGTCGCTTCGGCGACTATATGTGTTTTCGGTTTGGGTCTGGGGGTGTTGGTGTTGGTGCTGGGGGGGTTGGTGTTGGCGTTGGCACTGCTGGGGGCTTGGTGTTGGTCCTGGTGTGAGTTCGGCGTGGGGGGGGGGAGAAGGGTGTAATCCCTTGGGGGACGTTCGGTGAGACGGGGCTTGCAGCTCCATTATTGCCGTTTTGTTAAGATGTCGGTTGGGGATATGTTTGCGTGCTGTATGAGACTGTTGGGGAACTTTTTGGGAGGTATCGCGGGGTTTAATTCTTTTTATTAGGCATGTCTCAGCATCACCATATACACTTGCTTCTGTCATAGTCCCATCTTAACGAGAGCCTCAGCTCTTTTAAACCCTTCGTCCAAGCTCCATCTTATCGTTTTACTAGCTTAATCTTTATACCGTCCGAGCTTTCTCTCTATACCGTCCAAGCTTTCTCTCATCGTTTTACTAGCTTAATCTTTATACCGTCCGAGCTCTATCTCATCGTTTTATTAACTCAATCTCTATATCATCCAAGCTTTCCAAGGTTCTTCGTTCTTAATCGATCCCCGGCGATCCCGCGCGTACCATTACATACCCACCTAACAAGCCAGTTCCCAGCGTTTTTATATTCTACTACTTCCTCTTCTTTTCTACTATAGCTTAATACTTTAAACTCTTGTATCGAATCGTTATTATATTTAACGTTTTTTCATTTATTATTAATTTTATTATTTATAATATCAAAAGTGATACCCTATCGAAATCTATATTTAAAAGTTAATTTTAAATACCTTTTAATTTATTTCTACTTTCTATATTTATCCTTCCTTATACCTATATCGATTAATCTGTTTAACTTACTATACTTTTATACCTAACGTAATCTAGCCTTACTTAATAATTAAAAGAAGGTAAAAATATTATTAAACTTAAAAACGTAGTTTACTTAATTATATACCGGGAACTAAAGTACTTTCTTAATAAAAAATTTAAAAATTAATAGAAGGTAAATATACTATGGCCTACCCCGAGAACTATATATCTTATTTACTAAAAGCTAAAACTAGAGTACTAGCTTAAAAGAGACGTTTATTTCATTACCCTTACCGAACCGTCCCTCGATAGAGAATCAGTATATAACCTATTCCGGTCTCTCGTCGAAAGTCGTACAAGATAGTTACTCCCGAAGCCCACAAAACCTCGCAAAAAGACCATAAAGAAAGGAAATGGGGTTTCGGAAAAAAACCAGTGCTTGGTATTTGGTTCGGTGGTTATGAAGGTCAGTTTACCAATGTCATAGATCAGCAGTAGCAGCAGCAGCAATAAAAACCAGGTGTAAGGTCAAAAAGCTATGCATCAATTTATATACGGCTGAAGTGAAGGAAAAGGAAAAGCATATGCACTGTGTCCCATCCTATCATGCATTGAGACAAGCAACTATGTACAATTTAAAACACACCTCCAATTACCACCTCATTGGGCGCTTAGAGGCACTGGCTGTACCACTGGTTGCTGACAGTGCAAACATACGGGCTCTGGCAAACAGTCGGGCCGCTGTAGCCCTGGCCTCCACATTGGCCCCACCTAGGTACAGTGCCACCAGGAGCGCTGGTGGGGGTGGCGGCGGCGGAGGTGCTGCTGGCGCGGGTGGTGGCAGTGGAGGAGGGGTTGGGGTTGGGGTTGGTGCCGGAGCTGTTGAAGGTCGAGCCGATGGGGCCGAACTTGATGTTGGAGAAGGCAACGTTGGAGTTGGGAGCATTGGCCTCGACCTCGGAGGGGACACCGGAGGTGGTGGCGCAGGCACCGCGCTCGGCACCGGGGCGGCCGGCGGCGTCGACGGGGTAGGTGGAGTCGAGCCAGAGCATGTGGGCGGCGTGGTCGTTCCAGATGGACATGACGAGGACCATGGGCTTGGCGAGGGCAAGACCCATCTGCTTGAGACCACCCTTGCGGGTGTTGTCATCGGGATCACCGAAGGCGATCTTCTGGGCATCGCACCAGTCCTGGGTGATGGAGTTCTGGTTGGGGACGCCAGCGATGCTGGAGACGGAGTTGGGGATGACAACGCCGTTCTGGACGTAGAAGCGCTTGATCTCGGAGAGGTCGCCGGCAGCGTTCTTGAGGAACTGGGTGACAACGGTCAACTTCTTGGTGGTGTCGACGGTCTTGCCCTTGCCGTAGAAATTCTTGTTGCCCATGCGGTAGGAGTTGAAGTCGCATCCATCGGGATCGCAGACACCAGCATAGCGGTCAGTGCTGTAAGTACCGCCGCAAGAGTTGCCCTCGCACCTGCTCTGGTCGAGGATGGTGCAGGAGTGAGGAGTGTAGGCAGTAGCCATGTTGTTGGCCTCCCAGATATCCATCTCAGAGCAGCAAGTACCGTAGCGACCGGCACCGGCGTTGTTGTCATTGGTGGAGGGGTTCCATCCCTCGATGTTGGCCTCACCGTTGATGAACTTGATGTCGCGGGGGCACTGGGCATCGCAGTAACCGGTACCGTACTTGGCACCAGCCTTGTTGCCAGAGTACTTGGCCAGACCACCGTCGAGGTCCATCGAGACGAAGTAGAGGGCACCGTTGAGACCGCAGCCAATGTTGGAAACATCGACATCGAAGGTGAACTCGTTGCCGAGGAGGTTGAAGCCTAGGATGGGTTAGCCAACGTGATCGACAACCTAGAGGTCGAAAGGAAGAAGCTTACCCTGGTACTTGGTGGTGTTCTCCATGAGGTAGGTACGCGAGCCAACGTTGGTCGAGTACTGGCCCTTTTGGACGAACTTGAGGTTCAGCTGGTTACCGCTGGTGGTGATACCATAGGTAGCAGCATACTCAGCACCGTCAACGCAGCAGTTCTGAGCGCACTTGGCACCGGTGGTGCAGATGGACGTGTCCCACTCGTTGCCAGAGTAGCAGTTGGTCGAGCCCTGGAGGGTGTGAGTCCAGCGCCAGTTGGAGTCGAGGGTGACGGAGCCGGCGACGTTGGTGCAGGAGCCACCGGCCGAGCATCTTTGCCAGGTCAGAGAGGGGTGAGACTCGGCGGTGAGCGAGCACACCTGCTGAGCAGAGGCAGATGCCACAAGGGCAGCGAGAGCGGCGAACTTTGCGGAGACCATGATGGCGAATCTGAGGAGTTGACTGTGACCTGGAGATGCAAGGCGTGCTTGGAGTCGAGGGTGGTGAGATCAAGATGGGTTTGTGAGGCCATGGGAAGTCGACTTATATAGAGGTGTGGTCGACACTTCTTCGGTCTTCAACAACACCCTGTCGGCCCAATTTCCTTTGCCTGACGGCTTCACGGCACCCTTCCTCCATGCAGCTGAGGTCGCGGCAAGGGGATGGCATCGTCGCGTCAAGAGAAACGGCTCCCGGGCCGTCAACGCTTGAACGAGGACCCTGGGTCGTCCACCGTGGGCAGACAACCGCTGGTGCGGAGACGGCTGGAGAAAGACTTCACCACGATGGGAACGCGCAGACTGGTGGTCCGGCGGCGACAAACCCAAAGGGTGAAGCGTCACCGCAACCAAGGGCGACGATGTCACTCGAGGACCGGTGTGGTGGAGGCTGGCGGCAGCACAGACGAGGAATTCGTGGAGCCGAGGGCGCCGAGTGATGGATTAGATTGAGGCTGCTGGCTCGACGACAAGGGGCAACTGCCGCTCATTGGAGCGGGCTAGGAAGCTCGTCCAGGACATCGGAGGGCATCCGCCGAACGCAACCCCAGAACATCGCGAACATGGCGAACAGCGCAGCACCAAGCGAGAGCGTTGACGGTGGCACGGGTGGTCTGAACTTCTGGGGAATGCCTGCGACCCCGGTTTTTCCAAGCTCCCCCACATTCCTAGCAACCGTTTTTCCCTTGTGTTCCCCGCGAGTGTGCAAGGGTCGTGAGATTGGCTTCCCGCCCCCCCGCATTCCTGTCCATCTAGGGCAGTGCCTGGATGTTTCTGTGTGCATCTCGAGGCCCGATAACCCGAGAAGCCGGGTACCGTGACTGGCCACTGGCGTCATCAGTCGTGCCGTCGTCGCGTTATAGGTACGCAGTAGACGTGCTGGAGTGATCCGTCTCGAAGGGCATGCGAGGGAGACATGGCCCGAGATGTGTCGTATATGATGCCCCAAAATAGATCAATCGATGGCCGTCAAATCCAGGCTGAGGCTCAACAATGCAAATTAACACACCGCACTGGCGGGAACAGCAAAACCGGGAAAGAGCAGTGTTTTGCAATTTGCCTATATTGCCAGCCATCATGCTGCTGGGAGCTTGGAAAGAGGTGGGCCTCCAACGGATCGAGGGCCGCTCTTGGCACGGTTTCGTCCGATCGCGAGTGGGGATTCTTGGCATCTCAACCTGGAAAGGACCTCGTCTGATTTCTGGTCCTTCAACGGCTGGCACTTCCGGACAACACGACCTTGTCTGCATGTATTGACCCATCTTCAACGGCTTCACTGCCTGAGTTGTCTGCCTCACAGGCCCATCACTCCCTCCTGGTCTCAGAGCTGACTGAGTCTCAGAGTCCAGTCCATACCTATGTTCGTATTGTTTACTATCGGTCCCGCAATGGCATCCGCATCTACGGACATCCATCACCGTGCAAGCGTAAACCTTCCCTCTCGTCGCCGGACATGGCAAACTTTAGCAAGCCCAACACGAGCAATGATGAGGTGATGATGTCTGCACGTTGGGCTGTTCGTTTCGGCTGGAGGGACTCGCAACTCTGCGTCCTTCTCCCTCTGCTGTCGCTTTGCTCTGGACCCGATAGCCCGGCACCTCCAACACGACGGTCAGATACAATACAAGATGGGATATGAGTGGAATGGCGATCCCACCACCCTCATCGTGATCATTGCCTGCTCAGTATGCTTTGGATGGGTACCTATTGTCACCGTCGTCAGCATTGTCCGCAATTTCCGCGCTCGCGCGAGAGCAAAGCGAGGTTCGAACGGCTCAGATTCTGATATCGAAAGTCAAGGAGGCAGGCCCAGCACCGCTCCTGATGTCCCGAGGCCGCTACAGACATATCATCCCAGCTCCACCAAGGGTCTCGAGAGGAGCGCATCAAGCCGAACTCGTAGTTCGACTGACGGCTACGACCTCGAGCGTGTCGACACCAACTCTTCCTGGGACCCCATCCGTCACTCTTTCCACTACGACAATGAATCTCTCTGGGGGGGAGACGGTCTGTCCAGGCAGAACACTCGTCATCGACCGGTGCACTTCCCCACACATGTACACAATAATACGCCCTCACCCAGCCGCCCTGCTTCCATCCGGTCTGTTGCATCGAGCCATCGGCAGCCGAGCCGGAGCCGCCGAGGGTCAATAGCCAGCAACTATGACAACGCACCGGCGGCATTTCAGATCAATGATACCTACTACGACACCACGCCACTGCCAACAATACCCAAAGCCGTCAACACTGCCGCCACAGCCAGCAGCAGGCCCACATCGTCCAAGGGATCCGGGAATTCTCCACAATCCCAACAACAACAACTGCACGGGGGTCGCCGCAGAGGGCAATCTCTTGATGTTCCCCGTGACTCGGACTCTCTACCTCGAGATTTCCCAAGACCCAACACCTCAATGACAAGAAGAGGCATCGGAGAGTACGGGGACCTCTACGGCTCCCAAAGGCAAAGGGCCATACATCGCAGCCATCGACCACCGCAGCCATCATCAGCATCACGGCGTGCCAACCACCCTAGACCCGGCTACAGTGAAAACATGGAGGATGACCCGACCATGTCCGGCGCTTTGCCACCAGTGAGCTTGCCTCCCAGGCGAGGGTCACTTCATGCCCAAACCTTTGAGCGTCCGGCATGGCTGGACGATGAGCCGCACGCGATGTGAAATCGTTTTGAAGCGGTGAGGGTATATAAAAAGAAAATGTAATGCATTTCCCCTGCCAATCTTTTGTGCTCAGCCGCTTTCTCTTTCCAAGGCTGACTACCTACCTAGGCGATATCTGCCAACATTCATGCTTGATTTAGTACAACGACCTGGGAACCCACTTGTGATAGGCACATGGTCAAATGGGAGGACATCCCGTCTAACCTACATAATCCCGAAAATGGAAAACACGAGACAAAATAGGTAGGAACTGAGGAAAGCCGTCAGGGTTACATGGTGTGACGCCAACTTGGCAGACACGCTGTCGGTGAGTGGGAGTGGGGGTTTGGGCGCTAGTTAGAGAAGAAGAGAAAAGGGGTAACGTGACGGTGACGGTGACGGTGACGGTGACGGTGACGGTGAAAACAAAGAAACGTGAAAAAGATGCGAGTTGATGGGGAGGACAATGATTTTATGATGTAAATGAACGTTCTTTTGTTGGCACGCAGTAGGTCAATTTCCGATGCTCTTTCTTCCTTTTAGCTTTGAGTCAATAAATGGGTAGTTGATACCTCGGTAGGTAGTCAAAGTTGGAACGGGCATGTTTGGTATTCTGGAAATCTTGCTCAAACTGACTCTGAAAATACCACCTGATGAAAAAAGAAATACTTATCTCCGTTGTTGTTCAACATCCCAATCTTTCTCCGCCAGTCTCTTCCAGGTGTGGGCGCCCTTCCTCCAGCCCCAAAGCAACACCAAGGAACAAGCAGCCCCGAGAGTGGAGAACTCTCCAGCTGACATCGGACGACGTCCTCGGATCCGCTTGGCATAAAACCTCTCTGTCGAAAAGCCAAGGAACTTGCAATCGCTTCTTTCCGTCAACGGGGCAAAAGTCTCCGCTGCACAAGGCACCGAATGCAGGGCTAACCCGAGGAGACACGGCACGAGACGAGATAAACACCAAGGCGCGGCGCCCTGCCCGGGTTCAAGGGACCTGAGGAAAAGGACGGGAAGAAAGAGAAACACTGCTCTCGCTTCGAACTTGGCTAGGTACCGCGAAGAAGATCGAGATAGCGGAGTCTTTTTGTGCAGCTCGTGCCGTTGTCACAGGGCTTGGAGATTCCACCTTAACCCACTCTCTGTTAAGCTTGTTTCGTCCTCACCTGTTTGGATGAAGATTCCAATCACACTTTTAAAGTCGTGCAGTGCCAGTGGGATAGAGAAAAACAGATGTATCCATAAGGTACCTACCTAGAGACAAAATGGTCCAGACAGTAGGTGTGTACCTTAAGTCAATGTACCTATTGTCACGCGAATGGGAGACAGGGAGTGGTTTCGAGATTGATCTGAAACTCTTTAAGATTTTGGGGATGAATGAATAAAGAAAACACAGGTAGTTTCAAGACAATAGTTCTACCAACTCCTGCCAGTTAAAAGGGAAAAAAGGTCACGTCAAAACCAACCAATCCGAGTTACAGATAAAACTCAAGCAGAATCTGCATCCTTACAGTGATAAGAACGTGAAAGAAAAGTCATAGATGGGTTAAGAACTTCAGGTACTACCACAGTGCTAAGAATATGTCTCACGTCTTAATATATAGCGCCTCTAAACTAGCAAATCAAATTACAATTTTATTCAACTCCCCAAAACAAACTCCACAACCCCATGCCTAGTCCCTTTGCTATCATGATAGACTGCCTCAAATTTCAGCCCAGCTGCTGCTCCAATCCTCACAAACTGATCTAGGCACCTTTCTTTCCCACCGATAGCAAGCATGGAGTAATCTTTGAATGCAGCGTAAAGCGGCATCGGTCTTCCGGTTTCGTCACCGCCAGCAGGATTTATCTGCTCCGAGATCAACACCCTGCTGTCATGGCTCATGGCCTGTGCTACATTTCGCAAAATCAGAGTGGCTACCGCGTCGGAGTAGTCCCGTAAGATGTGACGGAGGTAGTAAAACCTTGCCCCTATGTTGTCTCCAAATCAGCCTGCGAGAGCATAACAACCAGTAGAGAGAAAGGACACACCTTTGACAGGAACTTCCTTCATGAAATCCCCTTTTATCCACTGCACCTCTTCCATCACCTCATCCCTTGCCGCAACAACACTCCCCTCTTCGACAACGCACTTCAAATCAACCACTGCACATCTACTTCGCCTCAGGACTGTGTACTCCTCCCTGAATCTCCTCAGCACATGCCCTGCTCCTCCCCCAACATCGACCCATGCCATCCTTCCATTTTCCCCGCTGAGTAGCACACGATCCAGAGGATAGATCCCAGTAACCGGCACCCTCCCTGATGTAACCTTCATAGCCTTGGTAAAATTCCTCATTCTCTCCTCGTTCCGGGATATACTCTTAAAGTACTCCAGTTCCGGCTCACCAGTCAAAACCGTTGAAGGAACATGACTCGGCCCCACCGGTTCTTTCCTCCCGTAGCTGTCAAAATACCCAGGCAAAATATCAGAAACCTGCACAATGTTCGTATACATCAAGTCAAACATCGCCGCCATCGGTTCCGACGAGCGCAACAGCAGGGAAGCTGGTGAGTGGGCCAGCTCGCCGGGGGAAGCAGTCAACAAGATGTGAGACGATGTGAGCATGGCTGATATCCTATCTATTGGACACTAGATTAGCTAAAGTATAGCCGACTGGCGACAGGAAAGCATACAAACAATTCCCTCCTCAGCCCCTATTCTCCTGGCGATCTCACCGCAGGTGATGCTACTGGCGGGCTCTGAAGGTATGAGATCAAACACCCCCCAGTGCTGGAACACTCGGATGGCCGACACGATGGACATGTTGGCAAAGAGAGACATGATCGTATCTGAGGGAGGCCTGACAGCAGTTGCAAGTTCGGTAGCGGCTGTGGCTATGTTGAGGCGGGCTGGTTCGTTGCCGGTGGTGGCCCCGTTTATGTTGGCGGTGATCTCCTCGGCTAGGCTCTGCAGACGAGAGTGGTCTCCAGCAGCCTTGGAGCCGCTCAGTTCATGTAGATTTGAGGTTAGTTGTCCGGCTACAGCCGCAACGCCGTTGGGAGATGCGCATCTGTTAGAAGCACCCAGTGCGCCCGTTCCACATAGAGAGATATGAACTGGGACTGGTTCTGTAGCATTCTTCTCAGTCGCCAGCACATCGAGAAGGAGTGTTTCTGTCTGGGCCATTGTCATCCTGATCAAAGAACGCGTGACGGTTGATAAGACTGCGTTTTTCAAGAGATATCCAGGGTGAATATCTCGGCCGTATTGAACGGGGCTTCGCTTCTTAAGTTGGCTTGTCTTCCGTGGGATCCAGACGATGGCAGCCTTTATACGGTTCGCAAGCAATCGGCCCCTCGCAATATTCTCAACACAAAGTCGGCAAGCTTCCAATGATTCCGAAAAAGCAGCAACAACGGACAAGCATGTGGTCGCACAAGATCTGGGCGAAGACTGAGCACATGGTCAACTTCCTGAAACACAACGGTCATCGTTGGATACAATGATAAATATAGGCCGCAGAAGGGATGGAAAGCATGGTGATCTAATCCTGGCTGCAGCTCGCCGTGATGACTGCCAGAAGCACGGCCATCGTTCACCCCTATTCGTGTGCCTCCGGGACCGAATACGCGGGTCGGACACACGGCCATCCTCATATCCCGACGAAGGCCGCCCTGTCGCGAGGTCTGCCGTTGCCGTTGCCGCTTTTCTTCGCTCAAACAGGTAAAACTCCGGGAACCGACACATGCCCATCACCGACCCCTTCTTCATCTCTGTTGCTGCAGTCGAGCTTACGCGCGCAAACACGCTTGTATCTTGTAACAAGGGGTTTGGCCATGATTGAGGAAATGCCGAACTCGGCGGCAAGGACCCTTCTGAAGCTGTCACCCGGTTGAAAAATGCAGCTAGCCTTCGTTCCCGAATATAATGGCCAAGCAAGCCGACCTCTGTGAAGCCTGTGGAAGGGCCGGGCGCAGGCGAGGCGTTGCCAGGACCCCCGTCTGCTGCCGGTGATTGAAGTGATGTCGAAATGTCGGACTGTGGGCAAGATGCAAAGCCTTACTGCGCGTGCCGACATAACGAAAATCCATGGGAGGTCGCCAAAAGGGTATATGCATTAAACTATTCCTATGCTAGAAATCCCTCAAGATACTCAGTACATCGCTCAGACTTTGCCCATTCCTGGTCAAATCGCTCAAATTCCCACCCTGTAGCACCCAGCTGCCAATTAACTGATCAGAATGGCCCATTGTGGTTTCCTTGAAACCTCGAGGGATTCGCCCATGTGGCTCCTTGGTTTGCTTGTTGCGGCGAGTGTTGCAACGGCTGATAAGCAAGTGTGGGAGGATTTGATGGAGAGCGCGACTCGGGCAGTGGACGGCGCGGGTCTTTTTGTGCACCAAGTATGACGCTCTGCACAACCTCGCTCCTCGTTGTCTGTAGATACATTTTGAGGTCGGTTGTTGTCCTGTCAAAATGATCCGCAAGTGTTCTGACTTGCTCCCATCTCTGACCATACTCCTTCAGCGTCTCATTGACCTTCTCCAAGCACAAGAGACTCCGGGCGATGTTTCCGCCACTATTGCTCTTATCCAAACGTTCAGGGAGCGAAGGCTGTCGTGGCGGCTCCTGGATGGCACCTAGTGATTTCCACAAGTCGGTATCACCAGGGTCCCGCAGCACCGTGACCAGCTGCGAACCCATGAAGAATACTTTGAGGGCATCGTGATAAGTGTAGAAGCCGGCATTCGCTGGGTCCTTGGCAACTTCGAATATTCTGTAGAGGTATCGTATGGTGTGTTCAAAAATGAGCAGGCGCCCGTAGTCGGTGAGTTTAGGCCCGCGCGGGCTCGGTACGATCAGATAAACACAGCTGTAATCCATTTCCAAGTCAAACATGGTGCGAATTGTTGCCGGAAGGTCGACTGGAAGCTCCTTTGACCACTTTTGCGTTTCGTGATACTTTTGCCAAACGTACTGGATTGGATCCCGGAGTGGGTCATTCGGATCGGTTTGGACCAAGGTTTGATACCACTCTGACTGCAATCTTCGAAGTTCAAATAAAGGAAGAGAGGCGTCTGGCTGTCTTGGTGATTGCTCGGAGCTGTTGGCGATGGACGGACTCGGTAGCTGAACGGATGCATCATCATCTTTGAAGGAGAAAGCCCGAGCATGGACCATGCTTATGGCTCTGTGGCGGGTGTTAGAAGGGTGACAGTAATCATGGGCTCAGGGGCGAGAAAACAAACCTATCCAGAGCATACACGCAATAAAAGGTACGCCGGCGCGCATCTATCATGTCCTTGCTCGACTGCTGTGTGAAGGTGTGGTCTTTGTGGAAGCCGATGTCGATACTAGCTCGACAGGCAAAGCCGATCAGGTGCCAACTGTCAAAGTGGGCAGGGTCAAGCATCGAATATTGCGTCAGCAGTACGAGGGATTGGATTTGAGTTGTGTATCCGGGAACAAAGGCGCGGTCAGCGTAAGGTAGGGCGCGAGCGACATATTGGAGGGCGTCGTAGTGCTTTCGATCATGCATAGACTTGCTCTGAGCGGCGGAGGCGATGGCCAGGATCATCCAGAAAAGCCACCATTCCGATGACCTTAGCAAGCCCCCTAGGAAGCCTAGATCTGTTTCGTATACTTTGTCAACCAGGACGTATAAATCTGCTGCTGGAAACAATGGGTAGAGGGGTAAGATGTTCTCTTCGTAGAACTTAAAGGTGGCCTCGACCTCTGGCTTATCGGGAAGCTCGTCGGTGTCCGGGTCGGGCAATGCTTCGTGCTGTGCGGCGGCCAGAACTAGGCGGGCAAAACTCATGGGATTCACGGCCTCTCTAGTGTCAAAGCCGGGCGTAGTAGCGTTGACGGTCAGCAGCCCAAAATCGGATACCAGCGTATTAAAGTCTGCTTTTTCACGAGTTCGCGCAGCTTTGCGATGGATGGCGGCAGTGATGTCGGTCAGAGAATCTCGCCGTTCACTATGCTGGGTTGATATGGTGTTCTCGTCGGGTTCATGAAACGCTACAGACGCCTTCCTTGACCGAGCATGGTTGAGTCTTCGATCAAGCTTCTCCAGTCTAGCCTCCAGGGCCGCAACCCAGCTCCTCTCCTTGCCACGGGCAAACTGTTGGTCACTGGCAGCTGAGCATTCATTGTCGCGGCCGGCCTTTTCACAGGCGGTGCAAGCTGGCAACTTGCCATCGCACTGGTTCAGGGGTCAGTCAGGGGCTGTGACTTGGGGGTGAAGAGGGCAATACGGGTTAGTCACCTTGACTTTGGCTACCCGACCTGTTGTGGCACAAGACTGTCAACATGGATCTTCATTACCAGTATGAAAGGAGTTTCTCACATCTCGAACAGGCAGATACAGGCCGGGATACGCGAAGGTGAGGTTTGTGAGAGAAGCTGGAACGGGTACGCATGGTGGGGCGAGTGGAGCTCAGGGTGTGCTCCCTGGCGACGGGACGGCGCACCGCGCGGAAAGGTTGTCTGGCAGTGAGAGTGTCGGTGTTTATGTTGTTGATTGTCGTTGGTGTGGTAGGCGAGAGTGACTCCTCATGGAAAGCGCGTATCCAGTATCAAGAGTGAAGCCGATGGGTGACTGGTTGTCTTTGATGCGGGACAGGGCAGCGGGAGCTGATGAGAAGGCGGGAAGTGGGGTGCCAATTGGAGACGGGATGCGAAGGCGGCTACCTAGGTAACAACCCTCCTTCAAGCTGCTGGGTGAGATCCGGAGCCGTATGAACTTTGGCAGATACAAGAACCAATACGGGAAGGGTTAGCTTAAGGTAGCTGTTTCAGACACAGGGCCAGAGACTACAGGCATGTTTCCAAATTCCAGCTGGTCCCCAATTGTGGCGCGGGTGGGGAGCAAGCCATGGGAGAAGGGGAGGTGAGGCGCGGTTCAGCCACAATATCGGATGGCGGCTGTCAACTGTCAACTGAAGGCACCAAGGGCTGAACCATCTTGGCGGGGCTTGAAAGGAACCGGGCTGTCGCCAAGTACCTATCCCTTACCCCACATCGCGTCACCAAGCTCTGCAAGCCCAAGCGCCCAAGTCCGTGGCCAGGTCAAACCCCGCGGACGGAAGGCCACAACAAGGCTTCCAGAACGTCTCGACGGCTGCTAGAGGTCTGGTGGGGGACCAACATTCAGACCACCTTAGAACTGAGATGAATGACAGCAGCAGGGCAGTGGGCGGGTGCTGGTGCTGCGGTGGTGCTACGATAGCGGGGTAGACTGCTTGAGAGAACCCCACCTTTCCCTCTGTCAAGGACCCCTGAACCCCTGCCAGTCAGTGCCGGCAACCGCCTCGAGTCCACAATCCCGTCCAGCTGGGCAGCAAGGCCGTAGGTAGGCGATTTTGATGGCAGCCGGGACAGACTGGATAGCGCAGATTCACGGGAGAAGGCATGGCTAGTATAGCTTGAGATGATCATGATATTACCTATATTTGTTAGCCACAGGCCTAGGTGAACTGGGTGCTAGACAAATGGAATTCCTTCCCAGCCCAGGGCTGGGCGACCTGGGCCAAGGTAGACAGGGGGTGGCATGCGCCAGCGAATCGGAATCGGGAGCTGCCCTGTCCAGAAGATGCCCGGCCTCGAGGCAAAGGAAGGCAGGGCGACCTCGCTCTGACAGCTCGAACCCGCTTTCAACGTTGAACTTCCCACGAGTGGGTGTCACGGTGTCAACGCCTGTCGACCATGTCCGAGCTGTTTCAAGGCAATCGAATTCTTCCTCCCGTCTGAGCTGCCATAGAAACATCGACAGACCTCGACAGGCACTTGGCACCTCGGTCGCCCAAGGGAGAAGGGTACCCAGCGCAACACTCCACTGCTTGTCGCATTCTCGTCGGGTCGTCCCCATCCCGTCACCACCTACACAAGCCGCAACATCGCGAGTCCGATAGACAAATAGACATGGACGCTGCCACCCTCCTCCGCCAGACCATTGGTGCGTACGCTCCTCGGCCGGTGCAGCCAGGCCAGTTCACCTATCCACGCCATCCGCCCTCGAGAGTCCCCCATTTCGGAGAGAGACTGGCCAATGCGCCGCCCCAACACCAAGGCACGGTACATACCTTGACAGCGTGTTGCAGGTGCAGACAGGTACGGTGGCCACCCCAGGGATCCTTGCGATGCAATGTAGCAGAGGCGCTTTGTCTGAGTGCCACCTGAGCTGACCCTTCTTGTCCGCCAACACAGAGGAAGACAAAATGCGACCCGGCCCTCCCACGATGCACCCCTTGCGACCGCGCCGGCCAGACATGCGAATACTTCGATACCACCAAGAACCGCAAGATGAACCGGACCTACGTCGTCGAGCTGCAACGGAAAGTCCAGCGCCTCGAAAGCGAGCTCGAGCAGCTTACGGGAGAAGATCCAAATGACGACGACGACATGGTAACACCAGGCGGACTGGTTCATCTGAACGAGAGATCGGTCGAGTCTCCACGCTATCTGGGACCGAGCAGCGGCATTGCAATGACACGCATCCTCATGGGGGAGGCCAAGCGCTACACGGATTCCCTGCGCATTTCCTCGCTGATTCCCGAACTACGCTCAAGGAGGACGAACCAGAGGGACCGCATGCAGAGCGTTGTCATGGGAAGCTTCAGCGGGCCGTCTGGCCCCAAGGCACTCGAGTTTCCCTTGTCGTCCGATATTCCCGCCAAAGAGATTCCCAACCGGGCCACGGTAGAAGGTCTCTGGCAAGTCTTCAAGAAAAGAATACAAGTATTTACTCCGGTGTTCCATGAGACCGCCTTTTCCCAGGATATCGAGGCTGTCTTTAATGGTGACACAGATCACTACCGACTATTTGCTGTCAACATGATGATTGCTATCGGTCTAGCAAAGGTGGACAGGTGGGCTGGCCTGCCAGATACTTATTACCTCTCTGCCATGAAGCATTTCGACCATGTTGTTAGGCCAAAGGATCTGAAGACATTGCAGTGTTTAATCCTGATGGTGCAGTACTCCCTTTTGATGCCAATCCGGACAGCCATCTATCACGTGGTCGGGCTCGCCATCAAAATATGCCAGCAATGGGCCCTCGGGGATGAAAGCACACTGGCTATGGGTGATACAGATCCTCAGAGCTTGGACCTGAAAAGGAGGTTGGTTTGGATTGTACTGACGACCGAACTGGGTCTTGCTCATATGCTAGGACGCCCGAATGGATTTTCGAGGACTGGCGACATGATAAGCGTCAAATTCTTTGAGGCAGTGGAAGACGATGTTATAACTCCGGAAGCCACTCCCGAGACCATACAGCAAGGTCGATTATGTGAGCGGAAGGCCATCGCCATACACTATTGCAAGGTGCGCCTGTTGCAGGCCGAGATCCGCAGGGTCCTCTACGAGCAAGAACGGCCAGCGCGGATAACAGATGCAGATCCCTGGTTTCAACAAATGGATCAAAAGCTGAAGGACTGGTTCAAAGCATGCCCAGAACAGCCTGCTCTGTTCAGGCCTTGGTGGGTAGATGTGGCCACCATGTCAATGTGTCAGCAGCTAACAGAGCATCCAAATAGGTTCACGAATCGATATCACGCCGTAATGATCATCCTTTATCGACCCTCGCCCCAGATCTTAAAGCCAACAGCCAAGGCAGCCATGATCTGTTTCGAAGCAGCCAAGTCCATCATCACATGCTCTTCCACTGAGCTCGATCAGGAGCAAGGCGCGTTTGACCAAACATGGGTATTCTTGCAGACCATCAACTCGTCACTCAATGCCCTGCTGTGGTCTATCGGATATGCCGAAGTCCGAGCACAAAATAGTCGCGAGGAAGTTGAGCAGCTTGTTCAAGATGGCATCAACATCATTACAAACTTCCACCCGAAGTGGCCCGGTGTGGAAGAGGCTATCAATCTTTACCAAGTCTTGTCAAAAGCATGTCTGCAGAGTTACAACACCAAAGTCACATTTGAGCTGTCATCTCCCATGCCTGACGTGACCAATGGCCACTTCAACTCGCCATTCTTAACAGCAGACCCCAACTCTCCTGATTCCGAGGAATCTTCTCAACAAGGCCAGCAGCCTCACTCAGCAACATCGCTTTTTAGCAACCAGTCGCCATTTGGGTACAATATTGAGTCCTCGTACAGCTTCGATCCCGGCGCCCAATTTGCGGGTCAATCGCCGTTCCAGAACCAGCCTGCGTTCCGGTCCAACTCCATCTTCATGAACCCCATGAGCTCCATGACAGACGCACACGGGCGTCGGCTCTCGGAACTTGCCCCTGAGTCTACCCACTACCATACTCCGGCGGCCGAGCGGAAGGCAGGCACACCGCCAATGCCAACAGGCACAGCGAGCTCGCTGCCAACTCCTCCAGAATCACTCCCGCCGCCATCGGCAAAGTCTGCCCATATGAGCCTCTCCCCACGACTAGTCGGCACGCCTAGAGGTCCGAGCCCAACTCCAACTCCAACGCTCCATCACGCAAGCCCACTGCCGATGCCTCCCCAGTCAAGCCCAGGGCTCACGAATCAGGAACTTGGATATGCTTTTGGGCAGCCATTTGGGCAACCGAGCCCATCAACCTCCTCCATGGCAGCACCATCCAACATTCCAGCCTTCACAATTCCTCCCATCCCAGGGTCTAATTCTCAGCAAAGACCAACCACAGTTACCAACTGGAGCAACCCCCCTGCTCCCATCATCCAGCCACACACATTCGCAGGTACCAACTCGGCCAATTACTGGGAGAGCCCGGGCCAGCAGCAAAACAGTTATACCTTTGGCAGCCCGCATATCAGACATTCCCCTCAGGCCCAGTTTCCGCTGCCAGCAGCGCCCTCAATACGCCAATCTAATCACTCTCAGCATCATCAACAACAACAACAGCAACAGCAACAACCCCCCCATCAAACCCGATCCCACCATCCGCCACCACACCAGCTGCAACCACATTCGCAACTGCATCAGCAACAACTTCAGCAACCGCCGCCCAGCGCTCACAACCCCTATAGCCCGTTTCACGGCGGCTTACCGATGGAGACAGCAAACCCATGGCACAACCCAACGTCGGCGGGTCTGCTGTCGTGGGAAGGCTATGGGAACCAATACTTTGGTGGCAACGAGCGCCACGACAGCCTGACGCAGGAGCAGCAGACGCAGCTGCTCAACATCCTCGAGGCGGATGGCATGAGCGACATTTCGGCGTACCTTGCCAGCGGCAACATCACCAGTGGCGGTGGCGGGGGCCATGGCGGCGCTGGAAACTGGTGAAGCAGAATATTATTGCCTGTCGTTTGTATTGTATGTTTGTTGGATAGACAAACCTTTATCGAAAGATTTTGCCTCGTATATGGAAAAGGATAATCTTTTTGAGAGAAAGGTGAAAACGGGATACCTAACAACGTTTTGCCTTTACTGTTTTCCGGCTGTCCATTTTTTTTTTCTCGGTCCACATTCTTCTATGGATGCGATGAGGTACCTGGCGAAATGTATATATAATATAGAATTGATATCTTTTTTTTACTTTGCTCCGCCGAATCCCGTCGATTCAATTATAAGTTCGGCTGCTCGAAAAAGGCACTTCGCTATAGACATCCGGGGTTATATAGTAGTACATGTGTATTATTACACCCCTCTATGCTTGCATGTAGGCTTCGGATCCAGGTTTTCTTTTCTGTTGGCCACACCCAGATCTTGTCAGATTTCCGCGCCGCCGACAGCGACAGCCGCAGCAACAGATCTTCTTCTCGCTGGCCCTTTCTTCTTCTTCTTCCTTCCATCGCCAGGTATGATCCCCGCGTTGGGCGGCGCGTCCAAAACCCACCTGGCCACCGCCAAAGCTCTATCGCTACTAATGGGGTAGTCCTTCTCCAAAGCGTGTCTCTTCCCTTCCCCCCCATTGCTCACACGAGCGACGACAACGCCACCGTTGCCATCGCTGGTTACCTTCTGGCCATCAATGTCGATATCGCCATTGGATACGGAACTGTCCTCGTCATCGCCGCCGCCGCCATCGTTGTTGGCGAGCGCCCCCGAGGTGATCTGCGCACGTAGGGAAGCAACTGCGTTGGCGAGCTGGTAATCGTGCTCGGCGCGGAGTTGTCTAGCCAGAACCGCTTGTCTAAAGCTCGATTCGTCGCTAACGCGCTCGTCGCCCAGAGCGTCAAGCACTATCTGATGATGAAGCCGGTCTTTTCGCTGTTTTTCTGTTTCAACTGCAACTGGAAACGGGATGGCGGGCAGTTCCTTCGAGACTGGTGGGGTTACAGGCCCGGCCTCAGTCCCGTTTGCTGATGACGCACTCCCGTTGCTGTCACACGATGGCAGTGCGGGCCTAGCGGCGCCGCCCAGCTGCTGCTGGGATGAAGAGCTGTGAGGTTGTTGTGGGTGGAAGACGGGAACAGGTGCCGGCGCGCAGAGGTCATCCCATGCTCCTGCTAGCTGGATCCAGTTCCCACCTGCTCGCAAGACCTCTACCCAGTCGGCCCGGGCGGGGGAACGGCTGGCTTGAAAGGCCGGGTAGCCATCTGCGAGACGGGCCAGACGTGCAACCATGTAGGCGTGTCGAAGGAGTTCCTTGGCTGAAGTCTGTATTAGGCAGTGGCAAAGCAACAAGGCGTGGAGAGCATCTGCCAGAAGGGGGTGATATGTCAGTGTTTCTGTGGTGGCAATGGACACGGCGGGTGATGGTGATATCCGTGGCCCTAGCAGATCCGTTACGGGATATGCTGGCAGATCTGGTGGAGGCGAAGGAGCAAAAAGGTCTGAGAGAAGGTATGTACGGTGTGGTTTCCGCGTGGCTTTGTCCTCGTTGCCAACAGGCGATCTAGATCTGGCGCTGTGACGGGGAACGCGGACGCCATTAGCGACAAAGTTCACCTTGCGGGCAAAGTCCTCGGCTATGTCCAAGGGTAGATCGGGCGAGTACTCAAAATACGACAGGTAGGTCATGTAATCACGGAGCGCTCTTTTGGCATTCTGCCGTACGAGTTGCCTCGCTTCCAGAACCTCGGGAGATGAGACGACTGACGCTTCGGGGCCGTCATTGGGAAAGGCGACAGCCACGTGCTGGCAAGCCATGGTCAAGTAGACACCGGCACGCTGGAACAAGAGCTGGCTCTCCAAGCTGCTCGGGTGTTCGTCCTCCTTCAGAATAATGTCCTCAGTTCTTCGCGACGTCCCTTGAGCCAGTTGCTGTTCCGTGTGGTCCCCATCGGTGGGATAGCGATGGACTGGTCGACGAAGGCGGTGGACCCTGAGAGACTCTGTAAAGTCGACAACGGCCCCCTGGTAGTCCTCCTTAAATATGCGCACAATGCCTCGCGTTCTCAGGGGCTCTGGCTCTGAGGGGTTCTCCTGTATCGCTTCGTCGAGCGGCTGGAGACTGGTGCACTCGGCAAGCTGGCGACTCGGAATCTTCTCGTGGAAAAAATGCACATATTTGGCATCGTTGTCATCTGGGTTCCGCTGCAACACCAGGGAGGCAACCTCTTCCAGTGCCGAAGCACTTTGCATGGTCGAGACGCTACATGCTATTTCGTCCAGCCGGTATGCCTTGCAGAGCCTGTGCGTCGCATCTTTTCGCATCCGATGTTTTCTTTCAGGGCTTAATTTCGCCTGGCTTCCTGGTCGAAAACCAAAGCCCAAGCCTAGGGCTGCTGCATGGTGCAAACCGGGTATGCTCTGCTGGTTCAAGGACGCAACACCGCTCGCCGCGCGCACAGCCAAGTCGATCGCCTCGTCGACAAGTCGTCTGATCTTGACCAGGTCGAAGAAAACGGCGGGATCGATGGGTCGCGGTCGGGGGGTGTTGTAGTTGATGTTGGCCAGAGTCTCGATCACCTCGGGAGGTAGCTGGAGCCATGGGCCGTGGAAAGAGGAGATATATCTCCAATGTCTTTTTTGCGCGAACAAGACGTCGAGTCAGCAGGCGATGGCAAGACAAGACGGTGGGGGAAGACGCACTTGTTTCTGCAAATTATGAGCTGCTGCTGGGACCTGACCAATTTCTGGTGGCCCAGGTCACTCTCAGCCTCGACGAGGTCCTCTTGGGAGGAAGACTTCTTTCTGGCCATGGTGGGCGCCGCTGTCGTAGCTGCTGGAGGACGAGTCGCAGACCAGGACGTGGAGCGAGGAGGGGCAGAGGAATAGCGGGGGATAGAGGGCCATTTGGGATTGGCACATAGGTAGAAGTCTGAGTCTGAGGTCACCCTAATTGACTGCGATCCATGGCAACAGCAGTTTTCCGCAAGCACGACTGTCCGACAGAGCTTCTCTGATGGTAGAGGTACCGTAGGTATGCGACCGCCCTCCAGTCCCCTAAACGCACTCCCCTCTGGGTAATGACGCGGGTTTTCCACCACCCCACAAACGCCAAGCGCCATCACGTGAAGCCCTTGCTTTGACTAGGTAATAAGGTACGAGAATTACATTCCAACGCGACAACAACCAAAATATAACAAGTAAAGTAACATTAATTCTTTGCAAATAGACGAAGCAGGTCCGTAGGTACACCATTTCCCGCTCGCCTCGAACCCACACGTCTCTGAAGTAAACAAAGCCAAAACAAGATAATGCGCCCCTCACCACGGCATGGGGACCGCGGTACGACGGACGACGGGAATTGGGAGAAAGCAGCTGGTTCCCGTCGTGGCTGCGGCAGGCTGTTCGGTGAGGTGTCAGATAGGCTGTGTCTGGACTGAGATGGGAGAGTAGCGTAACTTACAATCAATTCGGAGCAGCACAGCGCGACGCCTCTACCGGGTGAGCAAGGACCATGGCTGGTGTCGAAGTTACCATCGCCTGTTTCCTTGTTGTTAGTGGCCGGGATGGGCGTGGACGGGATGAAGTCGAACTTACAGTCAAGACCAACAAGGGTACCCAAGATACCGGCACCAACACAGCACTGGGCTAAAGCATCATCACTGCCGCAGTTGAAGGCACGGTACGATGTTTGCGTGGGCAAAACAATGGTGCTCACGCTGCTGCTGGTGGAACTGGAGGTGGATGTAACGGTCGACGTGCTCGGGGTGATGGTGGTGCCAGTGAGAACCTGGATCGTGGTGGTGCGGTACTGGGTAATCACGCTGACAGAGCGAGTGGTCACTGTTCCTGTTGGGTCAGCTGTGAGAAAGGCTGACGCTCGGATGGCCGTAGGGGAGATAACGACTGTGGCGATCGGATGGACCGACACGTCCCTCCACATGATGCAAGAGCAAGCCGCCTGCACGCGGTTGACGGGCTCAGCCTCCCAGACCACCGGCCGGGCAACAGCCGGTGCCTCCCCTTCGGCGCAGTACTCGGCCTCGGCGGCATTGCTGCGCTTCGCCTTGGGGATGAATAGGGTTGGCGAAGATGTGATGGTCGCCGAGAATGAGGTTGTGGTGGTGGTGGTGGTGGTAGTGGTTGGGTTGCCGCCGCCGAACAAAACACTGACGCATAAACTAGCCCCCAGCACGAGATTGCTGCAGAAAAGGTTGATGCCAGGGTTGAGATCGCGCAACTGGTTGAAAGTGAGGCCGTACTGGCTGTAAATCGAGTAGCATGTGTCTCCAGCCGCGACTATGTGAACGGCGCCGCAAACCAGTGTCGCAGAGGCCGACGTGGTTGTGGTCGTAGCATCAGACGTGGTGGTGGTGCTGCTGGTTGTTGTCGTGCTCACGTCAGGGAGAGTCGTGGTCAGTGTATCCGTGTAGGTTGCCGCCTGGACGCCAAAGCTGGCGAGATCGAACTCGAGCGTGATAGTCGACGTCCTGGTCCTGGCGTAGACAAGAGACGAGCAGTACCGGACCGCATCCAGCCAGTCTTGGTTGACGGCCTCTCGGAAACGAACGGCGCGGAGCAGACGGTCATTTTCACAGACCCGGTTGATCTGGGTGAACGTGAGGGGGTTTTGGGCGAGGGCCGAGCCCACCAACACGGCTGAGGATACGAGAAACTGGGTCAACTTCATGTTGGCCGTGCTTGAGTATGGCTGATATGGTCTGGAGAAAGATGACTGAGGAAGCAGAGTCACAGGAAGTCAGCGTGGGGTTCGAACATAAATCATGGTTTCGGACCTACACTGATGCAGTCAGGAATGCCAAACACCAACTCGACAATCGCGTCGCGAGTAAACAAATTCCTTTGACTCCATTCCAACATCGCTTCCTTTTCCTGAGACAGCTTCCAAGTTTTTACCGGCCCGGAAGTTCGGGACACTATCTCTTACCCTCCCTCAACACAGTATCAGCCGAGTTTTTACCTTCGATATCATGAGCTTGCTCACGCTCCCTGGGTTGTGGCATGTATTCATGATGTCTCAAAGATGCCGTGTTCCGCAGGCGTGCCATGCCAAAGGTTTCCTCAGCTAATGTCTTACCCTAATTAGGAGTCAGAATTCCCATGAAGAGAAATGGATTGCATCATTCTCTTCTGGTTGCTTGATTCGCATGCTGCAGTTGACGGGCTCGGGTAGCAATCTACTGGAACCTTTGCCCTTGCATCAGTGTTTCTTCCGCGGATTCAACAGAAATTAAGCCTATCCAATCACATCATGTCATTACAGCTACCCTAAGGATCCTCTATCCTGCCTACTGCCTCCCATAGCCATACCTCGCCTCATGGTCATAGATGCTCGGCATATTGTACAGCTCATGGTCCTCCTCGATTGTTGTCTTTGGCTTCCTCGCACTCGTGCACCTCCACATGCAGAAATAGATCGGAATCAAAAACACAAACACACCACCGGCCAGCACGGCATACCCCAACATCAACAGTTTTGTCTGCTCTGACAACTTCAACCCCCTGTTTTCTTCGTTAGCATCCTTCTTCGACCCGGTTCTCATGATGGGGAAAAACTCACAAGCCATTGTTGATCAGCAACGCGACCCAAATTCCCCTGCCGCCCCAAGCATGCACCTGCTTCATCCAGCCTCCAGCGGGACCCCCAGCCCCCTGGGTTCTCCTGACAACAAACCCCCACACCACCATCACAAACATGACAGCTACTGTCAGCAATCCCAGGACTTGGTGTCCTGTTCCCATCTTGGCGGTAAGGATGTGCTCCCTTGAGATGACGATGCCGGGTATCATGGCACCCAGCACAAAAAGAAAGTATGTGCTTCCCGTCACGACATGTAGTTTCGGCCATCTCCTCCCTAGGAACGCTGCAACAAGCGTGTCAAACGGTGCGATGGCCAGCGCAACGATAGCAAATAAAATTCCGTGAGCAGTAGCAGCTTTGTTGCTTGACTTCTTCAGCGAGGAGTCGTCGTCAGGGAAGCTGACATGCTGAGTGACGTTTGTCGGTGTGCCGACTCCGCCTGGGCCGGTAGACTTGGCGATATCAATGTTGAAAATCCCGTGGGCTACGTGACGCCGAATCCTGGCGTCGAGGTCGTCGGAAGAGAAGGCGCCGGAGTTGGGGCCAACGGCGAACATCACTGGCGCTGTTTGGACATCTGAAGGGATGGCGTCTTTTTGGGAGGCAATGCTGTTGCTGTCTCTAGAGGTGGTGTGAAGATTGCGGCAGCCGTGGCAGGTGCCGTTGGCAGTCATTTGGCCAGTGGTCGGGGAGAGTTCGGTGCCAGAGTGGAGGGTGATCTTGAGGGGTTGGTGGGTTGGTTCAGTGTTGCCACTGGCCAAGTGGTTAATCAAGAGTTAGAAAGAAATTCTGCGGAAAAGCTCACTCTGTGAATCGTGGGCTGACGGTTACTGATCTGTGGTCTGCGGAAGGATATATGACTAGTATGAGTGAGTTGGCCATACTGGAGCCAAAGCCAATAGCCGAGTATTGATACCAGTCTGGAGAGCTGACATAGAAGTTGATGTCATTGGAGCCATCATCTGGCAGGTTGATGCCGATGATGGTGTTGGCCTCAGGGATGAAGATTGTTGAAGCATTTGTCTGGGCCAAGATGAGGTGTAATTGTGTAATGAGGCCTGTGTGTCGGTCAGTTCCGTGTTACTTCAAGTTAGGTAAGATACTCTGGATCAACATACATAACACGAGCCATCTTGTTGATGGAGCCATTGCAGTTGTCAAGTCGTTACCAACAGCACTGGTATCCCAGGCGACGATAAAAACTGGAGACTTGGAACAAAGGAATACCGGGCGCCATCGTTTATTATCATTATTTGGGATAAAATGTTGCTCCCAAAAATGCAACCATGCAGATGTGCTTGCAGTCAGATGTGGTTGTCGGCGCTTAGAATCCCAAATCCACACACTCTTATTGGCCAGCCCCCGTTCTTGGAAGCGCTGCACGCACCGGACGGCAATGCGCCTAGCACACATCTCCCCAATCAACAACTTGTCACACCCAAGCCCTTGGGATCAGACCTCAAAAATAGGTAAGCGGCAGTTGGCAACCGCTCAATTAAACTGATGGCCAGAAAGTGACATAGGGGATTTGCTCTGTTACCAGGCTCTGATTGTTCAGGCCTTCCTTTTGCCCGCTTTCACTTCTTTCCTTTCCTTGTTTTGTTCGCTCCTTTCACTGGCCACAGAGCCTTGTTGGCACCTCTGTATATTTGCCCGCTCAGCCCCTCTCTTCAGCTTTCGATAGCTTTTATCCACATCTATCACCACTTATCAGGATTGTATAATGATCAGGGTGATCAAAAGACATAAAGAATGCAGACATAGTTTCTGAACATAGTGAATGGGCCTTTCGTGTGAGTGAATGTGCTTTTGAAGGGAATGAACCGGCCATCAATGTACCTTTTAGGCCCTCATTCTATGTAGAAGCCTCTTTTTGTTTGGTCCATCAGGTGAAAAAGTACTAGGTACCATACATCGCAAGATGCTAAACAGAAACTCTAACAAAGCAAATGTTAATAAACACAGGGTAAAAGCTGACACACTAATACATCTCGATTGTCTGCGGCAGCGTGGGCAGCCATTGAGGACCGAGGCTACGAGAGCTGGAAGGAAGGACTAGAACAAAGCCACCCTATGTACTTAGACGGCTTTAGGGTGCCTATAAATCCTAAAACCTGAAGCAATGCTTGACTCTCAAAATAAGAGTTTCATAAGGACCTCGTTTGGCCCTCCTGTTTGCCTCGTTTCGTGGCTGTGTTCACAGCCCCTGAGCCCCTAAATTTATCTTTGGTCCTGTAGAACCTACCCTGAACCTACCCTTAACCTAATGATCGATCGAGTGGCAGAACGACAACAAAATTGCGGGACACTCTAGAGCTCGGGTATGATGATATTACCAGCAGGTTTCGTTTACAGCATCTATGTGGATGTCTGACTTCAGGTTGCTGCGCGTCTGGGCTCAGCCTCTTCTGCCTTATCACCTGTCTCGGTGTGGTCAGCCAGTGATAGACACCTGGTGTGCCCTTGTGGCATGCTTGTATCCACCTGAAACATTGTAAATGAGTTGACAACCAGAGAATCGTTTTCGTTTTCGCCAAATGACGCTTGTGACACAGGAAAAGTAGCACGATGGTGCGTACAAAACATCAGACGAGGGCCAGGACACGCGCGGGGCAGTGTTCTCTAATGTCCGGGCCAACGCAGAAAGTAGAGTTTCGGGCCCGAGGCGACTTTGGCAATCTTGAAGCAATGTTGTGTCAGGGTCCTTGGTTCGGAAGTATCTTCGACTGGAGGGGATAACAATGGACGGTCTCTTGGTGAGGTGTAGAATACCATCATAACTGCCGAACGTATTTAGTATAAATAGCACCTCCCCTTCACCGAGTTGAAAGCTGAACTCCTTTCCCTCATTGTACCTATCGTTCTAAGATTCTACAGCTAGTCTCTCTAAATCTAATCAAGAACTCCCTTGCGCAGAGATGTCGAACCAAAAGAAAACCTACTTCCTCTGCCCAAACTGGGACTTCCACCCCTCCAGCCTCCGTCTTGGCAGCCTCATAACTTCCAAAGAGAAGCCCGACTATGCCCTCAACGAATCTAACTCACCGTGGCCCCTACCCTACAACCCCAGCCCAAACCCACTGGGAAACTCAGCTTCCGCATCGTCCGCACCTGCGCCCTCTACTCCAAACTCCATCCTCCCCCCTACCACCAAGTACAACACCACCTGGTCCACCGCCTCGTACAAATCAGGCAAATACGCGCTCTATACCGAATTCATCTCCATGCTAACCGGCCTTGGTGCCAACCTCGAAATCGATCACTTCTCCTCGACGTCCAACGTCTTCCACTTCCGGGAGCTCGTGACAGAGCAGTTCGTTCCAACACAAGCTTACTTCCAAGCCTGCATCGATGCCTCTGAGTCAGCACGCGACTTCATAACTCTCAGCTGGTTCAAAAAGCACCTGTACATGGTCACATCTGTGAAGATCGCTCGTGGGGCGAGCGCCAGGGTGCTGACTGCGAAAGGCCAGGGCACGGAGGCGGGTGTGAGTGTTGATGGAAGCTTGTTCATGGGCGGGGGCGCACCGGGGAGTGTAGGGCCGGAAGTTAGCAGCGGGAAGGGTCATTCGGAGCGCGGGACGTTTGAAGGTGCCTCAGACTTTGTGTTTGCGTTTGGATTGCATAGAGTCGTGGTGAGGCGGGCTGGGAAGGGAGAAGCAGGTGCGTCTGTGCAGGTTGTTGGCGCACCAATGAGTTACACGTCTGGTGCGATGTATGGTTCGGATAGAGGGCCAGCGCGGGACTTGGACGCCATAGTTGTTGATGGGGTGGCGAGCGGAGAAGCGTCGGCTTCGGATTTTGAGGGGAGTGAGGGGAAGTTGGTGATGGATGTCGATGGGGAGGAGGTTGTTTGTGTCAGGCCTGTGTAGGGTGAGTGGGTGGATATCAGCGCCGTGGACACTTTCACGGGTAATGTTGCCAGTATGAATGGGCTAGTTCAGAGTGGCTACAGGTAGTTTTATTTTGTCTTCTATGGTAGTCTCCCCTCCACTAGCTTTTGTAGAAATATTTCTCTTTCCTCGTTAGACTCGTCGCGAAAGAAAGTGCTTAGAGACAGAACGTCGTATCCATTGCGCCGAGTGGATACATGGAAAAGCCATTTCTGCATCTTTTCGAATTCTTTACACCTTGGAGCGTTGTCTGGCATCTTCCAATATGCATACCGAAGGAAAGAGGCAGCGAGTCCCGCGACAATCGGGGTAGAGACAGATGTTCCCGACATGCGCATGCTGTAGGGTGACTTACCTGGCCATCCCGACTTGACAGCCTCTCCAAGAGCGAGGAAGTTGTAGTCATCTGTGCGTGCTGTCGGATTGATTCTGGAAGAGTTTCCCATGGCATCGCCAGCGTAGATGCAAAACACGTTGCTATGCCGCGCAGGGAATGCAGGACCAGGGACGGGCGCAGCATGAGCTCCGGTATTGGAAGCCCCAGCAAACATCAAGACTCCCATGGCGTGGGCTTTGTTGATAGCTTCCCGAAGTTTCTGATGGCCCTGCTCTCTCTCATCGGTAAACCCGAACGACATGGATATTATGTCTACCTTCCACACATTCACTGCGTGGTCGATAGCCTGTCGGACGACTGAATGTCAGTTATAAATACTTTATTGAACAAGGCTTGTATAATAGGTCATACCTCTGCAACCCGGGCAGGAGAAATGGGTTTGCCTTCCTTATTAGCGATCTTCGCGACGTAAACGTCACAGTCCGGCGCCATCCGCAGCAGCAAACCCGTCACATGGGTACCATGACCATCTGTGTCGGCGGGCACCATTTCTTCACCTTTGTCAGTGAGCGGCCAGCCTTTTTTTCGCTGGATACATTTCTTGTGAGCCTCGATTGCTGGAATGGCTGGATCCAAACCAGTATCCAGAATGGCAACCTTGATGCGTTGCGCCGGAGGCTTCATCTTTGCTTCACCAGGGTGATCTTCAAAGGCATTTCGATAGGAACTGCCGTAATCTTTCATCATTTCGTCGGCTTCAACGCAGCTAAAAAACATCGTGTCAAAGATCAATTCCCAGCAAAGTTTCAGACTTTGACTTACAGATGCTTCCAGTGAGGTTGGGGGGGGTCATCCCTGGTAGTTATTGCGGGGTCTTGCGTTGGATCCTCGGCGCTCATGTCGCTCTGTGGGACGTAGTCACGAAGGTTACAAAGATAAAACAAAAGTAGATGATCAGAATAGAACTGGGCCACGGACTACTGGGGCAAATGTAGGCTAATATACAGGCGGTGGCTGACTGGCCATGACTCTGGCAGTAGAAACTGGCCGCCCAAAGCAAACCAGGTATGACCAAGCCAACAAGATCGGGGACAAACAAGTAACAGAAGGCTTCCATCTCCCGTGTTGTGACCTTCGTAATGAGACGATTGCAAAGCGTGAAATGAGTGGGAATGACTGAAGATATCTATGTGTCGGCCTGATCCGTCTCTGGCTGGCCATGACTGTGACTGCTATCAGTCCAATGGTGACCACTGCGGACGCCACGTCGACAAAGATACCTATTAAGTCTTATTCCAAACGCTTGTGCTGAAGATCAATCAGGTTTCGAGAATGTTCAGTCATGATTTCGTCACATGATGGGCCACAGTAAGCGATGATAGGTACTTATCAAAGCGCGTATATAACCCAAGTGATGTGGTCTTTGGCGACCCAGGAGACTGTATGTATGACGACCACCTTTCTTGAGCCCATTAGGATGTCATTCCGCCCGAGCGCTTCCACGCATCATTACGTCTGGAGTAAAATGCAACAGCCCAGGTCATAAACCAAATATCCACTGTGATGTTTCCCACCGGAGAGAATGAGCCAGAGACTAAAGTGACATTGCCAAAGAGTCAGATGGGACAACTTTCAAATACCCAACTGTCAACATGCCAAGAAGAACGCTTGCCATGAAGCATCCCACTCCGCACCAGCAGGTCAAAGGTAATGCAGGTCATCAGTATCACTTCCTCATCGCAATGGATCAAGACACGAACGTGACAACGCTGAGAAGATGATGCGTTACATCGCGAGTCATCCACAAACGTTGATGCTTTCACCACCCTCCTTGTCCCCCTTTCTAGGTACCAACAGAATGGTCAGCACAAAACAAAAGATGATTCAGTTGCAAGCCTAAGCAACTCGCTCGGCGAACCTAACTTGCTACAGAGCCGATGGAGATGTTGGGATGCAGGATTTCGAGGGCCCATCGAAAGACCTTGACATGCAGACAGCTAGCATGCTGGTGGAGAATACGCCTATCTCTGATGCTGATGTTGATCCCATGAGCCTTAGCGTGAGGACGGGCTTCCCGCGACGACCTGTCACCTGAATAAGATGAATCCATACAAGGAGTACCTTAGTTCAATAGGGAAGATGCAGTATGAATTAGCGGCTAGAATGACGTCTAAGTAGATAGGTAGGCTCAGAGTGCTGATGGACACTAGTGTGATGGCACTGACCGAGTGTCTCCACCATGTATATACCACCAATGCCTGCAAGCATTGCGCACTCGTAGCTTTTTAGAGGTAGCAGCACAGTGGCTTTGGCGCAGTGGTTTGGAGCAACAGTGACAACTAGAGCCTAAAGATACATATCATCCATCTTAGCAATGAATTCTTTCATGCATCCCATCGGTTAACCCTTTGCTTATCCCACATTTAAGACTATTGATTCCCCCTAAACCCTGATCTTCCAAAGCTACCTCTCATCAACTCCACTCGATACCCCAGAATCAAGCTTCATCATGACACGCCATCAAAAGGATAGACGGATAAGATATCTGACCTATAGGATTGTGCTATGGACGATGCTAACTGTGGAAAGCTGGCATAATAGTTTCTACCCTTTGGTCAACCATGTGTAAAGAACCCAGTGTTTTGTATTTGTAAAGTAACCAATGAACTGGAATATTCTTCGATAAATCTGTCTATAGGTACCCAGGGGAAACAGATATGTGCGGGCAGGAAAAGAAATATCAAATGCCAGTATTTTTATTCAACATAGCATGGACACCTAGGTAGGTACTTGACACATTTCATAGCACATGATTCTGCACCTTGAAATTCTTCAAGAATAGGTGAGGAAGAGAAGTGGTCAAGGCAAGTGTAAAGGGAATACCATGAAATCTGTCGTATTACAACAGCTGAAGTGTGTAAAGTACTTCTCTGTACTTCAACTTATGCGGTGGGCCATTCGAGGGCCTTGGATGCAGAATCGATTGGTGCCAACGTTGTACCGGTTTCCCCGTTTCCGTTAACACAACAGGAACATATGACCCGCAGTTTGCATTAGTTGGTCCAATTTCAAGTTGGGAAAGAGCCCGATGAGCCTGATGGGTGCCAATTGTCACACAATGACTGGTCAATATTGTGCCAACCTAACCTGTTCTTGCTAATAAGGTTCTGCATGTCGTGTGATGTGGCAGCAGAGGAAGTTGACCGCCGTTTGGATGGTTCATGCCGGGCAGACATGTCCACTCTGATCATCATCAAGGTTGGATTCTTTCATGCCCGCCCGGTAGATCTCAAGTGGCCATGTGATAGTACCTTCCTCTCAGCTGCGGTTTTCGCAGATGTTTGCCACTTGCCACCGCTCTCACTCATCAGCTACCTCCGGGGTTCGCCACGCTGCGATAGCTGCCTCCCCAAATTCCTTGGATATTGATGCCGTCTCTTCCGAATATATTGGGCGCATTTAGGCTTGGGGACCAGGACAACTCTGTGCTGTGATGCCTGGCAATGACGTGTTTCTGCCCAGAGAGAAAAGGTGGAGGCAAAATGAACTTCGCCGAGGGGTTTGGCAAGGAGCAATCAGTTCACACTATCACAAGAGTCCAAGTATACTCCGAAAAAGGTGGCTATCTGTAGGTAGTTTGTGATTCCTTCCGGTAAGCGTCGGCTGTGGCATGGCCACGCCAAGTTTGAGTCTAGAAAATCGACTATCACTACGGCGGTAGGTAGGTAGTACACTTGTCGAAACTAAAAGCCAAATAAATACCATGAGTACCTAGACAAAGGAGGTCATATCTCAAGCGCAAATATGCGGTTTTGTGACCACCTCATCTTTCATCTGTCTGTTCCCCCATCATGTGCTGGACAACGCCAGTTTATGCAACTACAGGTTGTTGTAATGAAAAGCTCCGTCTTCTGAGAAACCATCCGTTGCGCCGAAATTTGCAAAGATTTGACAGAAAGGTAGATTGAACATAATCTGCTCTCATGGCAGCGTGGTGCTTATTCGAAGCGAGGCCATGGCGATGGCAATAGGTATGCATGACTCGACTCAGCTTGCGAGAAACGATACTCGAGAATGGAATTCGGCGGGCCCGGCTTGCGGTGGCTTTCGCCTCAAATTAAGAAATTACGACCATGCGGTGCCTGTATATGGGTACTGTGCCCCCTGAGATCGGCGGGTCGCGTCGTCTGAGTGAAGCTGTGCGAGTCTAGCAACATCACGCTGATGGTGTTATCGTGATGCGGAAGATGTCCCGTTTTAGCTATGGCTTCGGTGTCAGCAGCTGATCATGAGGAGCACATGTGAGATCGAGGTATGAAGGATATGTAAGTTGACTTACCTGGACTGCCCAGCGTCCGTTGTATTGTGAGTCGAGATATTGCTTCAGTTCCGCAGATGTAACTCGGTTGACGGGGACTGTATAAACATTGTCCGTAACCTGTTCCACCCCTTTGATAGGTGGGTGGCTCCGTGCCCTAGAGGTGGATGGTTTAGACATTGTAAAGTAACTTGCAAGGTCGAACCAGCGCAGACTTGTGGTGTGAGAAGAGGGTTGAGTGCGTGACGGATGTCGAACGGACGCTTTCATCCCAGGTGGAAAGCAGAGGCACTTGGAGTGCGCAGAGTTTGGTTTATAGGGATCCATGATAGATGTGGGCTCGTTGCCCCTTGGCCTCAGACAGCGCACCCGCCCCTGTCGCACAAATGGGCTCAACCGATCCGGACCAATAAAAGGCCAGCCCTGCCCTCGGAAGCCGAGCGAATACCGGCCACGGAGTGGGACATGAGATCCAGCGAGCACTGAGTGGCATCTGCAGACCAACCATGATGTGCCCTTCCTAGGCACGCAAATGCATATTATCTTCTGATGTTAGAGTGGCTACGCAGATTCCAAGATTCCTGCCACGGCGTGACTTGTCAAATTTACTCATGTTTATGACCCATCTTTTCTTGTATCTGCATGTTTCCGTAGCTTATTGGTCATATGAGACTTGCATGTCCTACCCTAACCCTTGCGTCCTGATGTCTCCGAGTACCCCCATACATGCTGGCGGTATTTACGGTATTTCAGCTTGCACCTCTGGATGCTAGCTATAATTGGCATAAAGCCCAGTGCTGTGCCGTGGGCTGATTTCCTTCCGGGCAACGGAGATGTGTTTGGCGATTCGAGATGAGATATGGTATGCTCGAGTCTCGAGTGTAGGTGAGCCTCAACCTGCGAGAATGCCGATAAATATGGCTGGAACGCCGCATAGGAGGAATTTCAGCGGCCCATCATCTTAAAAATGATTCGATGACATGCCTCAAAAGTTGCCGATGCATAATTCGAGGAGCGGCCGGTTTGCTGGTTGCCTCATGAGGGCCCTGGAAAATGCCTTGCAGGCGAACACCATCGACTGCGCCACTAAGCTGCAGGAGCACCTGAGAGCCCTGCCACTCGTGGGATGGTGCCTCGTGGACGGTCGCGTCTAAGCCACGAACGGGGTGGTTGGAGGCCAATGCCCCACACGCTGAAGCATTAAAAGAAGGTACCAGGTAATCGGGGATTCTCCAACTGCTACTGTTCCCAAGAGGTCGCACTGAAAAGGGAAAATTCTGGTGGGATTGGCGAACAATTACCGTTGAAAAGCACAGTCTTACATGTGGTCGGATGAAGCACCAGGGAGCACTCACGGCTGCGCGACTGAAAGGAGCTGTCCATATTGGAGCAACAATCCATCCCCCTCGCTCGCGTTTGTATCTACCCCGCGTTTGTGTGAAACTGAGAGTGGGATGGAGAAGTGAGACGCAGTATCGTGGTTCGCGGTCAACAGCCTGCTCAACATTAAAGGTGCCATCATCCATAAGGCGACCGATGCCATCGTGGCTTGGATGCCCTTCAACATGAGGCTCCGGCCTGAGGTTGCCAATGGTGCCTGCATGAGAAAGTTGCACTTTCTTGCTGCGAAATGTGCCGCCCTCTTGCTGTTGTGCGCACCTATTTATCAAGCCTCAGCCCACTGGCAATTTACCTACTCGCCCTTTTTCCAGCTTCTTCGCCTGGATCAATTGAGCCATAACATCCAAATCTTTTTGTTCTAGAGAAGCCTTACTTTTTGTTGTATTCAACAGAGCATTGCCAACCGTCCATTCTTGCCTCGCCTGCCTTCTCCCCCCTTCGTTGCTCGCCAGGCTGACAACCCAGGTACATTGCCTCGCTATTGGCGCTAACCCTCTTCTCAATCGCCTCCAGCGCCAGGGCTATTCCAATATCTGCTTCACGGAAAAGACGAATAGCAGGATAGCTCCATCATAACTCAACGCTAGTGTCTGCTTGATGCGCTTACCGTGGTCCGCAGGTAACCATGCCTCCGATTCCCGGTATCCATGTGGTGTACGATGAGCGACGAGTACAGAGGATTGAAGATCGGGGTAACAAAGCCTACCGCGAACTCCGTGAACATGGCGTCGAACGCAAGCGGATCGAGGTTCGCGACAATAATACCGACATCATTCAGCACATCAAAAAAACTCTTTACACAACGGCCTACTGGAACAAAGGCTTCCTAGGATCCCTTGACCGTGGCATGCGATTTGTCACTCGTGCCCAGTTTGACAAAATCATGACACCGGAAGCTGTTCTCCAGGTGGTCACCAATCTGCGGTGTTACCAAAACGCAACTGCTGATGAACATATGCGAATCGCCCAAGATATTTACTATGGGGCCGAGGATGGAAATCGCTCACCTTGTCGCCGACTACTGGCTTCACTCATTGGAACCAGTTCAGACCAAGATGCGGTGAACAGCATCAATACCTTTATGGATGAGGGGCTATGCGATACATGCCTTCCCCTCATCGTCATGGACGAAGACACGTTAGCTTGTGGGCAGCCTGGACATCATCACCCATCATTAGGCAACATGGATCTCGAGTCTCGAGAACACTTCACTGCTCTCGGTCGATGCTACTCCGTACCGTTCATTCAATGGAAAGATGGAGGTAGGCACTGTCACTACATTCTGAGAGGTGGCGGTCCTCTTCCCATGAAAGGGCCACTTCCGATGGAGAAGAACGACAAGATGAACGAGGAAGGGGACTTTGGGGAAGTCTTCAAAGTTGAGATTGACCCTAGTGACAGGCACTTTGATCCAGAGGTGAGTTGTTCTGAATTTGTGAAGCGTTCAACAGGCTGATTCCTCTGTGGTAGAAAAACACCAACTTCTTCGCTCTCAAGAAGCTTAAGAAACACGGCGACTCCGATGGCTTTTCTCGAGCTAATGAGTTTGATCTGGAAATCAGATCTTTGATTTTCGCAGAGAGTCGGGCTCTCAAGGTTCCAGGGCCTGATGATAACGGCCAGACCAAAAGACATCTGATCCAGCCGCTGGCAACATTCGAGGTGTACGGCGCCAATGGTCAGGACCGGGAGCCGACATTCTATTTCCTGTTTCCGTTGGCGGATGGTAACCTGAAACAGTTTTGGGAAAAGAAACGCCACAACGCGACAAAAGAAAAGCACTGTGGTTGGATGGTTGAACAGTTTTGCCTGCTATCCAAGGCGCTGCAATGCGTCCACAACGAGAGAACGTTGATAATCACATCGAAACGAACTGACTCGAACAACTCTTGCCGACACGGAGATATCAAACCATCGAACTTTCTGTGGTTTGAGGACTCGCAAAACGGAATGGGTAGACTGGTCTTGGGTGACTTCGGGATGGGTCGAATTCATAGCAAAGGATCAAGATCAACCCAACCAACTGCTGAAAGAATGGCAACAATCTCTTATCAAGCCCCCGAGTTCAGCAAAGAGGATATAGTTACTCTCAAAACCGACATCTTCAGTCTCGGATGTGTGTTTTTGGAGTATATCACGTGGCTTCTTATGGGGTTTGACGCGTTGGATAAATTTGCCGACGCGAGACTTGAGACCGACCCTATCTACGGCTTCGAGGCAGATACCTTCTACAACGTCTCCCAGACAAAAGATGCAGTCTGGCTCAAGGAGGGGGTCAAACGCTGGATTCAGGGACTCAAGGATCATAAAGACTGTGTTGAGGTGGTTTATGACCTGTTGACAATAATTGAGAAGGATATGCTCGAGGCCGATTACCGCAAAAGAATCAGCTCAGAAAAGCTGGCGCTCAAGTTGGAGAAGGTCTGGACGAAATGGCAACGTAAGGATTCTCTTTATGGCGAGCGGCACTGGACAGAAAGTGAAATTGGGTCGAAGGCAACCAAGAAGCAGGATTCCAGTGCCAGAATACTTGCTATCTCCCAAGATCTCCTTTGGAAACAAAAGACTAACGGCGCGTCAAGACGGATAATACTCCACGAAGCGTCGCGAGGCGTGAAGACTGCAAGAGCATTCGCCAATAACTTTCCCCCTTCTCTGACAAACCAACCGTCCACAGATACCAATCAACCCGACAACCTAGAGTTTACCCTGATAAGGGGTAAAGCATTCAACAATATGACGATGGAAGCGGAAACGTACTCGGAAGACGACACAGGAAAGGATCATGAAAGGGTGTGTATTCCATCTAACCAAGGCGCGAGGGCTAAACGGTCAGGTCGCGAATCCATCTCAGAAGATGAGCGACATCTCAACAAGCGAAGACGAGCTTGGCTCAATCGGCAATCGATAGCGAGAGAACGTGGTTCAACACCACAATCTAATTGAATGGAAGGTCGATTGTGTGTTGGAGAAATTTCCCCTCAACTCCGGTAGTTGTAATGTGTCCGAATCTGGCTTTCGATATGTTCAAGCATCGCCTTTATGTCAATCAAGGTTAGTTTCCACAATCCTCTATCATCAGATTTGTATGAATACTAACATCACTCAGTGGCTCGGGTAGGCTGAGGATCCACCGGTTATCTTTCACCTGTTATACGTGTATTAGATCTCAGGGGTCGAAAAAGGGGTTGTCAACAGAGAAAATCCCCACAAATGGGGCAGGGTTAGGGTTGATGTGTTCCCAGTCAGGCACCATTGTTCAAATTTACCTTGACGGCGTAGTTTCCCAACGGATAAGTTGCATCAAGCCATGTTTTCAGCTTCCTTGGGTCGTTGTACTTCTGTCGCATAACGTGCTCGTACAAAGGCTGATGAGATTGGTGCCGTCCCATGGCGTCTGGACACCCACCGTTCAGGCTGGCACAGCCGGAAGGGTTTGGTTTTCTAGGGCTTCGGGAGGAATGCCTGATGAACTGACTGAAAGAGGCGGAAGGGAGAGCAGAAGGAGAGATAGAAGGGAGAAAAGGCCCCCGAAAGCTTGAGTTGACGTGTGACACTCTTCTTTCACCGCTCCACAGAGGCTGCTGCTTTCCGTATCGTGGAACGTTAGTAATCCAAATTGTCTCTGAATCGTTGGTAACGTCACGTCCTGTCCCATTTTTAACGCACTGGGTGCAGTTACCTGGTAATGTGGTTCATGGCTCATGTGTTGGACGCGCATCGATCAGCGACCCCGCTCGCACCCTGATATTTTGCGCCACGCGGCATGCGATGCCCGACGGCCTGGACTTTCCATATTCAAGTATATTTAACCATAATAATATATTCCCAAATCCAGAATTTGCGTATCACGAAATCCCAAAGCTGAGATAAGGTATCACTGATCAGTCATTGTAGAACGAAATCCCCAGGAATTTCCTGTAATCCGTCTCCTCTCAGGTGTTGTTCTGGTGCTGAGATCCTGGGTGGCTGAGCAGCATGCATGCCACGGTTAATTAACCAATCATCAGGTCAGGCGGGTTGCTGGGCTTTCTCATGGGCAACCTCATTTGTGGGGCAATATAGAATGCAGTGGCAGTGCCGACTCCCGACGACGAGCTGACGATCAAAACGATCAGGAGAGATTTGTAGCGGGCTCGGATCTCTGCACTCTGTCGTATTGCTCACCTCTCCACCGCTTACCCCTTGCCATTCGTACCGTCCGTTCCGACTCCAAGCAAAGTCAACAAAGAGGCAAACCGGCCATCATACAAGCACCCGCTACTTTGATGGACTGGATCAACCCTGAGTCGGATTTTACCGACCATGACTTTACTGTCTTCACTTACCCATACGTGCACGTGTCGGCACAAGACGCCTACAATAAGGAAACGGGGCTAGATGGCGACAGCGACCTCCTCAGTCTAGGGCCCGAGCCTGAGCAGAGACAAAGAGCGTTAGCAATATGGAAGTCGGACGCAGATGAAGTTCGTCTTTTATCTCTGACCCATCCTATCCCACAACTTAAATTGACGTTTATTCTGCCTATTGTAGTTCGCAATGCGCGATCAACTTACGAGGGATACGGGACGGGAGCAGACAATCAAGCACAACTCTGTATGATTACATTCAGCCATTTCAGTCTGTGATATTAACACACTTTTTACTGACATATGTGCACAGGAGCTTTGGAATTTGATCAAGCAAAAAGTACCTGGGGCTTATACAATGTTCGTGTACCTACTCTTATAACCCACGGAACCCGGACCCCTTGACTCACAAGCGTCTACAAAGCATATGCCCAAGAGCCCCTGAAGTCTTCCCTGGACAGTCATCCCTCATCACCGACCTCCCTTTTGCTCAAGACATCTGGAAACATGTAACCGATAAGTTTCATGTCCATCGAAATATCACGCGAACAATACTTCGCAACGTAGCATACTTCTCAGCCATTCGTCATCAACGACAAGACTTGGGTCATTTGGAAATATGTCAGTACCCTCTACTTGACTTCATGATCCTTTTACTGACGCCATGCAGCCTATACCTCCCGCACAACGTCATCTCTTCCCGAAGACATTGCGCTATCTTCGACGTACATTCCTTCTCTCGACTCCACCTTTTCCATCATCTACGGCAGCGATGAATTCCAGATGGAAGCAGCGTGGCACCGCCTTCAAGAGTCAGCCTTTTCCCATGCTCATAAACACCCCCTCCTGATGGTAGGGATCTTTGCGGAATTAGAGCGTGAAAGATTGGTTAACCTGGCTGAGAAGCTGGCCGACCAGTTCACCTTGTCGTCCGACTTTTTGGAGGCAGAAGACGACAGCAGCAGTGACGCTGGCGCAGGTTCAATCAAGCATGCCAAAATGCAGGAATATCTTAGGATTTGCCTCAAAAGTAGGACATTGGTGGATTACATCCGGAGCATGAAGCGACAGCTGCTCAAGGTACTGGCGGAGCTTGATCAACTGGAGGAGTATTGGTTGTCCGATTCTTACGGGATTCTATTTGCTCAGCGAGAACACACGCGCAGACAGGCCGAAGAAGAAGCCCGCAAAAAGAGCGAGAGTGAAGGAAGCGACCAAACTCTGGAAAAGCAGGAGCCAGCAGAAGGGACAAATCAGACTCCGTTTGATGTTCTGCTTGAACAGGACAACAGATATCTGATCCAAACAAGCAACAAAATGCGCCAACGGATCCGCGATATACTGGATGAATATGAGGACAAGATTGACGAGTGCAAGAAGATGGCGCAGAACCTATCGCTAGCTATGCAAGCTGTAAGTTTCTTCGGTTTTGTATACCAAAGGAAAACGCTAACGTCGTGCCTTTCTGGGAAAAGGCATGGAACCAAACCGCCCGCCAGGATGCCGCTGTCAACGTCCGCATAGCCCAAGCCAATACCACTATCGCTCTCGAGACGAAGTCTGAAAGTGCCATGATGAGAAGTATTGCGCTATTGACGATGGTTTTTTTGCCACTTAGTTGCGTCGCTGTAAGCCATCTCAATTTTCTCCTGAGCCTGCCACAAATTCACCGGATCAAGGCTGACCAACATCCAATGCAGTCTGTGTTCTCAACAACACTCTTCAACTGGAGTCCGGGCGAAGGGGAGCCGGTCGTGTCAAAGTATATTTGGGTTTTGGCGGTCATCGCCATCGTTTTGACACTAGCAGTGGTGTGTTTATGGTATCTTTTTACTGATAGAGAGAAGAAGAGGGAGAAGGAGCGGGTGAAGAGTTGGGAGATTCCATTACCAGGGGATATGGTTTGATGCCAACGAACTCAAAGCACCTGGCTCAGAGTAAAGTACCGGTTGGATGCTTTGTTCGTCGGGGGTCCAGAGGCAAGTTGCCCTTTCTGTGTTGGCCCTAGTTCTGTTACCAGGGTCGCATACTGGTTTGGCCAGAAGCCAGTTGTGAAACAAATGTTGTTTGTTTCTGGGAAGGCAAAGTGAGGGCTGGCCTTCTTTGGGGGCCAACCCTTCAGTAGTTGGTGGTTTGTGAACAGCGGCAGTCACCTTGGCGCCGTGCAGAGCGCCAGAGTGGCAGAGTGATAAGTGATGCGGCCAGAAAAAGCACAAGCTTGGCGTTTTAGTCCGGCGCGTATGTGCAGATCACCATTCCGATGACCTCCTGATCAAATGCAAAACATTAGCAAGAAGTCAGGGATATACGAAGATAAATAGACTCAAAGTGGCTACCCTTGTTGCTATCAATATCAAAAATTCACTTCATTTCAGTACTCCTGTCTCTCAGACTTAGCCACATATCCTCCAACTGCCCACGATGCCCCCTGTACTCGGTTCTTATTTGGTGAACGATGCTCGACATGTACAGAGGGTTGAGGACGGAAGCGCAGGCGCCTACCGTCATGTCTGGCGTCAGGACCATCAAGATCGAAGACAAATCAGGTTGTCTAATCCCAATCCTGAGATCCTCGATGATATCGCATGTGAACTGGACCACTCGGAACTTACTTTTCTCCCAGACCGCCGGGCAAAATTCGTTCCCAAGGCAACGATCGATCAGATAATGTCCCCCGAGAGGGTTCTCCAGGTGGTGGGCCATCTCAACTGTTATCGCGCTTATAGCCCCAACGATCGGATGCTTGTAGCCCAAGATATTTACTATGGAACAAAAGACGGTCGTCGTCTACCATGCCGAAAGCTTTTGCTGGCTCTAATTGCAGTCAATGGTGGAGCAGTCGAAGGAATCAAGGCATTGATCAAGGAAGGAATGGACGACGGCTGCCTTCCGCTTTTTGTTATCAGTCAGGCTGGATGGAATCTGACTTGCAGAAAAGGTGGCCATAGACATCCAACTATCGACTCGATTCTCACTCGTCTATCAAAACGAGAAATCTTCACACAGTACTGTCGAGGCCTCACAACACCCTATATTCATTGGAAAGAGAACGGACCACATTATCACTACGTCATGCATGGTGGCGGTCCTTTGCCAGCGCATGCTCTGAGTGAGAGGTATGCAGAAGGCAGTTATGGGCGGGTATACAAGGTTGAGGTCTCTCCTAGAGATCGAAACTTCAATCCTGAGGCGAGTCCCATCTACCTTTTAGCTATGACCATGAAACTAATACGTCCCTCACCAGAAACCAATTAATACATTTGCCTTGAAAATGCTGAAACGGGAAGACGATAATGAGGATAGCAACCCGGCTGAGACCCATGCGAACGAATTCGATTTGGAGGTTCGCGCTCATCTCTTCGCAGAGAGCCGTGCTCGAAGACGACCAGAAATTGCAGATACCCGCACCAAAGCCCATTTGCTGCAAATTCTCGCGACATTCGAAGTCTATCACTTCGGTCACCCGCGGTCAGATCCCACTTATTACATGTTGTTCGAATGGGCGGACGGGGACCTCAAGACTTTTTGGAGAACTCAGCGTCACGATCCGAGGAACTTGTCAAACTGCGGCTGGATGATTGAGCAGTTCCACGGTCTTGCAAAGGCCAATAACTGTGTTCACATCGAGAGGAGCCTGATCCTGCGACTCCAACGAAGCCCAACCAGATCCCACATGTGCAGCAGTCTGGGGGACATCAAGCCATCCAATGTTCTATTCGTGCCAGGCCGCGGCCCTGGTGCTCGGGATCGACTCATTATGTCGGATTTTGGAATGCGCATGCAGCCAGACCCCCGTGAAAGGCGCGTGGCAACGACATACGAAGCCCCAGAGCTTGAAATGAGAGATCCCGCCGCAATCACACTCAAAGCCGATATCTTCAGCCTTGGTTGTGTTTATCTTGAATACATCACGTGGCTTTTGATGGGTCATGCAGGACTTTCTACCTTTGAGGCTGCCAGGACAGAGGTTGATCGGTCGGGGTATCGCATGGACACTTTTTTTGAGAGTGGTGCTAGAAACGGAGAGGTCCCCCGACTCAAAAAGGGTGTTGTAGAATGGATAAAGAAACTGAAACAACAACCGCATTGTCATCAGGTTATTGACGATTTGCTCAAATTAGTTGAGAGGGACATGCTGGATCCGAACTACAGGACTAGAATAGACTCTGAGAGGTTGGTGATCGAACTTGGAACGATTTGGACCAGATGGAAGGACAGGTAAGCATAGGGTAGAGATTATCCTGTGCACGGTCACTGCAACGATTAGAATTTTACAGATCATTTCATGGAAGCTAGGCTGGTAGTGATAGATCTAATGCCCTGAAGGTTCGAGTATTTGGATCCCCTTCGAACTGTTTAGAACACTTTGGGCAAGGCGAGGAGGGCATTTTTATAGGCCACAGTGGTGGCTTCAGACTTGGGATCTTGACCCTTGTCTTCTAATGGAATTGCTGTTCTATAAATTCTTGATTGCATCTCCCCACTTCGAAACCACGAAACCGGCTTGTGGTGGTTTGAGGTTATTGGTCATGTCGCATCCTCCGTCGATATTGCTGTTACATACGAGGTGCTTAACGTTCAATTTTACCGGCGACATTGGCAAACAGGCAGAATCCATCAACCTCTGCAGAGATCATGTGAGCGCGTCTCTGATGGTTGCGATATTATAAGTTCAACTTTACGTGCTACATACACACCTTTCTATATGCTCCAATCTGCCTTGTGTGTCAGAACAATTCACCTGTCGAGCGTCATACGTTAAAGATGAAGCTGTCACTGCTTCCCATATTTTTCGTGGCCACTGCTGTTGATACCATCAGAGCAGCATCATCTTCAGGAATCTTGTTCGATGACTGTCAGAACGTGATGTTAAATGCCAGCACAAACGTTTGGACACGTTTCACCCTCCACCAATCAGACCCTGATTACGCACAATTGGTCTCTCTGGCGGCAGATCGAATTCAGGACGAAAGTCTGAGGCAGAGAGCCTTGAAGGTAGCTGATGTGGGCACTTTTCTCACCATGTAGGGACTTTAGAAGCCTTGTCATTATACTCGCATGAAACAGTATCTGACCTCCAATAGCGATGATCCTCAAGCCTTTTCGAAACTTCAACAAATTCTCACCAGGCCAATTCCATGCGACCACATCGTCGGAGTTGGCCTTCAGGGTATGGGCTTGCCAGAGCAAGGCTCCTACAACGACTGGTCTGGATACAAAATGCCCCCTACGCCTGAAGAGCACAAGCGGAATTATGTCGATCGTATGTCGTTCTTTTGCGTTACCTTATCCATGCCAGCCGCCTTGCTGATGTAATTCTGCAACAGCTCTCGCATCCATCATCTCTGCCCACCCTACCACAGCATTCGCCCTCATCATCGAACCATTCACCCTCTCCGGTTTCATCAAACAGAGTGGAAAGAACCTGTCCATGGCAGAAGCAGTCTACCATGCAAGCATCCCATACGCTTTGAAGTCCCTCGGTAACCTCCCCAATGCCATCTTGTATCTCGATGCTGGCCACGGCGGACTTCTAGGCTGGGCCGAGATTTTGCCTCATGCTGCCTCGAATATCTCTGCGGCCTACAAAGCGGCAGGCAGCCCGCCTCAGTTCAGGGGATTAGCTATCAACATCTACAACTACAATTCCTGGAATCTAAGCCCTGGCGAATTTACCACGACGCGCGAGACTCCTCGTAATTACGCCCAGAACGAGCAGAGCTACCTCCGGCTATTGAGGACTCGGCTTCAGCAGCTCGGTATGCCCAATAACGGCATCATGGATACCAGTCGCAACGGGATTTATGGTTTGAGAGCGGAATGGGATCACTGGTGCAATGTGAATGGTGCAGGACTGGGCAGGTTTCCGGGTCCGAATCCACAGTCGGGGGAGCAGTTGGATGCATACATCTGGGCCAAAGGCCCGGGATACTCGGATGGAAGCAGTGATTCTCCAATCGAAGTCTACCGAAAGTACTGTGGAGGCCCTGATGCTCACACACCGTCCCCTGAGAGAGGGGAGTGGTTTCAAGAATATTTTGAGACGCTAGTTCGGGAGGCAAACCCTCCTATTCGCGTCTAGGGTTTCGTAAAAGCCGTCAAACAACTTTGACCGATGGGAATGATGCAAAGAGTGAAGTTTGTCAATGTTGCCTGCCCATTAAACCTCTATTGTCATGACCTTTATCATCTATTTCAATCCGTGCTGTCCAAAGCTTCTTTCTCTACAACTGGCTCTTCGTCTGTTGTCTTCTTTCTAGGCAGATCATCCCTTCGAATCGTCCACCCTCCTGACCAACCAATCCATCCCGTCTCTCTCGGGCCCCGTGCTAGGCAAACCAATATAGCAAACACCAATAGCCCAACTGTTTCCAAGAATTAGATATCCCCGTCACCATAAAGCGAAAAGAATGGAAACTTACTGCTGCAACTTCCACTCCAAGTCCAACCACCCTGCGCAAAAAGCCGATTACCCACCGCCGTCCCCGTTAGCTGCCCCGAAAACGAGGCAACCATGTAAGCCGTGTTCACACGGTTTTGGGCATCCGGTCTGAGCCCATAAATCGCCGCCCTATTTCCAATCTGCGTGAACTGACTTCCCAGATCAATAGTAATCGCCTGGATCACCGGCCCCGCCACCGTAAATCCTCCCGTAAAAGTTCCCACCACAACACCAGCAAGCTCCAGGCTCAACCCGAGAATGGCCGAGAACAACGGCTGCACCTTATCAATCACCATCCTCGAATACACCGGCGCCAGCAAGATAACCACCACCCCAATCAACCCAAACAGCCCAATTACCATGGAGCTGTACTCATACGGCGGCATGCTCAACAAGAAACTCAACGTCGTCCAGTAACTCGTAAACACCGCGCTGAGGCAAAAGGCCACAATGCTCGCCTGACACAGCAGCGGTTCCGTAACCATCAATACCACGATCCCCCAGAGCAACTTTCCATACCCGGTAACCCCTTTCAGCGCAGTCGGGTTCTTGGAAGGATAATCCGGCATCCAGAGATAAAGCCCGGCCCACACGACAAACTGAACCCCCAGCCCAAACCAATAAATCCCCCTCCACTCGGTATAGTTCGCCATCACGCCTCCAAGTATCCGTGCTAACAGCACCCCCAGCCCCAATCCCGAAACAATCACCGCCAAACAACTCGCCCTTCTCTCTTTGGGAGCCAGGTCCCCGACGAGAGGTAGCATCAACTGAGGGGTAACAGTCGTCGCACCGCAGATGTAGCTCACAACAATAAACACCGTAAAGTTGGTTGTCAGACACAGAATGATCCACAGCACTGCCGTCAGCAGCACCAGACAGAGGATGAACGGCCGTCGGGGAAAGACATCCCCGAGCGGGCAGATCAGCAACAGCCCACTGGCATACCCAGCCTGCATGAGCGTTGCCACCACGGACGCCCTCTCAAACGACACACCGAATGAATCCGCAATCCGGTTCAAAATCGCCTGATTGTAGTAGAGGTTCGAAACCGTGAAGCACGCCGCCTGAGAAGAATTGTCAGCCAGCAGCATCTTGACTCGGACCACAGGAAAAATAGGGGTTCAGGGTGTATAACAACAACAACAACAGGGTTGAGGGTTAGGGTCCATCATCATCATGACAATAGCATGAACAATCACAGAAAACTCACAAACCCAAACAGCAAGTTGATCCAAATTGTAAACCTCGGCGGGTTCCTCTCGTCGTATCTCGTGCAAGGCGGCTGCCACTCAAGTAGTCCCTTCCACTTCTTCCGCGATCCAGCCTTTACCGTCCCTCCAACGCCAAGAGCAACCTGTTCCAATCCCAGCTCCCCATCGTCGTCGCTCGTGGTGTTACTCCCATCACTTCCAATCTTTTCCCCCTTTATTTTTTGTTGTTGTGGCGGTGGTGGTGGCGGTGGTGGTGGCGGTGGCCGCGGTGTCGATGAAGTTGATGCTGATGCTAACGGTACTGGCGGTGGTGACATCTCATCCCGAGACATCATTGTCTCAATCTCGCGTCGTCGTGGCACGTAAAACGGGCAGAGAACATCTCGAAGCGCTCTTTTCTTTTCTTTTTCAAAAAATGGATTTTCCCAGTCTTTTTGTTTCCCCGGGTGCTTTTTATTCACCAACACGCTGACCAGCACGCTGTTGCTGCAGCTGTTGTGGTCTGAACGGTTCCGAAAACGGCGGAGCTTGGCGCGTCACTACTGCATGGAAGAGCGGCGCGAGGGCGGATACAATGACATCGTCAACTAGCCGTTGCAGTGCCCGCATATCGTCATCCGGCCGGGTCGCAGCGGTACTTGATTAGGGCTTGGGTGCCCATATCGAGGACCACCAGGCAATCGGAGTAAACACCACACCGTGTCCATCAATATGCCTTTGCCTTTCACGGGTGAGGTCCAGGTGCAACGAAGCCGGTGCAAACAAGCATGTCAAACATGTCGCTGCACACGAGCCGGCCGTGTAAGTTGCTCTAGCTTATTAGCTCCATTGACGCCATTCCACCGTCACGTCTCGCTCTTCGGATTTAGAGCGCCTTAAATCCCACCGCCCCGTGCACACATGCCATGCGTGCCGGTACCGTTGCTAGAGGCCGGATGTAGCACGGAGGCATCATGATCAACATCACCGCACCAACATCGAAAACAGGGCATGTGTTGGCAAGAAACTAGGATTATTGTTTATGTCTACTCTAGACTATCAACTGTTTGAACCACCACTTTATCCATCCCCACCCAGCCACCTTCAATACTTCACTCTTCTTGGGGTGAGGGTTGTGCACAGATTCCCCCACGAATCTCCCCGTTCTGACCACCTGCGAATTGTCCTTACCGCCTGAGGACCCATTCTGTGCAACATCCAGGCATGTCCCGTACTCCCCAAAACATTGATTTCGCATGACCTGGTGTTTGGGAATGCATATTTGCATACAGATCGCAGTCTCTCCTTGCACTCCGGGGCCTCCACCGAAAGGATCGAATCAGCGCACGCAACTCTGTCATATTCTCCAGCCAGAATGCATGCCTGGCCCGCGAAGTCCGATTCTCTTGGGACTGTTTCGAGGGCAAGATAGGATCCTCCCCAGCAGGCCTCGCCGGCAGCAATGGTGTCCTGAAAGATATAGTCCAGGAAAGCCAGCCCTTCCTCGAAATAGCCCCCGTACAGAGTGTTTTGTCGTGCGGTGTTAGCGTTGTCGTCGACGTCGCCGGCAAAGTAGCCCAACGGCTGACGGGCATATTTTGGAACTGTTGCAGCTGCCGGCACAAGATTCCACTCTTTTGGGAAAGGCTTGATCTCATTACTTGCGGTAGGGAGCCCGGACCCGACAAAGACATCGGCATCTTTGGGATAGCCTTTCAGAAGAAGAGCGCCGAGCTGGGCACCAAAGCCGTGTCCAACATACGTGACATTCTTGAACGCCTTCCAAAGGCCCCGTTCGTTTTGGCGTAATTTCTTGACGACTTCATGCAAGACCTCGACGTGAAATGGCGGCTGGAGGACTTGCCACGGGTCCGGGTATGTCGCGCCATGACTGTCTCCATGGCCCCAAAGGTCAATGGCTAGGGTGTAGGAGCCCTTGAGTCCCGACGCCATTGCATCTGCCAGACTGTACTCGAGGACACCAAGCCCATGCCACATGAGTTTGTCATAGGTTATGTCGTGGACGAGAAAGTGAATCTGGCGCTCTTTGGGAGGAACCGGTACTTCCGGCTCGCAGAAGATTCCGTGGATAGTGACGTTCCGTTCCACTACGGGTTGTATGATCTCGTAGTCGTATGGATCGATGAAAGTGTCGGGGTCAAGACAACTGTCAAAGACATCCATCACTGCTTCAGGATCGGTAAAGTTCAGCCCGCTCAAAGCTGACCGGAAGTCGATGTTGTAGGCTGTGATGTTTCCGAGTGGGATCTGGACATTGCGGCAGTTGGGTGCTAGCAGAGGCGGGACTCGTGCAGTGGCTTTCCTGGCCGCGATGTTTCTGGCTGTGATCGGGATAGCAAAGAAGAGGGCTCCGAAGAGCAGTGCGATGCGGCAGCCCATGATGAAGAGCAATGGAAAGTAGTGGAGGAGGTATAGTAGCAATGCTGTTGGAGGGCAGTTGAGGGGAGGTCAACCAAAATTGAGAGTGGATGTTGGAATGGAAGAGGGAGTGAAAGTTGGAGAGTGGAAGAATAAGAGAGATGACGGACAGTGCTCTTCTTCGAGAATTGCGGGCCGCCAATTCTCACAAGAAGGCACCAAGAAGATGGTGTGATGTCCATCAGGTCAAGAAACGTCATTTTGAGGGAGTTCTTTCTCGGCAAAGCCAGAGGCTCCTTCTGAGAGTAGCACCTCAGTCTCGCCAGGCAGTTTTTGGGAGGGTCAGATATTCGGGTTTCATCGGAACCGAACGCACTGGCCTGTGGGAGAATTAGAAAGAATGCCCCGTTGTTGGTGGATCGACCTTCACAGGAGCGCCTACCTTGGTCTGCGGAAGTTTCGTCTTGATGACGGGCCTGGCAACTGGAAGGAGCATGTGGTCAACTATCAGGTTTGAGAGTAACGAGCAGAAGCAATGGGAACGAATGTAGGGCGTTGATGTCCTTTTATTGTTCTGAGGATCATGTCTCGTGTAAAATACTTTTGACCCTATATCGAAACCGACCTCCTTGTGACCTCCAGCTGCTCCAACGTCTTGTTCGTCTCCCAACTCTGCCTCTTCACCCCTCCATACCCATAACCCGCGACTGCCTCATCATGGTACTCCTGCTCATACTGCCCTTGCACCCCCAAACCCGACAGCCTCGCCCCATTCCCCATCGTCATTCCCATCCCCAATCCCGAATCTGCGCCGAAACTCTCAACAGGGCTGGGACTCATCGGCGACACTGGGTCTCCACTCTCAGCCATCCTCCCGGGCGGCAATGGAAACTCAGGCAATAGCCCTGTAATATTCACACTTCCTGAGCTGTTAGTCGCCGTGGCAGGCGAGACGTAGATGCTCGGATGTACCGGCTTTGTTTCTCTCATGTTTCTGTCTGAGCTGTTGGTAGATGACCCCGTTGGCGGTCGCAACTGTGTTGGCGGGCGAAAACTTCTTCCCCCGCTGGAGACGGTTACCGTTGGGTGGGTGAAGCCAGATATCTGAGACGAGATATCGGATACCATATCTGGCTGACCTCGGGTTCTTGCATGGCCGCCGCTGCCAGAGTGAGATGAAGAGGAGGGGAGGCTGACCGATGGGGGTTGGCTGGGGTTTGTCCGTGATTCAGCACGTACTTGGGACAGCCAGCGAGAGATCGTGCGGCGGGGTTTGACAATGTCTGCGTGGTCTTGTGGAGTCTGGAGAGGAGGTGGCGGCGGAGGAGACAGAAGTTGGTTGTAAGGATGGCTGTAGTTCGGTGGGACAGTTTCTGGGTGGACGGGTGACGGGGATGGATGTGAATGCTGGTGGCGGCGGAAGCGTAAGAGGAGAAAGACAGCAATGAGAAGGATGATTGCAAGACCTTTCGAGATGTTAGAAACGACGTTATCTAGAAGGAATACTTTTTCACCAACCAATGGAACTGATGACTATGGCAGCTATTTGCCCAGAATTAAGGCTGTGTTGCGGCGCGACTGTCGGCACGCCGAAATCTGTGCTGGTAGGACGTTCTGGAGAACATTAGAGACTAAGGTAGTTATGGTACAGATACTGCTAGGAGGTCAACGTACCCTGGGTATCTGTTCCTGAAATTGATGAGGTAACGATCCTGGAAAACGTGCCGTCATGTGTCCCCACCTCAGACTCAGGGGTAATAGTTGGCGTCGGATTGTCTCGAGGTGTTCCGGTCTGGCCTCTTGTCGATGTTGGTGTTGATGATAGGGTCTGGGGAGCTTCAACTTGAGATTGCTTTTGAGCTTTCGACGTAGAGCTCGGCCGATTTGTGGCCAATGTCGTGACGGGATCCTTGTTATTCGACTTTGTCGAGGTTGCCTCTGGCTGATTGTTCGGGTTTCTTGATTTATCTTCTTGCTCGAGTCTTTGCCGATTCTTCTCAATTTCCTTGTTATCCTTGTCAATTTTATCCTGCTGTTGCTGTTTCTCGCTCTCCTCTTTGGATTGTTGCATGCCGCTGACCGTCTCAAAGAGGTTTTCAGTCTGGTGCCCTTCGCCTTTCCCACCCCAGTTGAAGCCATGCTTGGAATTTTCCCACATTTTGAAATCATGACCACCAAACCCTCTGCGCCTGCCGCCCTGTCGTTTGACAAGCATTCTGGTGTCGATAAACATAGACAATAAAATATTCTTATCAGATAATGTGCAGACACACATGCATACGATCAATGCACACACAAAGAGGTGACACAGAAGGCCCCAATCAGCCCAAGACATGATCCAAAATGGAACCGACATCAAGACACCACCTCCCCTTATCAACCCCAAGCTCTCCTCAAAAGAACCAGCTCACCTCCCCGGAATTGTGCAGTTTGCCGACCCGTGGCCCTGACCTCGGGAGCCCACGGGCGGCCATGAGTGGACCACCACTTGATCATGGCTGTGTGAGCACCTCATGTAGTTCAGTCACCCGAGGCAGCGATCGGCCCAGTTGGCCCCAATCAAACATCCCGTTAGCTTCATCAATCTTGGATTGGTGATGGCACAGTCAGCAAAGCAAAATGTGAAACTCGTGATGATTTGCGGCGGTCCTGAGGGAAAGGAGGGCCCGGCTTTTTGGCGGTGTGGCACATTTTTCAGCCATGTGGATTGGATGATTAGAACAAACACATCAAGCATTGGCTGTTCGATAATGATAAGGTCAGCTGTAGAGGCAAGTGCAATTGCGTTGGGGGCCACACGACAGGCAGCATTATGACTGCCAGAAGTGGACAGGCACAATTGGTCAATTCTTGATTGGAATTGGGAATATTAAAGCAGGCGTGGACCGGGGCTGTGTAGAAGAGCTGAAATTAACTGGTCCCAAGAAGGAGCCTGGCTGTGAAAGCCGACATCTGCTTACCTTGCTGTAGAAAGTCAACAATCAGGGCACACTGACTGTGTCGATTATTTGTACGTTGGAACGCTTCTATTGTGTCTTTGTAGAGTGGAGTTATATATCTTCTAGTTTGCGTCAGGCAAATCAACCGCCCCCCTTTCGAGGCTCATGACCCATACCAACCGGTCCATTAGATCCCCCTTCCCATCCGTTCCGGTGAAGAAAGAAAAAGTGAAATCCCACCATCCCATAAGACCGAGCCTCACTAGCAAATGCCGGGGCCCCCGGTCATGATATCTATCCCAAAAGTAGGCAACCTTTTAACGCCGCCCGCTTGTCCCGATTTTGATGAGAAGGAAAATAAAAACAAATGCTTTTTATCCCATGTTGATTCTCCGCCCGTTGTTTTCCCCATTGATCCTTGAGATAAACACCCCCTTTTTTTAAACCTGAGTCCCTTCCCATTGAACCCATCACCTCTCCGTCCATCAATCCATAGTTGCACACAGGGGGTATCATGTCAAGAACGCAGAGAAAGCAGAGACATAGGAAAATAATTTATGAGACAAGAGAAAAAGAACAGAAGAGGAAAATGGCGGCCGGGCTTACGCGGCAGCGGCAGCGGCCTCGACGGGGGCAACATTTCCGCCGCCACCGAGGAGTTCCAGAACCTTGTTGACGACGGCGCTTGGGTATCCGCGGCCGAGCATCTCGGTAACCACCCCCTTGGCGCTCTCGCGCTCCTCAACGGCAAGGAAAGCGCGGGTCATGGCCTCGTATGTGCTGGGCTCCCGCTTCGTGGCGCTGACAGTGGCGTAAATCTCCTTGGCCTTGGCGATGTTCTTCTCCGCTGCCCAACCATGGATGAGGGTGTTGGCAATGTAGGGAGTCACTTCCACACGCTTCGACCGCATCATGGCAAGTACGGGCTCGGTCTCAACAACCCGATGGTTCGCAACCATGGCCTCGAAGAGAGCCTGGAACAAGCAGGGGTTGAGAGGAACCGAAGAGTCCTTCATGACAGCGTCAAACACGCGGCGGGCACCCTCCAGGTCGTGAAGGACGCAGCCACGGGCGTGGATGAGGCTGGCGTAGTGTACGGGCTCGGGCTTCTGGCCAGTGGCCTTGATCATCTCGAGGATAGACTCGGCGGCTTCCATATCGACGGGATCCAGGGTCGCATGAGTGTCAACCAAGAGCTTGAATGTGTGCGCCGTGGGCGCGATGCCCTTGGCCTTCATGCGCTCAAAGTACTCCAGAACCTTGGACTTGTCTCTCTTGGTCATGAGGAAAAACTGCATCATGCTGTTGTAGGGAGCGGGACGAGCCTTGTAGTTGGGCATGGCCTCCATCTCGTCAAACAGCTGTTCGGCAAACTTCTCGTCGCTGACACGGCAGAGGGCGTTGACGATGGTGCCGTACGTGACAGATGTGGGCTTGATTCCAAGAGTCTGCATCTCACCAAAGTAGAAGAGGCAGTCGTCAATCCGACGCGCCTTGCCCAGCTTCCCAATCAAGGCGTTGTACAGGAACGAGGTGGGTTCAACACCCTCGGCCTTGGCACGGTGGAAGACACGGACAGCTTCTGTGGCCTCGTCGAAAGTCTTGGTAGACTCCTTCAAGGTGGTGATGTAGAGACCAAAAGTGTTGGCTGAAGGCGTAGCACCCATGGCGAGGAGCTCCTGATGGAACTGCTCAGCCATGGCTCTGTCACCGACAGTCAAGCAGGCACCAACCATGGCATCCAAGATGGATGACCAACCATAACGAACCACGGGGTACTGAGGAAGCAGAGGCACGTCGGCACGGGCCATGGCAAGGATCTCGTGGCAGAGATCAATCTTGCCCTCCCGAGAGGCGGCAGAGATGAGCTTCGCGTAGGTGATGTACCGAGGATGGCGACCGGCGCGGCGAATGTTGCGGAAGCGGTTCAGTGCATCGTTCAACTTGGGACCCTTGCGACCGTGGGCGCCCTCCAACTCATCGGAGATCAATGAAGATCCCTTGAAGTCGGTGTTCTGAGCATATGGGTCGAAGGACTCCTCGTGGTGAACAGCAGCAGGGGTCGATGGGAATGGCGAGGGGGCGAAGGACTGAGAGGCAGCATATGAAACTGGAGAAACAACCTCACGAGGATCCATAATGCCGCGAGCGGCCATGAACCTCGAGATGAACTCGGTAGCTTCCTCAACCTCGCCTTCCAACTGGGCAGCAGGGACAGTCTCACGGATGCGCTGGAACATCCATTCGGACTGCGTCAGGCCTTCCATCACCTGTCCGGAGCCGATCATAGCCACGGCATACATGGCTGCCGGTTCAACAAAGGACACAGTGAATTTGGAGCCAGACCCGCAGAGAATATCCCAGTACCGAGCTGCCGCGCCGAGATCACCGGCACGGATGCTCATGGCAAGCAATGCCATGGTGGAGGATGCCATCTCAACCGAGGGAGCGACGTTGGCAAAAGCGGCCACAGCAGTCATCTTGTCGCCATTGTCGGCGGCGACTGTGGCGATCTCGTTCATGGCCCGACCTCTAATCTCGCTCTCAATGCCCTGGGCCCACTGAAGAGCCTCGCGGTAGATACCGCGCTTGATGAAGCCCTTGACGAAGCCGCCAGCAAGCAGCGCGTCCTTGATCTCAGCAGCGCTCACACCATATTCCTGAAGGATCTTCTTGTAGAACTTCATGGCGCCCGGGAGCTTGTCAGAAACGACGTAGGCGTTGATGACGGAGGCATAGACTTGAGCATCGGCGCGATTCAAAAGAGTCGGCTCACCGTTGTCGTTGGCAATGGCCAGGTTGCGATACTCGTTGTAGCACTCCACGGCACTGATCAAATCACCAGACTTGGCAAAGGCCGTGATCATGGCAGGGAAAGTGGCGGCGAATGGGAGGGCTTGGTTGCACTCCATATGCTCAAACATTTCGAGCATGTTGGACACGCGACCAGCCTTGGCACAGGCCGAAATCAGCTGGTGGTATGTCTCCGAGGTGTAGCCAGCCTTGTTGGACGACACGGAGTTCTCGAACAGCTTGATAGCAAGGTCGAGACGCTCCTCCTCCCTCAGAATGGCAAGCTCAAGCTCGTGGGAGGCAAACATGAATTTGCCAGGCTCGTCCATGCCACCGAAGCGCACACGCTTAACCTCAAGAGCCTCTTGCAGGGCGGAGAGCTCGAGCGATCGAGAGGCCAGCAAGCTGACAAGAATGTTGTACGTCTCGCTATCCAAGGCAACCTTGCGTCTGAGCATGTCCGTGTAGATGTCCAGGGCCTTGTTCACCACCTCGGACTTGTTTGGCGCCAGCTGGAACGCGGCGGTAAGCAAGACATTGTAGGCGGGAGCGATGGGCTTGATGCCAGCGACGAGCATGGCCTCAAAGACGGCAGGAATCTCGGCATATCGTGCGCTGTCGGCGAGCTTCACGAGATGGTCGGCATAGGACTGGGACTGGGGATCAACGGGCGGCGTCCGGACGACACTGGCCGGAGTACGGATGTGGGAGACGGGCGTGATGGTTCGTGACCGGATCTCTTCCTCGAGCTTCTCGGCCAGAGCCGGCGACGTGGCACGGAGGGATTCCACCTCCTCCTCCAGGGCATCCAGCTGCTTGCGAACCTCAATCTCCTCGGCGAGACGCGCATCGATGTGGGCAAGGGCGGCCTCGGCCTCGGGGGTGATCGTCGGGGTAGCATCGCGCTGGGTGACTTCGGCGGGATCGATATCGAGGGCGAGGGTCTTGCTGGCATCGGAACCGAGAAGGATGGAAGCTGGTGTGGGCTTCCACTCAATGCGCTGTTGAAACTGGAACTGAGTCCACTCTTTCTCGCCTTCCTCCTCTTCCACAGCGCCTTCCTCGGCAACCTGCTGGGTCTTTTGCAATTGCTCAAAGTAAGCATCTAGGCCGCCATTGCTGCTAACGGCCTTGCCCAGGCGTTGCGATTCAGCGGGCCCGGCAGCAACGGTGGTGCTGCTGGTGTGGAAGGCGGACTGGAGGCCGAGAGTGGACAGGCGGCGGCCGATGCGGGCATGGTTGCGCCGCCCAAAAGACGGGCGATTCTGCGAGTTTAGAACATGAGGGTGGGTGGCAGCAACGACCGACTGGGCGTAGCCTTGGGTGATGGACTTGGTAAATCCTTGCCGGAGAATGCTCTGCCAAACAGTCGAACTGAAAGCGGGCATTTAAGAGACACCGGGTGGAGAGGGGTTCTGTTTGGTGCGAGAAGTCAGTCGTGGATAGCTTCAGATGGCCCGGGGTTGACCAGGGCAGCCAAGGGAGGTATCAAGGGCCAACTCAGTAATTGACTTACAAGGAGTGGGGGGATTATGCGCAATCGCAGGTTCATTTGACGACAGTGAAGCCGTCAAACAAACGCGCTGACCTTGGGTGGTGAATTGGTATAATTGTGTGGTGGTGGATCGAGGGAAAACACGGCGCGAGGGCTGGGGCGTGGACGGGAATGACTGCACTCAAATAATTAACGGCTGCGATTTTTTTTTCCCTCGCGCGCGCTGCAGAGCAGAAGCGAAAGCCCAGCCTGTGCCAGGTCACCGGGGGGTCCTTAGCCGGATGGATTCGGAATGGGCGCTAGATTAGTCAGAGCGACCTTGCGCAACGACACAAACACGGAGATATGTTTATCGTATTAATTCGGACATGTACGGAGTACACAGTACGAAGTACGTTCTCCATTGCCGATTCATGACACTTGTTTCATAGGGTCCATGATGTGGACGTCCACGTAATACCCGTTGCCTCTACCTTATCAGATGGATGGATGATGAATGGCTACCTTATTACTATTCTCACCGCACCGTCTTCTCTCGTCGTCGGCGGCCGTCTCTGTCAGTGCACGTCTCGACATGCAGCCCCAGGTTCTCCTGGCCGATGACGAATGGCGGTGGCTTGGCGGAAGACTCGGACGCGGGTCCAGTTGTGCGGGGCACATTGCTCCAACACGTCAACGAAGACTTCCCGGGCCAGATGGACCAGGGTTCATCTCGAGATGCAGATCTGCTTCTGTTAATATTTTGCCGAAGTCGCTGCCCAATCGCTAACAGTACCGAGCCCTCGGAGCTCGCATCACTCCAAACCCCGACAACCGCAGGAACGGCACTTGACCAGTTCAGGCGTTTTGGACGTTACGGTTACATGGAACTGGGAAATCTCTCAAAAAAATGCTGCTGAACTTCCACTCTGCCACACTCCACTTTGACTGTAATCAGCTCTTCTTTACGCTTCGAACAGTCTCTTCTGGCCTTTCTGATATCAGTATCAGTGTCGTCAATGTCAGTTCGAGTGTCAATTGCAATGTTTTGTGTCATCACCGACCGTAGGATACGAGTGAGAAGGCAGTGCACGTCTACATCTGATCGACGATCAAAAACAGGATGGAATTGCATCTGATAATAATATCAGATAATCCAAGGAAATCCAACAAACAGTCACATGTGCATGAAAACATTGAAAAGCAACCGAATTGGAAGGAAATGATTGGATCGCTGTGCCAAAAGTTCCCGGCCCGCCGTTTGCTGGGCCCCCCAGCTTGATCCGCCGCTCCCCCGTCCCGGCTTTCTCCCGACCCAGCAGCCTTATCACCGAATATCCTCGGCCGCCGAGAGCGAACGGGCCGCGGCCAGTCCTGGATCGCATTTCCTCGTTGGGATATTTTGTGTAACAATTATGATCGTTTGCTAACGGACAGTTTATCCCTAGGTAGTGTAAGTCAGCAATGTCTTTGTCGTTTGGTCTCGCAGCTATCTGGTCCTTCTCTCTACAACGTGCTTCGTGTTTGTTGTCCTCCAAGCCTGTAGTATCTTTGTCAAAGCCAGCACTTGGGCGTCGGCATCAATGGCTTCTCTCACCGCCTTATAATACTTCTTTTTCTTGTCGATATTTGGTATCGCCAAGTCGACTGTTTTCAAGAACGGCCGAGTTTGTGGCAAATCACGACGCCTGAGCTCCGTCACTCTGCAACATTTTCTCTTCAACATTTTCACACCTTAAGATTCTGAGAACACCTAGGAGTTAAGGTAATTCAACGTGGGGAAGAGATACTTAGCGAGTTGATGCCTTGGTTGGTTCATGAGTAGAAACATAATCTAGAGAATTCCAAGAGTGAATACCCAGAGTTACCTATCCTGCCACTGAATCACCCGCCACGTTTTGTTGTACTGTACCTGCGTAGGTGTTGTTGACGGATGCCAAGTCAGGGTTAAAAGCCCGAAACAGCGATCCAAACAAAGACTTGAGTTAAACTTCAGGGTTATGCCCCACGCCAGCTCAGCAAAGTGGGGTCCGCGCCCAGATCTACCCCTCTATCAACTCAGGGGCTGGCTGGCTCTGATTTGGCTTTCATGAAGAGATAGAGCTCCCTCACTCACCCTTGCTTTCATCAACAACTCACACTTGAAGCTATCGTGAGATTTTTGTCTCAGTCACATTCAAAATGCCCGGACACAAGAAATCCTCCGTCGTTTCCGCCCCTGGCAAGGTTCTTCTCGCAGGTGGCTACATTGTTCTCGACAGGGAGTACTCGGGCCTTGTCTTTGGCCTTAGCGCCCGCATCAACGTTGTCTCTCACCCAATTCAACCCACCCAGGGTGTCCATCTCACCGAAATCGTCGTGGAAAGCCCCCAGTTTGATGATGACTCCTGGGTATATGGCTACACACCGGTGGAGGGTGGCGGCGGTGTCAAAGTCACCCAGCTCGACCCGTACGTTTGTAATCTCACTACCCCCTAATAACTCTCACATCATGACTTACACCCCACTTATAGCGGCAGGAAACCCTTCAAACCCAACCACTTTGTCGAGACAACCCTCAACTACGTTCTGTCCTACATCGTTTCACTCCCTCCCAAACCATCATTCACCGCCATCACCCCTGCTAAATTCACCATCCTCGCCGACAATGACTACTACTCCACCTCCTCAGCTACTCCCTCGTCTCGTCGCTTCCGCCACTTAGGTCAAACCATTTCCAAAGCCAACAAAACCGGCCTCGGGTCCTCCGCTGCATTGGTGACCTCCCTGACAGGCTGCTTGCTCTCACACTACCTCCCCGCCTCGGTCTTCGACCTCTCAACCCCATCAGACAGGCAAACACTCCACAACCTCTCCCAAGCCGCCCATTGCGCCGCCCAGGGGAAAATCGGGTCCGGGTTCGACGTAGCCAGTGCCGTCTACGGCAGCTGCATCTACCGCCGCTTCTCCCCATCGCTCCTCTCATCCCTCCCAGCTCCCGGAACAAGGGGGTTCGGGAAGGCGGTGGTGGAAACAGTCCACTCTTCAAGCTGGGACCAAGAGATCAGGAAGGAGGAGACTGACTTGGCCAAGGGGTACAAGATCCGCATGGTGGATGTGACCGGTGGCACGGCAACGGTCAGCATGGTGAAACTAGTCAATGCCTGGAGAGAGAAGAACAAGACAGAGGCGGATGAGCTGTTTGCCAATGTCGAAGGGAAGATGAAGGTCCTAGCTCAGGCGCTGAAGAGCGGAGATGAACCGGGGACCAGAAAGGCCATGGGCGAAGTGAGGAGGTTGATGAAAACGATGGGTGAGAAAAGCGGGGCGGAGATTGAACCGGATAGTCAGACCAAGATGCTGGATGAGCTGGAGGGTTTGGAGGGCGTGGTGGGGAGTGTGGTGCCTGGAGCGGGCGGGTATGATGCTGCCGCATTGGTGATCAAGGATGGCGAGGACACGGTAAACAGGATCAATAAGTTCTTGGAGGAGTACAGTCAACGGGAAGGTGTGAAGGCAAGGTTGTTGGATGTGCTGGGTGAAGTGGAGGGTGCGAGGTTGGAGAGCTGGGATGGGACTAGGTGGGAAGAGTTGTGATATTTTGGGGAGTTGAGACAAGACAAAACCATTAAAGGGGAGGAGTTCATATATAGAAAGCAATCATTCAGCCAAAATTACAAATTAATAGCATGCAAGCAAGATATTTTATTGACAACGAGGCAGTCAACGTCCCCCTTCTGTTCAAATAAACTGTCTGATGCAGCTAGCTGCCCGAGCCCATGCCAGCATTGGGCCATAAACAGCCATAATTATTATTTGTCTAGTATCCCCTTTATTTTCCAACTCACTTCCATTTTTTGGTGTCCAATCTTCTTGTTTACCCGCTTATTCCCTGAAAAGTTCCCAAAAAGAAAGACAACCTATCCTACACGCTGCACCATATGATGACTCAAGATTATTTTTCCTTCTTTTTATTACCCTTTTTAGATCCTGATCCCGCCTTTCTCGCTCACACTCCCCTTCGGGCTCCCCCTTGGTGTATTCTTTTGGCTTTTCGGTGGACTCAGCGGGCTGATCGGACTGCCAAGCTCAAACTCCCTCTCCAAGTGCTCAAAGTCCAAGTCGAGCGGGAACATGCCCACCGTGTCGATGTTGGTGTGTACATTTACCCTGCCTCGGCTGCTTGGTCGTGAATAACCTGAATCCAACTCCAGTGGAGACACAATGTCGTCGTCGAGGTCACCGAGCAACAACAGAGAGTGGTTGCTCTGGGTAGGCAGACCACCGCCAGAAGGAATCGGCATCGGCATGGGCTTCATGTGCTCTGAACTGGCGTAGTGTCGGAGGTTGCTGGGATAAGGAATTCTGGCCATCGATTCGGAGCGGGAGATGGTTCCTGAGCGGGCGGATGAGCTGCGCATGGAGGAACCGGCTCTGGAAGATGATCGGCCTGGACCGGAGGTTGTATGAAGACTGGTGATGATGGGATGGGGCAGTGGTGGCAGGATTCCTGTCACGTTGGGGTTTGTTGTGCTGCTGTTCGAAGATGAACTTGGTGCCGACACCGAGTACGTTGGCAGTGTGGGTGGGGAGTCAGTGTGAATTCCTAATCTTGTGGCTGCGGCCTTCTCACGAAGGACCAAGATCCTAAGAAAAATAATGTCAGTAGAAGACAGAATAAGTGATTTGAGGTGGTAACGTACTCTTCGGGTGTAAGACCTGGTAATGTTACTGGGCGGTGTTCAAAGTTGAATGGTTCTGACTATTCTTTTGTAAGTAAGGGTTCCGGTGAGCGAATGGAAGTCAATGATACTCACAATAACAAGCTGACGTTTTGACCCCCCTCTCCCGTGTCTCCTGAGAGCACCTCTCCGAGAGGTGATCATCTCTTGAAGAGACGAATATAGCCTTTTCACTTCCGCGCAAAGATACATTTTTTTCCGCTTTCTGTGTGTGCTGATAGATATCTAACCCTTTTTTCCTGGTCGAGCCGTGTAGATAAACGTAAACGAGACGAATGGCTGAAGTGAAAAGAAGACCGAAACAGAGAAACTGGTAACAGACGTTTGAGAGGTCGAGGAATAAAACTCCCCGAGATGAAAAGACAGATGATGTCTTCGAGGAGACAGATATTAGACGATTAGTTGATAATGGATAGGAGCCGGAGGCAGGGTCGAGTAAAGTTCCTGACGGATCCGGAAAGTATTAGGAGCGAAATCGAGACCGTGTATGATGCGAATTTGAACGAATGACGTGGGAGAACGAGTGAAGCGGAACCGAACCAGTCCCTCGGTAAGCCAGCAAAAAAGCGAGTGTGGTGTCTAGAGAAGACAAAGATCAAAAAATGCAAAGACAAAAGAGTGTCATGGGGACTTCTAATTATGAGCCACCTTTCTTCGACAAGTACCCAAAGTTCCCTTTGGGAAGCGAACAAGTATAGAATCCGACAAGGCCGGTGGCAACGTCCAGACAACGAACCTGTGCCGTCTTCGTCAAAGAAAAGAGGCTGGGAAGCGAGAAGAGCTAAACGACAGCTGGGAGAGGCTTATAAAGAACATGATGGCTCTGCCGCATCGGCTCGACCATGTTCCACACTGCTGGAACGTGTTCCTGGACAAGCACGTCTCGCAACCAGTTGCCCACCAGGCAGTGGCGAGATATGCAGGACGTATCAAGACTCACGATGTTCCCTCACAGAGAGCTGCAGAAAGGGAGAGAAAGATTGTCTTGGAATGTAGACGGGGAGTTAAGCGAGAAAGCCTCATGCCGTTTCCGCACCTCCTTCCCAGAGTTATGGAATGCTGACAATCAACTTGGAAAATTTTCTCCCGAGACAATCAGTCAGTTTCTTCTTTGAAGGGTCCTGAAGAAATGAACATAATTCGATTTGCTTCGCCTGCCGCTGAATAATGTTAAATTTTCTTGTCTCCGAATGCCTCGTGGACGCGCCGGAGCAACGCCCTTGCTGAAGCCCTCCCTGGCATGGTTCCGGTTGCCTGCTGCAGATCAAGGGCACCCCCAAACCTCTATTTAGGGTAATCCTTCAAATGATAGCTCTTCAGCTTGATGAATTGATCAAACCCGTACTTGCTCAGCGTTTGACCCTTCCCGGAGTTCTTCCAGCCAGTCCAGGCCAAGTCCTGCATGTTTTTGTCAGTGGCATTCACACCACGCGCTGTTCATCAGGGGTTTTGACTTACAGGGCTTGGGAAATCGCAGCGGTTGACGAAAACGGTTCCCGCTTCAACGTGCTCGCATAGCTCGTGTCCCTTTTCTGTGTCTTTGGTCCATATGCTGGCAGTGAGACCAAACTCGCTGTCGTTCATTAGCTCCACCGCCTCCTCGTCACTCTTTACCTTCATGACGGGGATCACGGGCCCGAAGGTCTCATCTTTCATGACCTTCATTGTGTGATCGACCTTGGTGAGGAGCGTTGGCACAACAAAGTTGCCCTTGGCGGGGAGGTCCTTGAATGTCTCGTTGTCCGGAGTCAGGTTCTCGGCGCCCTTGTCCAGAGCGTCTTGAATGTGACCCTCGATGACCTCTTTTGATCTTTTCGAAACGACGGGACCCAGGTGAGTGGCTTTATCCAATGGATCTCCCAACTTGTAGCCCTTCAGCACATTCTGGATGGCCTCGACAAACTGGTCGTGAATCTTCTCATCCACATAGACTCGCTCGATCGAGCAGCAGCTCTGACCGGAATTGAAGACAGCGCCGTCCACAATCTCTTCGGCGGCCCAGGCTATATCGACATCCCCACGGACATACGCCGGATCCTTTCCACCAAGCTCCAATCCAACGTTGACCACCCTGTCAGAGGCGGCATTCTGGACAGCAAGACCGCCGGCAACTGACCCCGTAAAGCAGACGAGCGAGATCTTGGGGTTGCGAACAATGGACTCGATGATGGTGGGTGATCCCGAGTGGAAGTACTGAATTACGCCATCGGGCAGGCCGGCTTCGTGGAAGGCCTTAGCAACTTGTTCGGCCACGGTGGGGGTCTGGGGAGACGGCTTGAGGATGACCGAGTTGCCGGCGAGGAGCGCGGGTATAAGGGCATTGACGAGGATGAGATAAGGGTACTATCAGTGTCAGACTGACGGTTAGTAGACGTTTCTTTGTTTCCATTGACGAGATGGGCGCATACATTCCATGCAAAGATGATAAGCACTGGGCCAACGGGGACTTTGCGGATAAACCTCCTGAAGCCCTTCTCCTCCTCGCCTGGTGTGTCCTGGAGCGTATCGTCGCTGATCTTGAGAAGGTACTCGGATCGCTTGACAGCGGTGGCTACCTCCTTGGCGGTGTAAGCGATGGGGCGACCCATCTGGACGGTGAGCTCGTTGGCGAGTTCATCCTGCCTGTCGGCGAGGATTTTGAGGGCCTTCTTGATGATGATCTGGCGGTCAGCGAGCTTCGTTGTGCGCCATGCCTTGAATGCTCGGGTGGCAATGTCGGGAATCTGCTCGAGCTCCTCGGTGGAGATGCCGTTGCGCGTGAGGATGGGCTCCTCGGTGGTGGGGGAGATGGTGGTGATGACCTCGACGGACATGGCGAACGATAGCTGATACCTGAAGTGAGTGTTGAACTTGTTAAGTGTATGAGTAGAAAAACGAGAGTGCAGTGTCCCACTGTCACCCGGGCTCGAACTTGAGCTGGTGACACATTGGAAAGGAGCTGCGATACGCCGTCATCGCTTTCCAAGCTTAGGCGGGCTGTTGTTTGCCCCTCTGCCCCTCCGCCCCTCCAACAACGTCCAGCTTCCAGTGAGCCGCCCAGCTCGGCACCGATAACAGATAAGATAGCGATTGGACAAGCCCAGGATACATCCCTGCATCTGTCATCAGGTATCTTCATCAAATGCGAAGATGGCGCTTTCAACATCTAAAAGTCGGAGAAATATACCGAGAACTTGTATCTAGGCATTTAGTTAACTAGTACGTAAATAAGGAATCAGAGTATCAGCAGACTCACTGTGAGACTGAGATAAGCCAAACATCATGACCGGCTGGTACAAGGCTGGAGACTTGGCAGTGCACAGACCAATGCCTGTCGCATTCCCCAGAAATTTTTGGAACTGCAGCCAAAGACTTGGGCCAATCCAATCGAGAATTGATGCTTCCATTGCTCCCAGATCCAAACAGCAACAAGTTCAACAACTGCCATTCGCAACCATGTCCGACAAACGAAACACATTTCTCGATGCCGGAGATAGCGACGAAGACGTTGGTCGCGACTATGATTCCGAAGACGACTTTCAGAAGGGCGGTCCCAGCGCCAAGCGGAGAAGAGTAGACGACGAAGATAGCGAGGCTGAAGATGTCACCGACGACGAGCAGGACCAAGACGAGGACGGCGGCGTAAATCTCGATGAAGAAGTAAAAGAGTCTGGGGATGAGGATGACGAAGAAGGACAAGACACAAAAGAAGGCAAGCCAAAAAAGACAAAACTCGAGCTTCCCAGCATAGCGAAACCGTTGTTCAAAAAGAACCTTGTCGTCACCGAAGCTGCCATCAAGAAGTCAGGTGTCATTTACCTATCACGTGTACCGCCATTCATGAAGCCACAGAAGCTGCGGTCTCTCCTCGAACCATATGGCCAGATCAACAGGATATTCCTCGCCCCCGAAGATCCAGCAGCACATGCGCGCCGCGTTCATGCCGGAGGCAACAAGAAGCGGTCTTACAGTGAGGGTTGGGTCGAGTTCGTCAAGAAGAAGGATGCGAAGAAGGTCGTGGATCTTTTAAATGCACAGACAATTGGTGGTAAAAAGTCGAGTTGGTACAGAGATGATGTCTGGGCCATGAAGTACCTGAATGGCTTCAAATGGTGGGTCTCCCCGTACTCTCTTCCCTCCCTGCTTGCTTGAGCTGGAACCTGACAAGACACACAACAGGCACCATCTAACAGAACAAATCGCCGCCGAGAATGCCGAACGGGCCAGCAGAATGCGCGCCGAAATCAGCAAGTCTACCAAGGAGAACAAGGAGTTTGTGCGGAATGTGGAAAGGGCAAAGGTCTTGCAGGGCATGGAAGCCAAAGCTGCGGCCAAGCGGAAAAAGGCCGCAGAGGACGAGAAGAAAGACGACGGAGGCGTGGGGCATGTGGCAGAAGGAGGAGCTGCGCATAAGAAGAGGAGGACGTTTGCCCAAGTGCCGTTGGCAAAGAAGAGGAAGCAAGAGGAGCAGCCAGAACATGTGCGGAGGGTGCTCAGCAAGATCTTTTGATCGGCTCAAGCCGCTTTATGCTTACAGGCATCTCTTTTGGCATGTGCGTATACCCTTTACAAGCACGTATTAAATTATGAAGCAATGTACAACGAGCCTTTGTAGTACTGAATCGTAACATGTGCTGATTTTGGCTCCCAAGAGATCTATAAATGTGGCCCTCGTATTTTCCAAGATGGTCCTGATCCGATTATCACCACGTCTCCTCGTCGCTTTTCATGAAACTACAAAAACATGAGCCTCTCCAACTCCGTTGATCCCACCACGTCGAATACCGACTATCGAAGCCTTGAGTCGACACTGCAAAAGCTTGGAATCTCCCGAGAGGAGGCAGCTGAGCTCCAAGGCTACATAAAACGACTGCTCGACGAAGACAATACTTTCCGTGGAGGATATCCGATCGAATCCCTCCTCGTTGACCGATACCAAAAGGACTGGAAGCACTTACGCATATGGAGAGAGAATCCTATCGTCAAAATCGAGCCAGTTTTCAGAAAGTGTGTGGAAGCGGTGCGAGATGGCGTGAATTTGTCCAGGCTTCCGCTGTTGAGTTGTCCTCCGTTTGCCCCCATCGAGTCTTCTCCTCTCAGATCGCAACCTGGTTCAGAATATGGCAGCGGAAGGGAGAGCCCATTACCCATCAAGTCCGGTGGAAACAGCACCAATCGTTACCGCAGATTTAACAGCATTTCGTCCAAGACAACCGCTCCCATCTGTGAGCAGGAAAGGTATCGTCAAGAATCAGCTGATCTCCGGTTTCAAGAGCTCTCGATTGAGAGCCCTCCGTCCGCCAGACCTCAATATCGATCAAATGGCAGTTTGCCGGGTTGGAATTCGGCTTCAGGATCCAAGCCCTCGTCTTTCAGATCGCCCTCGTCTTATGGCAGGTCAGACCCAGGCGGCATTTCACGAGGCAGAAAATACCCTCCTATCGTTGAGCGACAGTACTCGTTACCCGTGGCTCACCCTGGGTCCCGATGCTCAAGCAGCTCCAGAGCAACCTCTCCAATCCTGCCCTCCGACTTCTGCATTCCACCGTCTTCTTTAACTGCACCCTATCAGCCCACCAAGGCGAGCCGCGACTTCTCACCTCCAAGCAAGCCCAGAATCAACGAACCAACCGGCAGCTTCACCTTCATCGAACACTTCAAAAGCGAATCCTCCCGCACTCGCTCCTGGTATCCAAAACCCAGCCCCGTCGCCCACAGCACCCCATCTCTGACCCTACCCGCCCATTCTGACGACCGAGGCCTCATCCCGACGATGGAGTCCACCATCCCAACCACACCCCGCCAGCGCATCCCCAATCGCAAACCGGTCCCTTTCGTTCGAAGCCCCCCCAGCCAGGCCATTATCCAGGCGCCGTTGAACCTGACCGAGACCCACGCCCGTGCCATGTCAAGCCCCGCGGATCACAGGCGTAACTACGAGTCTCGAAGCCAGGATCCCAATCCCGACCTTCCAACGACGACTTCCTCTTCTCCCTTTCGCTTCACCACGCTCCCGGACCTATCTAAGAGGCAAGAAAAACACCCCGGCTCTCGCGGCGACTTGGTCGACGACGACCTTCTCTGCGCAGGCAAGAAGAGGGACATGACGCCCGACTTTGAAATCGTGCCCGTGACCAGACTGTCACCTCGATCGCTATCATCAGAGGAGAGGAAGCAGTCTCAACACCACCAGAGTCACAGAAGAAGAGCGAGGGAGAAGTCAAGATCGGGAGTTGATGAGCACCGCGGCAACAAGATTCGACAAGCTGACAAAAGTGAGGAGCGTGAAGGGGGATCATGGAAATATCTAGTTTGTGGTTGCTGTGGGGACAGACACTGATGCAATTTGTATTTACGTACATGGTAGGAGGACGTCAGTGGCAGCCCTTTCACGAGACGGAAGAAACTCGAAAAAAGGACGAAACCAGAAGAGATCAGAGGAAGAGGGAACAGTATCAAGATGATAAATTCGTCAAACAAAACAAAATGGTATTATTTTTCCACTCTATCCGCCCCGTTCTTTTAGACCCAAGACCCCAAAGCCCTACTCGTCCTGAATGCCCAACTCGTCAAAGTCGTCCAGCAGTTCATCCATATTGATCCTCGGCCCGTCATCCATACCCGTCATCTCCGTCTCGGCAATGCTCATGGCGTCCGCATCCTGGGGTTGCCTCTTCTTGGTGTTCTTGTACAAGGCCAAGGCGGCCCGCAATTCCTCGTCCTCCTCCACATCCCGCAAGAACATCTCGTACTCGGCCTCCAACTTCTCCTGGTCGTTCGACTTGGGCAACAGCTCGCCCTCGTCCTTGGCCATGCGCTTGAGCTTCCAGGTGCGCTTCTTGTTCTTGCGTCTGTTGGGGTAGTGCTTCTTGACCAGAATGACGTCGGGAATTGTCGAGCCAAACGCTCGAGACGCCTCGATCTCGTCAAACGCCGAAGAATTGAAGTTTGTGCCTGAGAGCAGGTACCCTAGAACCGAATCACCGGCATGCAACAGGTTACCGAGATGAGATCTTGTAAAGTAGGTGTGGTCGTTGACACCGAGGTCTGCGGCGCGGGCGACTTGGACCTCGGACAAAACCCACTTGCCCTTGCGGACATTTGTTGGCTCAACGTCCATGACAATGAACTCGACCAAGTCTGGTGTACCAGCAAGCGGATGGAATGGTGCCCTCCAGAAGACGTCGGAGCTGATTTCGGCTGTCTGAAGGGTATTTGGGTCGAGCAGGTTGACGGAAGTTCCTATCCTGTGGCAAAGAACAAGTGGTGAGATGTTGCCAATCGATCTCGCCAACTTGAGTGGCAAGGCCACCAAGTCCTCTCTGCAAATGGGGACGATCTCGACTGAATAATTGAACTTGTACGACTTGTCACCAGTGTGGTTATCCTGCGAAATGAGATGTCTCGAGTCCTTGACAAAGACGGGAGTGACTGATTTGAGGAATGAAAGGAAGGTCTCGGCCTGGTTTCTGTGAGCAAAGTAGAAGTCGATGCCACCCTTCTCTTCTTTGATGTTGATAGTATCCCGATGCGCCTGGTGCTTCAAGATGAGCTGTTCCAGGAGCAAGAAGGTTCTCTTGTGGGGGACCTTTTGGCGAACCTGTACGGAGGCTCTCCAGACGTTGGCTGTATATGACTTGGCGCAATCCTTGCACTGCTGTGTTCCCACCACGTAGACCACCTCGAAGCTTTGTTGCATAAGGACGCCGTCGGCGACCGAGTCTTGGATTGTGATCTTGACCTTGATTCTTCGCGAATGTGGCTCCGTCCAGATGAACTCTGCGTTGACGATGCGAACCTTGGTGATATTTCGTAGCCTCTTCAAGCACAAAGCAAGCAATTCTTTGGACTCGGGGGCAGCGGTGATCCAGGTGTTGGGTGGCATGAGCCATCGGTCGCAGTCACGGCAGAACTGGATGTGAGCTTCGCGAGGGATGGTTTTTGAGATATCGACTGTGAGTTTGATACTGGATTCCAGTTATTAGCCTAGGCCCCAATGGAAATCATTCAGTGAAAAGACATACCAGTCGTAGCACATGGCGCCGGCGGAAGAGGTGCCATCAATGGGAGAGCCGCAGTTGCAGCACAGAATGGTTGCGCCAGTTCGCGCGGTGCCCAGCATTGGGGCCATGGCCATGGGAGCGTCGAGATCCATGATTTGTGAGGTTTATCTGATTCTTTCTGGGTGTTCTGGTCTGGTGTGTATTCGAGAAAGTCTGCCGCCTGGATAGTGGGCGATCGCGAGTTATAGATGTGGTGGGACTAGAAGGCGAACTGGGGACTGCTGGCGGGGCGCTGCTTTCTCAAGAATTTTGACGCCAGAAAATTGCCCCGCGCTGGTTGATAAGCATTTTATCGCGTTGTGGAGCCTTGCGCTTTGGGCTTATGCACGGGCCATCTTCCTTGGCTTCCCTCGACCTTCCCTGGCAGCCAAGCACGTGACTCATATCGGGCAGGCCGTATTACTAATAACTGCACATCTCTCAAGGCAGAGTGCCAGATATTACTTTACATTCGTGACGGAGTAAGAGTAGGTGGCGGGAACCGGGCAGACAACGAGTGGTGCATTATCTAGTATCCATCGAGGTTCACGTATGCACGGTATGCAAAGGCAGGCACAGGATCTTGTAATGTTTTAGACACTCCAACCCATCACACCTCACACAAAGGTATCGGGTGCGGCTGCCTTGCTGAGGTACCTCAATATACCCTTCAGCTGAGATTCTCCGCAAATACTCCCACCTCATGATTGGCCAGCCAGGTCACGAATGCTGCACCCCTCACTGCCTCCCAGTATACCTCCATTGAATAGCACTTGCAGCCTACTTAACTGATTCAATTCTGATAGTAGGCATGCATTTCATTCCTGACACAGAGATTGATGTCGGTGGCATCTCCGACTCTGTTTCTACATCTCTAAGGTACTCGCAGTTATGCCCCTCATCGACGATATGCTTTGGTACAGTTTCTGATTTGATATCAGCACCAATGGATCACAATCCCCAGCCGTCCGGGAGGTAAGACTTCTAGGTTGCCATTATTTGCGCGCTGCCCGTCGAATATGATGCCGTCTATCTTCTTTTTGATAGGTACTGGGATACCAACGGCCGGTATACTTTTGGATGCTCTTTCGGTGACGGGAATACCTATGTGCTTGGCAGAATGGGTGTGCACGACGTTGTCTTGGTGTTGCTGCGGGCAATGGGAAAAGTCAATGCCGCCTTTACAATGTCTAGTCTAAGAGCCAGCTACCGCAACCTCCGCATAGTTTTGCTTGTGACCATATGTGGCGGAGTTCCCAAAACCATAGGGTCCTCAAGAGCACAAGATGGGGAGAATATGTTCTTGGGAGATGTGGCTATCAGTACCTCCATGATTGAGTATGACCTTGGAAGACACAGTCACAAGAATAAATCGTGGCAGTGTTATGCTTCTGCAACTGCTGCGGCTACTGCGAAGGCGTTACTGGATCGATACCCTTCGGCAGATAAGGTGCTGTTTTCGACACAATATAGCCCGACACCTAACCTGAGCTTGTCCGGACGGAACTTCTTAACGCTGGAGGTAAGATCATGTCCGTCAATTGTGTCAAGTGTGGCTTCCTCTTGTCAGCTTGGAAGCTTACCAATAATGCGCCGTGAAGGAACAGTCGGAGAATAGCGTTCAAGATGCCGAACTTGAAGAGTTTATCAACTGGTTGCCAGATCTTACAGTCACGCCAGTGTATTCCGAACATCCAAAGCGTGAAGAACGCCACGAGTGCGACTGGGTCTTTCAAAATCAGGACTATCATCACTGGAGATGTACTGATGCTTCAAACGCACTCTTCGTCGTTGCAGACAGGTGCCCGGACTTCGCTTCTCGTTGCACAGCCAATGTGTCCTTGCAGCCGTGTGTTGAGCCAAAGATAAGCACTGCCTTCCGCCTTCGCCAGTTTCAGCAACAAGATGATCCTCAGGACATGGTTTTGGGGATTTTGAACTGCCTTATTGCTTCTCTTCCGCAAAATAAACGTCGGGTGGTAGTCAGAAGCTTTCTCGCCACCTCTTAGAACATCGTGCTCGTGGCGAACTCTCCGACAACACCCTAATCGCCAGTTTCTTCTACAGTGACCGCGAGGGAGACTTGCAAAGAAGTCATATCAGTATGGTTCGCAAAATACTTTACGATCTCATCGAGCAGGATGAAACCCTCTTCTACCACAGTTTCCAGAGGACATATCGTGCTAGTTTCGAAGATACGGACCTGAATTCCAGAGCGGAGTACCAGGCCCTCTAGGAGCTTTGTCTGTCGTTGGTAGATCACCTATATAGAAAGGTTATCTTCCTGATTATCGATACGATAAATGAGTCGTATGAACGAGATCGACGCGAGATTCTCGGGCTTCTGTTTGACCTTTGTACCGACTCGGTCAATATCACCTTCAAGATAGGTATTTGTTACCAGCCGACCTGTTAAGCAACTCGAGATCCACAAAAGAGACACGACGATTTCATTAGGACGCAAGACCAGACAATAGAAGACATTCAACGCTTTGCTTGGTCCTTCTTATAGGACCTAGAGCTCTCTAGTGCGATCGAAGATGCTGCGAAGTACATCGTCGAAAACGCTAATGGCGTGTTCCTGTGGGTGAGGTTGGTAGGGCAAGAATTAGTTGCGTGGGCTGAGGACGGGCTTCCTTAGGAAGAGATACTGGCATGCCTACAGGATCTTCCAATCGAATTGGATGAGTTTTATCAGCGTATGATTCAGAGGCTGAACAGCGAGAAGTACAGCCTTCAAGATCTGTGGTACCGCAAACGAATGATGCAACTTGCCCGTGTTGTTTAGTTGCCGCCCCCTGACGGGCGTACAGGAGCTTCTTCATGCGCTCGCGGTTCCCGATGACATTGAGGGGGAGTTCATTCTATCTGCCGAAGCCTTCAATAGACGAATCGCTGCCAAGCAACGTCATGTTGGGGAAACCTTCTGGAGGTCAAAGAAGAAGAAGGTTACCTCCATCTCGAAGAGAAAACCATTTTAGTCGAGGTGTTTGAAAACGCGATGACCTTTTCCAATACTTTCGATCTCTAGGCAACGAAATTGTTCAAGTCATTCATCAAACTGTTCGAGAGTTTTTCCTCAATTCTAAAGGCATTTTTGCGTCGCAGCCTCCCAGCAGGACATTCGCATACGTCGGGACTCTCGAGGCTAGAGATGCAAATCTTAGTATCGCTATGGCAAGTGTTCGTTACTTGATACAGCTTGTAGGTACAGTTAAAAAGGTGTTGAGTTTGGAACCTACGCAGTTATCTTAAAGCATATATTGAACTGATAATATTTGACTCAATAAAAGGAAAGAGTTTAAAAGAGCGTATAGGATTGTATTTATATCCCACCAAAGTATTCTATCCACCTATTTAACCCACAGCTAAGAATACTACCTACCTTAGTGATCTGCTTTATAGAGCCTTTGCCGTAACATCGTGAATACTATCCTGCTCCATAGAAAGACATGACAAAAAAGAAGATGCCGAATTATAACCTAATATTCCAACTCTTTGTGGCCGCTTAGTCTCAAAATCTATCTCCTTCCTATAAAACTCGCTTATTCTTTTGAAGATATTATTTGTAATGCCTCTCCGCTATAAGAGTTTATTACTTTATTTTAACGCCTTTAAACTATCTCTTAACGCCTTCATATTATCTTCTAATACCTTTAAACTATCCTTAAATATATTTACCTAAGTAACTATCTTTTAATAACCTTAAACTATCTTCTAATAGCCTTAAACTATCTTTTAATATCTTTAAACTATCTTTTAACAGCCCTAAATTATCTTTTAATACCTTTAACTATCTTTTAACAGCTTTAAACTATTATTAAACGCTTTTAACTATTCTTTAACGGCCTTAAACCATCCTTTTACACCTTTAAACTATCCTTTGATGCTATATTTGCTGTCGACAAGACCCCAATTACATGGTCAAAAAGCAATGTATCAGGCCTGAGACTCGGGTGTCCTTCCTTTATATCGGACGATAGGTATCCTTATGATTCAGTGGTTTGTTTCGTCGGTTTCCAATAAGCCAACCGCTCGGAATTGGCGAGCGTTGGCACACTTGGGTAGTATATTACTGGTATGGAACGGTTTGTCAGGGCAGTACCAGTCTCAGGGCGAAATCTTGATTAGTGCAACTCCACCACTGAAAGTCTACCGCCACCAATGTTCAGAACGTGCAGAAATTCACTGCCGGCTGACTGTGGGCCTGTGCGGAAAGTGAATTTTACTTCCAGTTGGTTGGGAACAGGAGCAAGGAGGTCATTCCAAGTGAATTGTGCAACAGGGCCCGGCACGTGGGGCTAGGTCGGCACGCGACTTCTTTGTATTGCTCTTTATTCGGGGCAGACAATAAATATTCAACTCTTGCCATTTCCCACTATTGCTTGCTTCCTGAACCACCATCTCTCGCCCTTGGCTCACGACAAAAATGTCTGATTCACCCCCCAAACCACCACCGCCAACATGGCAAGGTCCCTCCCGCAGATACGGGGGCGAGTCATCCTCAAGCCCAGACCAGAAGACTACCGATCCCTCCCCTCCTTCGGATACTTCAACCTCACCCAGCTCGCCCGCTCCGATCCCGCTGTCTACGCCGCCGTCACTTCCACGCCCAGACCGTCCACGCCACCCGAAGATCCCGAGTCCTCCAAGAAGAAGACCAAAGCCCCAAGAAAGCCCACCGACCCTGAGAAGCCAGTCCCAGATGCCGTCGGTTACACCCCGCAACCCCCCATGTCTCCTGGCCGGCCTCAACGCCTCTGCGCGATCTGCTCAACCCCCATAGCCCACGGCGAAGGCCAAGACTTCACCGGCAACCTTCCCTGCCGTCACCGCGGCACCTGCAGTTCCCGATTCTGCATCCTAGCTTACTACGGCTCCCTCGACCGCTGGGCCCTCCCTTACACCGGGTTGATGCCCATCTACTGCCGGGCCCCCGGCTGCGGCGCCAAAGTCGAGGCCTGGTGTCAAGTCCGGTGTCGAGAGAGCGATGGCGGTGTAGGGAAAGTCGCCCACACTGATTCGTACCGCGACCCCAAGGTCGTCAAGGCGGAGGAGAAGCGCCGTCACAGGGAGTTGCAGAGGGAGAGGAAAGCAAGTGGGCGCGGCAGTTGGCCGTTGGAGTTGAGAAGCGGCTGGGAAATTTGCTTGGACCGGTTGGGACAGGTGCTTTGTGTTGCTTGTTGCTTCCCCTGCATTTGCGCTGCTGAGCTTTGCAAGGATCAATGCATGGACTGTTGCCTTGCGTTGGCTCTATTTATGGATAGATAAGACTGAGTTGCTATGTCTTTTACGCGTTGGGCTAGGATCTGCGTGGTTTTTGATTTTGGAAATGGTCCCGTAGGTTTTGATAGGCATTTTCACCGCGATGTTTTCAATTTCTCTCCTATGGCAGCGTTTCCGAATACTGTGATGACACCCCAACCGACATTCAGATTCTAGCTGCAACTTGTCTTGCTACAAGTACCAAATCTCCAAACCCTGCAGCCCGATACCACCTACCCTTTGGATTCCCCTCAGTCAGAGCCAGAACTGCCAGAAGAGTCCGAATCCGACCCACTGCCCTTCTTATGCTTCTTGTCCTTCTTCTGCTTCTTCTCCTTCTTCTCCTTCTTGCCATCCCTATCCTTGTCCTTCTTCTCCTTCTTGCCATCCTTGTCCTTGTCTTTCTTATCCTTCTTGTCCTTCTTGTCCTCCTTATCCTTGTCCTTCTTGTCTTTCTTGGGCTTGTCGAGTCTGTGCAAAAGTGCTCTGGTTAGCAATCAATCATCTCGTCGAAAGAAACAAGGTTCGAAAACTAACTTGTCCCCAATTACACCCTCCAGCTTGTTCCCCGCAAACGCCCCGCCAAGAACGCCGGCGGCGGTGGTGGCCAGCGATCCACCTCCGCCGCCGCCTCCACCTGCCGAGTGCCCGAGTAGCGCACCGGCTGCCGCGCCGAGGAGAGCGCTGCCGAGTCCGGCACGGTCTTTGCCAGAGCCGCCTTGGCTTTGCTGCTGCTGCTGCTGTTGGTGCGCTACCGAGTCTTGGCCTTGGTGGTATGGCGGGGGCTGCTGATGGTATTGCTGCTGACCGTGCTGGCCCTGTTGCTGTTGACCATATTGCCCTTGGTACTGCTGTTGCGGTGGCGGTTGTTGAGGCGGCGGGTAGTATTGCTGTTGCTGGTGAGGCGGAGGATAGTAGCCCTGACCCTGTTGCTGCTGCTGCGGGTCGTACGTCTGTTGGCCGGTGTTGCTGTAGCCGAAGGGCTGCTGCTGCTGCTGCTGTTGGCCACCGCCGCCGCCGCCTTGATACTGGTTGTAATAGTCTTGAGCCGACATGATGAAGTTTGGTATGTATAGGAGAATTAGAGTTTGATGCTAAAGAGGTGAAGCTGCATGATGATGTCGGGGATTTCTTGGCTAGAAGTACGACGTAGGAACGCGGGGTACCCCACGGTCTGGAACACAGCCACTGCTGACGTTTCTGATGACATAATGGCAACACAGTATTATTCCTTGCCACTCCGCTGACACTGCGCACTGTCCTCGACCCCTGAAACACTTTGGCGCTGGCTTGGTAGGTAGCCGCCCTTTGTTTAACGGGCTACCATTCAAGATAAGGTATGTATGTTCATTCATCTCATTATTCGGCTATGTACAATTTCTCATTGATCCTCCACCACATTTAAGCGCCAGTGTACTTGAGGACAAAGATACCTCTCTCAATAGAGTTGAGGAGGATGTGGCCGCTCTTGAAGTAAGGGTAAACAGACCAGGTGCCGGTGAACTCAGCACGGCCACCAACCGAGTCATCCTCAGGGTAGCAGTCAAAGAAGCCAACCTCCTTGAAGTTCTTGCCGGTGGGATCGGTAGTAACACTGCGGACATCGACGATGCGGAGACCGGAGCCGTAGTTGGCCTGGTAGCTCAGACCATTGTGCACGTACTGGTTGTGGTCGATGGCGGTGGCGGGGCTCTGGTAGGTACCGGTAAATTTGGGGGTGGTCAGGCTGGAGATGTCAACGATGTACGTGGTGGTCTTTTGGTTGGCGGCAGGGCCCTTCCTGTTCTGCTCATCCAGCTCGTCGTCGAGAAGCAGGTAGCGCATGCCGGCGTCGGCGAGCCACCCTTGATGGGTGTAGGAGGCGCCAGTGTACCCCGTGCTGGAGAGAGTGACTGGGCTGCGCTTGTTGGTGACATCAACAATGTCGAGGGTGTCCTCATTGAAGTTGAAACAGATCTCTTTGTTGGTGTAACGGGTATCGGGTCCCTTGTAGACCACGCACTGGGCGTCGTGGACGTAACCACCAGCCGAAAGGCAGCCGGCCGAGGTGGGAGCGGCGGGGTTGGTCACGTTGACCATGAAGAGACCGCCGCGACAGCCAGCGGCAGTGCCGGTACCGACCGCATAGATCATGTTCGTCTCCTCGTGGGCAACGATGTTGTGGCTGTTGCCGAAGCCGGTGAAGCGGGCCTTCAGGTCAGAGGTGATGCTGAAGGTGCGGGGCGTGGTGATGGTGAGGAGCTTGGTCAAGTCGAAGACTTGCAGCCCGTGGTTGCTGGACTCGGCACCAATATAGACGTGGTCGCCAATGACCTTCATGTCACGCCACGATGAAGACGTCGTCTGGGTGGGGAGGCGGCCCAGGTAGACGAGAGAGCCATCAGCCTTGATCTCGACGAAAGCGGTACCGTCAGTTTGACCGACAGCACCAAATTCTCTGCCGGAGGCAGCGTGGGTCCATCCTGAAGGTTGTTAGCCATGGCTGTGACAGATGGTTCCACAGCAAATCCCATACCCCAGACATCGTTACCACGGCGCGTGCTAGAGCCCATGTCCTGGTGACGCAAAAACGAGACCAAATCAACATTTTTGCACTGGTACTCGCCAGCTTTGCCGTTAACGCAAGAGGTGGCGGCCTGGGCGGCGTAGCGGTCGATGTCGAAAACACCGGCCTCGTTTTGAGCGGACCAGAGGTCGAGCTTTTTCTGGCGAAGCACCGCCATGGGCTCGGCGGCAACCAAGGCCGACATGGCCATGAGGAGAGTGGCGGAGGTCTTCATTGTGACTGAGGTATCCGAGATGGGTACCGGCGGAGTTGTTGACGTCGGGACTGAAGATCAACGGGAACTCTAGCCGAAGAGTTCGGGCATCAACGCCCTTTCTATACTTGCCGACCATCCCATGAGATATCCGTATTCCACACGCGATATCTCAGCGATAGAATCAGGTCCGCACCTTTCAGCCGCCCTGAAAACAAGCAGAGACCAAAACAGCATCAAACCCCCGGGCCAATCACTCGTGATGTACACGGATCACAGACCAGCTAGGTAGGAGGCCCATCAGATCGCCAAGCCAAGATAGATACCGACGCGATGCCACCTCCCATCCTGACTACCTTCCCCAATCGCACCCGCCATCCGATTCCCCTTATCCCCACAAAAATTTCCGCATCGAGGAGTTCTTCAGATACGTGGGCGGCATTTGGCTCTTGGCGTCTCGGTGGCGATCCCCTCGGTAGTGAGACCTCCTCCCGTAACGGGAAGGTGAATAACAGACAAGCAGCACTGGTACGGTAGTTGTCCACCTTCATTGGCAACCCCCGCTCGAATTAGAGTCGCATCGATGTAGCCCAGCCAGACCTCGCGCATTGTGTTGTTGTGAACGGTCGCTAAATCCCGCGATCCTGTCTCTCATTCGAGGTCTTGGGGCAGATATCTCAGCCAGGCTGATTAACCAGTAGGGTGGATGAATTGCTGAAGTCTCATAAGAAATGGTTGTCTGGTACTAGTTTACCTGTGAAACCATTGGCAATGTCAGTTTGCACCACTGCAGAGCTCTCTACCCATCCATCCCTCCTCAACTGCGATGCAAGCCGCTCGCCCGGCCCGCCATGTGACTGTGTAGCACAAGCACTGGAACAGGTATAGAACGAGGTAAGAACATCACCTCTGTCCTACTTGTGCCGAGAAGCCGAGGGATTTCTAGGTTCCATTCCTGCTCAGCAGCTGGGATCACAACCCACCTCCTTTTTTCGTACTATTCCCCCATATACATTCCCACCCTTCATGCACCAGATGTGATGCAGATTTTGTGATAACGATGTGTCAATCTAAAGCAATAGTCAACATCACCATGCTCCTCCACCGAGACCCTAGCATTGGGCACTTGAGTGATTGTATCATTGCCGCCCCGCTAACCCTCAAGGTGTCGGGCGGCATCAAACCAAGGGCGGGCAGTGAGTGACAAGGGGGATGCGAGAGTGGAAGTTGGAGTTGTGCGAGACTCTAATCGGGACGAGGAACTTCCCAAGCTCGAGGAGGAAGCTTGAGTTGATAGTAGGCCCACCTTTTCATAGCATCAATGTTAACGATAGTAGGTAGGTAAGTTGTAACCCTGCAGTATGATTGTGATCCTTTCTTTTTTTTTTTGGTGTCCGCCACCGCATCGCAAAAATACGTTACTAAACCTAGTAAATTCTGCCCCCTTTTGAAGCCACAGCACCTGCCTATCCTCCCTAGGCCGTGATGGTGCCCGTCAAGCGAATATCTCTTGAGCTGGCGCCGACACTGACGACAAAGTTGCCGCTGGGAACAACCCAGTTTTGGAGACGAGTGTCCCAGTAGCTCAGATCTCTGCGCCTGAGGTTGAAAGTGGCAGTGCCGCTAGCACCAGGTGCGAGCTTCAGCTTGGAAAAGCCACGCAGCTGCTTGGGTGGGGAGGCAGGAGCCGAGGATGGCAAGCCGATGTACAGTTGAGCAACCTCAGCACCCTCGACACGGCCCGAGTTGGTAATGACAGCGGTGACCGTCGCGACGTCCTCCCAGAGATCAGCAGGCCCACCGGGAATGGTCTGGCCGGTAGCTGGTCCAGGTTTGACATTCGAGGTGATTTTGATGTCGGAGAAAGTGAAGTTGGTGTAAGCTGTGGCATCATGTTAGCAAAGCTCAAATCAAACAGAAGCTGTGGGCCAAAACTTACAAAGGCCAAAGCCAAACTCGTAGCGTGGCTCAATCCGGGCATTGTCAAAGTGACGGTAGTCGACAAAGAGACCTTCCCTGAAGTTGTCGTCGCCACGGATAACAGCCGTGCCATAGTCTGATTCTCTCTTGCCGATGGTGTAAGGAAGCTTTCCTGACGGGGAAACCAAACCGTACAGGACATCAACGAGAGCGTTGCCGTTCTCCTGGCCAGGAAGACCAGCCCAGACGATGGCGCGAACTCCGTTGGTGTTGAGGATGGTCTCCAGGGTAACCTGACCAACACTGTGGACAACAACGATGACGTTCTTGTTGGCTGCCGCAGCGGCTTGCACGAGCTGGTTGCCGTTGTGCCATGGGTCAAGGTGGTTGCGGTCGCCAGCGTGGCCCTCAACCGTGATATATCCTTCACCAGAATTGGCGGTGATGACGACAACAACAGCGTCAGCACCAGATACGGCGTTAGAAACACCATTGGTATTGTCATTGTTGTGTAGGCTGACTTGTGTCCCGTCTGCCTGAGCACGAGCCCTGAGAGCATCGTATGGAGACACGAGATAGGGGTAGTTGACACTTCCTGATCCCCAACCCATGCCGAGAGTACCAACATTGCAGCCCTTGTCGACACAAGCATTGATGCCTTGAGGGTTATTGACCGAATGAGATCCGACAACAGCAATCTTCTGAGGCTTGGAAAGCGGCAGAATGCCGTCGTTCTTGAGCAACACAATGCCGTCTCTGGCAACGGCACGTACGTTCTCCTTGTGGTTGCCCTGAACGTTGGCCCTGATGTTGATGGGGGGATAGCCCTGGTTCTGGCCGACCAAGTACCAGCCAGCCAGGATTCTCTTGCACATGTCATCCAGTCTGGATCTCTGAACTTGGCCAGAATTGACGGCATTGTTCAGTTGAGGACCCCAGAGGATATTGCGGCCGTTGAAATCGCTGCCGGGCATGGTCATGTCCAGACCGCTGGTGGCAGAGAGGGCGGTGCTGTGCTGGGCGTTCCAGTCAGTGAGAACATAGCCCTGGAAACCAAGCTCCTTCTTCAGAATCTGATTCAAGGCCTTGTCGTTCTCGCAAGCCCATGTGCCGTTGAGCTTGTTGTAGCTACACATGACGCTAGCCACATTGGCGTGCACGGCATCCGCAAAGGGCCAGAGGTAGAGCTCGTGCTGAGTCCGGTCGTCCACGTTGCTGCTCATGGTCTCACGATTCAATTCTTGTTCGTTTGCGATGTAGTGCTTGGCATTGGCCTGGACGCCTGCCGACTGGATACCTTCGATGGTCTCTTTCATGGCGATACCGGCAAGGTACGGGTCGGCGCCAAATCCTTCCCAATTTCGGCCGCCGTGTGGGATCTTGCCCAGAGCACCAGCAACGGGGCCCAAAAGAATGTGAATGCCACATCCCTTGGCTTCGGCACCCAAGTAAGCACCACGCTGGCGGATGAGATCCACATCCCACGTCGAAGCAGCTTGAACACCCGGTGTGAAGGCAGTGATGCCAGTGCCGAAACGAATCCCCAGTGGACCATCCTGGAGACAGATTTGAGGATAGTTGATGGAGCTGATGGCAGCTGTGTTTCCAACGCAAGGGCCCTTATCCCAGCCAATGCCGGTCACCATGTTGATCTTGTCTTGCTGTGACATCCTGGCCAGAGTGGCAGCAGCTTGGGAGTGGGCAGCAGCCCATGCTTGAGCGCCAGAGGGTGCTTGCCGAGAGACCTTGTCGCCTGTTGTCTCTCCGCTGGCCAGCATGGCTGCTGCCAGGAGGAGGAGGGTTTGGAGGAGAGCCATGACGAGGTGGTGCTGGCGTCGAAGGAGTGAGCCGTGGGCGTTGATGTGAAAGAAATATATTCTCTGGATCCCCTCACAGCGCCTGCGGTACGACAGGCCACCACAGCAGCTCACCCGGCCGGTTCCTGGTCCTTATACAACATTCCGGCGCAGAGACATCTCTCCGAGGAATGATGCCCAGACCCGCCCAGTCGGAACGAGGCGACATTTAATCGTCGTCAGATGGTCTCGGCCCCACAAGTGCAATATACCACCAGATCTCGTCGGCGGTCCAAAGCAGGAACGACGTCCGTTGCGGGAGGGGCCCGCAGCATGCGAGCAAATGGGAGGTGGGAAAACCATTCCGCGAGGGTGTGGGATAAATGACTCAACCTGGGGTGCATACTGTCGATATTGGACGATCGGCACTCGAGGGTGGGCACAGGAGACGTGGTTCCGAAGCGGTTGTGGCTGCTGCATCGGGGCCATGGCCGGGCCGCCTTGCCTGGCATTAATTAAGCCAATGCAACAACTCCGGCCATGGCATCCCCGCAGTGATGGCCCCGCGATGAGGGGCCGTGTTCGGGTGTTTTTCTCGTATGCCCAGGGACCTGAGGTCGCCATGACGCAGCTCGAGATGCGGTGCGCCGTGGTTAGGATGCATCGGTCGTTGCTTCGGGCAGGTTGAAGACGCGTTGTGCTATGAAGCAAGTCTTAGCAGATTCTCGGCAAGGCCTGGTGGATCTTTGTTAGTATAGCCGAATCTGAGAATGGGCCAATGAGGAGAGGGATGATCGAGATGGGGCCGGCACTTGACCAGATCCTGAAATGCATGACGGTCGACTAGACGTTGAAGATGCCCTGCGGTATAGTTGGAAGATGGAAAGAACGAAGTGGCTCAAAGACACCTCGTAAGGCCTTCGCGGCGGTGTATAGGGTACCTCTAAGGCATAGTGTAGACTATGAGACGATCTGCTGATAAGTAAGAAGTGCTACAGTAAAAGCACGGGAACGTGGAAGCAAAATGTTCGGTTTGTAGACGAGATCGCTGCACAGCTTGGACAGCTTGGGAGACATGCTCGAATTCCTTTGTTGGAAAGCGTTGTTTGCGAGTAAGGCAGGTGCAAACACGCTTCCACCTTCCTTGCCTGCCTTATCTTCAGAGACCTAGCTTCCTACCTTATTTCCACCTGTCCTGTCCTTCTGTTCAGCCTCTGTTCAACCAGTCAAACAACATGGCTACTGCTGTCGAAACCCTCCGAGGCTTGATCGCTCGCCTCGGCAGCACCGGCGACCCTGTCGACAACTTTTTTGAGGGGTTCCCCACGCTCGACGACTACACCAGCCTCGACTATGAACAATTCTGGACCAAGATCTCCGATATCTGCATCAAATACTCCCTCGAGTCGATAGCCACATTATCCTCTGACACCTCCCTCCCCCGGCGACATGAGCAACAAAGCCAAGGCCCTACGCTTCTCCCTCTGGGTTACATGCAGTCGAAAGGAAGATTCTCTCCCGAACGAGCTTCCTGACCCCGACTCGAGCAGAGAGTCTCAAATTACGGCAACGGATCACAGCCTTCTGCCTGAGGCGCTTTTGGGAAACAGCTGCGCAGCATGTGGCAAGGAGGGTGCCACCATGAGATGCACACGTTACATCATCAGGAATGGCGAGAACAACAGCTATGAGACCTTCAGAACAGTCTATTGCAACCGACAATGCCAGGTTGGTCACTGGCCCAAGCACAAGGCTGAATGCGCTCAGATCTCACACCTCAACCGCATCGTAAAGCTTTACGATGATGTGCACGAGCACTGCATAGACCTCACCACTGACTATGGCAACTTGGTATTGAGAAAGACCACTGTGAAAGACGGAGTGCTTATCGCATCATTTGAGAATTCCGAGTCTCAGCGTTGTCACCGCGACCGGCAGGCGAAAACACGGGCTGCTCTCGCAGCCTGTACGCCGGGGGAGGCCCTTGCTATCAAGATGCTCTCGCGGTGTAACCGGGTTTTTGAGGAGGAGAAATCTCTTTACGAGCTTCTAATTCGTCGTAAGTAATCCCACCCTTTTGTCACCACGATGATGGAAACTCACACCGCAACAGCTATCTGCAGCAACCTGGAGCAGGTTCGTTTCAGGCCCAAGAATATCAACACAACTGTTTGTCATATGGCTCCAAGCCGCGTGGAATTCAGCGGCCAGGCAGGCCACGATGTCATGCTTCTCACGTTATCTTCGGGCAGAAGGATTGTTTTTGACCCCACCCGTGCCCAGTTCGGCTGGAAAGAAGCCCTGTCGCCTTGGGAATCCTACTACAAGCACCGTATCTCGACCACAAACGCGGAACCTCCCGACTACTACTGCGACCTCCCTCGGGAGGTTCCTGGTCAAATCTTTCAAAATCGCTGGCAGGGTGATCTCGACAACGCTCATCTCGTCTTGCCTGAAGTCGTAACACAGAAGGTGGCGAGTCTCCTCAGCCAGCGTTATGGTCGAGTCGAAAGTGCTCTGAAGTTCGGCGGAAACGAGTTTCTCCGTCTTCGACCGGCTCTGGCTGCGTCATTGAAGAGAGGGCTCACTTTTGTTACCACGGAAATGGACAGCAGCACCTCAGACAATTTGTTGATGGGCTCTCGCGGCCCCGGTCCACTTGTTGGCGACGACGAGTTTTGCCAGACTGCCACCATGATCTGGGTCCAGAGAGCCAAATATGACCTGGACAAAATGACTGGACCTCTGGGCACCGGTCGCGACAATATGGCGCGCCTTCTCAAACATTGGGAGGAGCGATTTGATCCAGTGGTTAAGATGCGGCTCTGATGAGAGATGGGCTTGCTCTCCATGCCACACCGATGAAGATGGGATATTTATCAAGTGCCTTCTCTTGATTTGTTTTGCTCTGTGTAACAATATTGTTGGGAGGTGTTGTCGGCCATTGTTAGATGATAAATCGAGGGGACCGACGAAGTCATAGAAGGACGTTGCTTGACAATGCGTTCGATTGTATGTATTTACACATGCTAGGGGTATGAATGCAGTTTTCTTGCCGCCAGGCGATTGTGAGATGTGCCGAGCTGCATCCATGGCTACCTTAGCATGGAGGTCGGGGAAGAGCAAATGGACTCCGTGAATCAAAGCCACTTCCCCACAGTCTTGCTCAAGAGTGCCCACAGTGATCCATGATGACCACCAACGCAAGCAATGTTTGCTAATAAGATGCCCTCTCGGCACGTTGGTGCTGCCCAATGCTACCTTACCTGACAACTCTCCCTTCTAAACGCCATTGCATATTGTTGTTATTGGTATCTAGGTATGGTGGCCCCACCTTGGATTTTCTTGACCCTGAGAGCTTCTCATCTTAGGAATCTGTCGCCCGTTCAACTGAGGAGTTGGCGGATACTGCATGGAACTTCAGCAGCGATAATGCCGACACCGATGATGGCCAAGAAATTCCCGACGGCAAGATTAGGCAATTTCAAGCTACACGGGAACAGCGCATTCTGGTCCACCGGCCCCGGCGGAAAGGTCGATATCACCTTCACGATCGAAGGCACTACAACCGTCGATGGCCAATCCTTTACTGTTCCGAAGACGACTGGATACATCTCTGTGTCTTCAAGCAATTGGTGCAAATGGGCCCGCCCCGATTACTCCAAGGTCACGTACTCTGTCGACGGAACTGCTCCAAGCAACATTTGTGTGGAGGTCACACCGACCATTGCAATCCCCCTGATGATGTATACCTAGTGGGCTGTGTCGATAAGGACAAGAAGCTCTTTGGACTCAACGCCACCACGCACTCTGACGCAATCAACGACGTTCTCGGCTACATGATCCGAGGAATCTTTGCCGCCCACGGCGAGCTCACCGGTTGGGCGACTAAGAAGATCAAGAAGAACCCCTAACCCATTCGCTTATTGACACCTGGGGGCCTTGGTCTGTGGCTAGGTCTTGGATAGGCATAAGACCAAATATGACAAATCAAAATAGAGTGTTCGGAACGAAGTCTCGTCTTCAGTGAGAGTAGTGAGCCATCCTGGTATGAACAAGTATCATATATATACCTGAGCTGTCGAGCAACAACACGAGTACTCATTTCGGTGTTTGGTACACTTTATCTTTTTGTTGGCAATGCCAGAGACATATACCATTGCTGCAACCAAGGGCTTCCATGTCTGTGAGAGGTTGAGGAGGGGCATGCTGTCACACGTTCAAAGTGATGACATCACCCCCTTATTTCAACGCCTATCTCTTGCAACCTACGACCAATAAATTCCCACAACAACGGCGTTTCAACATTATTCTCCTCCTGTTTGTCAAAGCATACACCAAACCAACCATTGGGGAGTCTCGAATAAAATGAAGCTAGTCAGGTTTCTGTCCCATCCGTTGGTCTTTCTCCAACATTTTGCAGTTGCAAAGCCTTCCCCGCTCAATGAACAGCATGCCATAGTCTCAGATGGCAAAGCACCGATCTCGAATACCCCCCAGGACGTGAGAAAAGCGTAGGACAAGACCAAACTGATCTGCCACTTTGTTGTTCCTTTGCTAACAACCTAACTTTCTGTTGCAAAATTGCAGGCTATTAGATGCTGAGATCATCCCAACAGGTCAGTTCGTATTCGCCCATACCTCACCTTCAAGGTCACAACTAAGCATCCACGGTAGTTATTGACGACTTTTTACCCCCGCTCTCCCTGGACGCGCGATGGTCTCACAGCCACCACACCCGCGCTTCCCTCGGCAACACACTCAAGCCGTCAAAGCTTGACTCTGCGCCAAAGGTCACCTTGGCAAGACATCATGACCACGACGACTCGAATTTGCGGGGAGACATCACCATCGTTGTCACCATGACCGACCCCGATGCTCCCTCGCGTGACGACCCCAAGTGGTCCGAGTTCTGCCACTGGATCGCAGTGGGTGTTTTGGTTTCTGCTGTCGAGCATAGCAGTGTCACCAGATTCTCTGTTGGTAGCAGTCAAATCATGGAGTACAAGCCGCCGTCACCGCCTGAGAAGACAGGAAAGCACCGGTATGTCTTGCTCGCGTTTGCACCTGCCAACGGGACAACCGAGAAGCTGCATTTGTCGAAGCCGAGGGGGAGGAAGCACTGGGGTTATGAGGTTGATGAGGAGGGCGAGAAGGGAGAGAGGGAGATCGAGACGAAGGGAGTAAGACAGTGGGCTGCGGAGAATGGTCTTGTTCCTATTGGTAAGCTAACTGTCATACGGCATGCAAGATTTGAAAATAACACTGATACTCTCCAGCTGCCAATTTCTTTTATGCTCAGAATAAGAAGCAGTGAAGGATTTGGGTGCAGTAGGTGGTCCGGCCCTGTGTTCGGCTGGCCTCGGCTTTCCAGTCAACCTGTACCTCCCTTCCCTTTGTAGCCGACAGGCGGCATCCCGATACCGGGAGATAAGGTAGTCATTGTGGGCGAAGTACCTGGAAGAGCGCGCCCTTTGGAATACATGGACATCACAGTACCCCCTTGACAGTGTGTTGTCCAGCTATTTTTGTTCGGTAGGTCGGTAGTTGATACCTATGCATGATGCAAGTCTGGTGCGGAGGTGCTGCTAAACTTGACCCGATCCATTCACCGGGCACTTGCAAGCGGGGGTGGAGATCAGTGGAGGATGTAACTTGAAGGATCCGAACCTCCTGTTTTAACGGCGAGTCATCCGTGACTCAAGTCAAGGATTGTTCTCATGGAATTCAACATCATTACAGTCTTCAAATCCATCTGAACTGTTCTGAATTATTGTAGTCGAAGCATCTCTCGGAGCCACCAAGCCATCATGGGCGATATCACCTCCAACCTACCAATCCGGGCCAAGTCCGAACCAGTCAAGTTCGGTCATGCCCTTCGCGACTCCGACTTCTTGTTTGACCCCTCCTACCGTAACCTCAACCACGGTTTGTTTACCTGACCTGCACTCCTTTTCGCCCCTTTGACTCAATCGGGCTTCCTAACACCATAGGTAACCAGGCTCCTTCGGCACGATCCCCGCCCACATCCGCAACATCATGCGCCAATATCAAGACCGAGCCGAAGCCAAACCAGATCCCTTCATCCGCTCCAGGTACCCCGAGCTGCTAGACGAATCGCGCGAGGCTGTCGCCAAAATCCTGGGCGTTCCCACAGAGACATGCGTCTTCGTGGCCAACGCCACCATGGGTGTCAACACCGTCCTGCGCAACATCGTTTGGAATGAAGACGGCAAGGACGAGATCCTGTACTTTGAGACCATCTACAATGGCTGTGCAAAGACGATTGATTTTGTCGTCGAGTACAACCGTGGGCTGGTCCAGAGTCGGTGTGTTCCCATCTCATACCCCTGTTTGGATGAGGATATCGTCCAAAACTTTGAAAGGGTCGTCGAGGAGGTGAAGAAGGAGGGCAAGAGGGTCCGGTTGGCGCTGTTGGATGTTGTCAGTTCAAACCCCGGAATCAGATTTCCATTTGAGGCTGTTACTGCTTCTTGCAAGAAGCATGGGGTTTTGTCATTGGTGGATGGTGCGCAGGGGATTGGCATGGTTAAGCTTGATCATCTCGCCGAGGTTGATCCCGACTTCTTTGTGTCGAATTGTCACAAGTGGCTGCATGTGCCGAGAGGGTGTGCGGTGTTTTACGTCCCGTTGAGAAACCAGCCGCTGATCAGGTCGACCGTGCCGACTTCGCATGGGTTCGAGCCGCTTGAGCTGCCGGGCGGGAAGAAGAGGGTGAACCCACTTCGACCGAATGATAAGGGGTATTTTGTGGATGGGTTTCAGTTTATTGGGACGGTGGACAACGCGCCGTTTTTGTGCGTCAAGGAGGCGATTAAATGGAGAGAGGAGGTTCTTGGTGGCGAGGAGAGAATCAGAGACGAGCTGATCAAGATGGCGAGGGAGGGTGGAAAGCTTGTTGCAGAGGCTTTAGGTACCGAGGTGCTGGACAACGAGACGCAGACTATGTCGGCATCTGCCATGACCAATGTGGCGCTGCCTCTACCGGCAGAAGAGATCAAGGCCAACGGGGAGGGGCAAGAAGTCCATGGCTATATCTTGGACACGCTCATGGATGAGTATCAGACGTTCGTGGCGATTTTTGTCTTTCAGGGGAGATGGTGGGCCAGACTCAGTGCACAGGTCTATCTTGAGCTGGAGGATTTCAAATGGGCTGGCGGGGTTTTGAAGGAAATTTGTGAGAGGGTTTCAAGGGGCGATTTCCGAAAGAGTATTTGAGTCAGATTCTATACGTACCTATTCTACAACAGTTTTGCCTTTGTCCCCTTCGCCCAGATCTTCAGATCCTCAATTTTTTCAACATGCATAGGCCCGACCATTTCCACCCTGTGAATATCCTCATCCACCGCCTGAAGACTGTGGCTGATGATGGCAAGTGCCGAGTCTTTCCAGTGCTGTAGCGTGTTTCGATGGTTTCTGATGAGAACCCAAAAGAAGAAGACAAGCGTGATCAGCTGCACAGCCAGTGGGAGAGCAAGCCACGCCCACTCAACTTTGTAATGAACAATCGCATAGACACTGATGCCCCTGGCGATAATTTCATCTGTTGACCGTACCTGAAGAGTCATGCTCTCGGCCATCTTCTCGAACCTCTCGGTGATAAGTGTGTCTGTAATGTTGCCACCAAGAAACGCATCCCCCATACCGGACGGTCTGTGATTTCGACCAGCATCCGGAGTCTCCCCTAGATAAACGGTACCGGTAAAGCGTGTTGATATGAATAGCGCTACGAGAGCCCCGATGTCTGGCAAGGCCACCTTTAGCGGAATGGTCGTCCCGGAAGAATCTACCACTGCAGAAAAAGTAGCTATTGGCTGCTTGAACACCATGTCCTCGTCTATGGTACCAGAGTCGAGCCGGATCAACTCTGCCTTCCCAATGGTGAAGTTTCCGCTGGATGCAGAGACACCCGAGTAGCGGTAAGCAGCAAGGCTTATGTCGCATTCGGTGATGTGCATCATGTGGCTGAAGAGATTGTAGTTTAAATTGTCCGCCTCTGCTCGGAACACAGCGATGCGGGCGACACTGGCACCCACGCTGGTGCCAGTGCCGAAAGTGAAATCATGGTGGGCAGCAGAGTCCGGCGGGTTCACTGACGAAAGCAGGGACTTGCTCTCGACAATCACCACGGGTTGGAAGGCAGTGTGAACGAAGATTGTGTTCAAGGTGAGATTCCCCGGAGTTGTGATGTTTATCGCTCGCGCGCTGCCTTCGATGGTGTCATCCCACCCAGAACCACGCAGGGCCGCATCAGTGACGTTGGCGCAATCGCTTCGGAAGCCCAATGATACGTATGGCTTGTCAGCACCAGGGTCAGGCCAGGTGCAGTTCGCAGTACAGTTGAATCTTGCCGGGAGATCGAGGTTGAAGAGCCCTCGGTAGATAGCCCCCTGCATCGCGACATCGGCAGTCCCAGGTTCTACTGCAAAGGCAGGGAGCACCCTCCCGTCTATACCGCCAAATGCATTATTGGAACGTCCAGTCGCGATGTACTGACGGGCAAGCCCAAACGAGGCTTTTCCATCGTCGGTAGGTATATCCCACTCCACCAGCTGGACCGTCTGCTGATAAAATGGCCCGACTGCAAGCGAGAGGATCATGGCAATGGCACCCAAGCTCGCCAGTGTTCTTGTTCTCTTCAGCAAGAGTTCCGCACATTTCCACAAAGTCCCTCTACTGCTTCCATCTATCAGATCCAGGTCTGCCAGGGAGCGAGTCTTTGTCTTGAAATACACCCATTTGTACTGGCTGATTGCGCTGCCGAGGATGAGCGTGGTGGTGGCATTCGCAGCTGTGGCTAAGATGGACAAGGTTGTTGGAAGACTGATGATTTCGGCCAGCTTGCCTTTGTCGGTCCAGTCGGTGATTGGCCGTCTGTTGAATGCTGAGAGGATGGCGATGATGGCGACTGAGCAGCCGACTGTAGCGGCCGCCGAACAGACCTCTAGCCACCAGGCGCGCCACCATGCCTGGGTCCGAGCTATTCCCGGCTGCTGCTCCTTTTCTGCTGGCAGGTCAAACGTATAGGCCTCCGTCACGGCCACCCCAGGCCCGCCTTTGGGCTGCCGATAAGGGTTGAATGGATCGTACTCCATGGTGCATTGCTTTGGAAGGAAAAGAGAGATCGAGCGACGGACAAGAGGAAGTTCACCATGGCGGTTTGGCCGGGGTTAAGAGGGATAGAATCATGTTTTGGTTCAGCCGCATGCATTTTGCCCCCCCCGTATACGACAGGGGGTGGAACACAGACTGATCGACGACGTTTTGCTCCCAACAGCAGCAAAGCGCTGCCTGCTATGTAACGGCTGCTGCAAATTGGATTGGCTACCCGTAGCACCAATGATATTACAGCACCCCCTGAGCTGGCGGCAAATCTCTTGGCTGCATGCTCGCTAGGTACCTTGGCCATTACAGGCCCTGGAACGAAAACCCTCGCATGCTGTATGGTATGAGACTTTGGGCGACAATGCAAGAAACCATGCCCAAACTGCCCCAAAGTCCAACAGCGGGTCAATGCCATATCTCAAATGATATGCCCCGATTCGGCGACCATCCCAGACCGGGGGGCCATGCATCTTCTTACCGTTGAGCTGTCGAACCTGACAACACACCCTGTCAGCATACACTATCCTTGATGTAACTGGTCACCATGTCACTCACATCTTTGAAGCCTCAGGTAGATATTGAAAGATCAACTTCCCACCCTCTTCAGCCTGCCCGGTGAGCCTTAGGGAACCGCACCACCGGTCCCGGCTTCGAATCGCCGCTCTTCCGACCAGCGTTCACTCCATCAATATGCGCGCAAGCAGGATTTACCCCAATGATCAGCCACTCTCTACCTAGGCAGGAAAGTTTGTAACGCAAGGAATTTACCTAGATACCTATGGCCTTAAAAGTTGTATAATAGGCTCTAGACGATAATTCATAAGCTTTGATAAGACAGGTAGTAAAATGAATTTGAAGCTACCCACCTGAAGTAATCACCATACAAAACCGAGCTGATGTCGATGTTGAAGCTGATGTTAACGTTGCTCAAACAGTCGAATATTACTGGCGTGCAACAACAACCGTCAACTTTGACAACATGCAGGCCGCAGGTCCCGCTTTGGTAGGTAGGTAGGTGCCTAGGGAGTCTAAAAAGTGTGAAAGATAGAAATAACATTGAAAGTATCAAGAATGGTTACCATATAGGTCTCTTTTATTCTAGTGATGATTTATAACTCTCACTTGCAGTGCCATTCATGTTGACCACGGCGGGTCAGTGTATGTATGCCAGCTACAGCAACTCCAAGGTACAGCTAGGCTTCGATCTACCTCTCGCTCGATATTAGGGATGGTCACTAGGTATTACTATCACGAGAACCTGAATGCTGTTCTCAATAACAAAACGCCCTTCCGCACCCTCTTTCATTGATACCACACCGAATCCCTCGCATACAGCGTGGCACTCAGCGGAGGGGTTCGCATTCCCCCGAGGTCTGGACTTCTGCTCCTTCTTCCAGATTCACTCGCATACCGCCGTCTCGTGTCCCGCTCCTTGTCAATCACGGATCTGTACCTCCTCTGCCTTAGTTCCGCTAGTTGACCCTGCTCGTCTGTCCAAAACAGTCTTTCCTCTGCCCAGGCCGATCGGGTAGAAGGCAACAGCACCACCACATGAACATCCCGTCCCGTGTGTCTTTTTCCTTGTGGCGGCTGTAGTAGCGAGCACTTGCGGAAGGTTTCACCAGATGTCGTCTCGACCCTTCCGGCATCGGAGGATGCTGAGGGCGACATTACTTCCACGATAGACTGGGTCGAATGTAACAAAGCGAGAAACTGAGGGGTTGTTGCGACGATACCATCAGCCGTGATTTCTTCGCGGTCTGGATAAGCATCGTTTGGACTCAGGCGGGATCGCCGGCGGTAAGGGCGATGGCCAAGGATGGCGGCTTCATCATCTTCCAAGCGCTCATCCAGACTCTTTGGTGCTGGGAGAGGCGCCGGCGGCATATCAGGCCGATATAGGGACGCATAAGAGGGGTGACCCATTTCGCCTTTGGCCAACCAGCGGAATCTTTGCCTGTCTGGCTCATGCACCAAGACGAGTTTTCGAATGGCAGTGTCCATGCGCATGTTCACCAGAACCTGGCGAGGTACGTGCTCCATCGCCACCACTGGCCGTATCTTCGTGGCCAATGGCGTATGGCTGTTGAGTTGGAGGTTTGTCGGTCTTCGTCGCCGTGATTGTAAGCTCCCTTCTTGGTCGACTAGAGTTGACGGGAAATCCACCCGAAACAGTGTGGCGGTCCCCCAAGGGTTGTCGTCTGACCAGGTGAGTACTGTCATGTAGTTCGTGTTGCCCAAGTACTTCGACGTGTCAAACAGCTCACTTTCTAAGCGCTCCAACTCTCTCTGCCCGACCTCTGGGGACGATAGCGGGCGGAGTAGCACACGATCTTCCTTCGTCATAAACTCTGCAAGGGCTTGTTTTGTACGGTAGTACTTGTTCAAGACCGGTTTTGACAACTTCCCGAGACCTTTCACGGGTCCTTTGAAGCCGAGGCCAGAAACCGCGTCAAGCACCTGTTCTCTTTGAGACTGGAGGGAGGAGGATCGGCGTGGTAGAGTGGCTGGAGCGAATTCCTTCCATGCCATAAAAGCATCTGCCTTCTCTTCAGGTTGTTTGCTTCCGGACGGGGATTCTGATCCGGTAACAATGGGTGTTTTGGCGCTGGCGGGTGTGTACGTCAAGGCCGCCCGGGATGGCGAGTTTGCTGGCTTGGCTTTCTTCCAGGTCGGAGACGGTTGCGGAGACGGAAGATGAGTAACGCTCCCTCCAAGATCGATGAACTGAGCTTCCTGTTTCGTCGGCTCCTTAAAGTCAAAAGAATCCGACACATAGAAGCTCAGACCAGTTCGGCGGGAGAGGTTGAACTTGTCAAGTGATTCATGGTAGAGAGCTTGGCTCGACATCTGAGAGAAGGAATCAGAGTAGCGTCTTTGTTCACCCCACAGCTTTGATACAACGAGTGAACGGACATCATCTTCATTGATGGGGTATGGGGGCAGTCGCAGGTTGTCCTCGGTCGGCGACGCCGTGTGCAAAGATAAACGGGGCCGCTCACCCGTTGCTGATTGAGGCCACTGTGGCTGTTGGTGGTTCATTTTCATGACGGTGTCACCACATATCGCGTTGTGAGTTTTACCGTATGAAAAGTCGGAGGGGGGATGTCGAATAAAACCAAATTGTTGATTATTTTGGTCAGGCAGTCGGCCACCAGTTCAGACCGACTTGCGTGGTCAATGGTCAAGTCGAGCGTTCCAGGTGAGAATGGAACGTCCATGATTGGCTGGCGTGGGAGTCATTGTCAACTGAGTGCGGCGTTGGCTGGTTTGTGACCATGCCTGGCTGCGGCCTTCAACGGGCAACCCAACTCAACGCCGCACAGAAAGAATGTGGAAGGGCTGTGATTTCCGTGACTTATAAACGGGTCGGTCCGACCACCGGCCGTTGATGAAACGTGCTGGTCCTGCCGAGAACGATCATCAAAACATCCAGACACTTAAATCGTACCATCAGAAGAACAACAGGATCTCGCACCTAGATTGGAAATCCGTCTTGAAGAATTTCTCTACTAGCACGAGAGCCAGGGCATGGGGTTAGGGTTTGGAATGGCAGCTGAACGGCTGAATCGTTCAAACTCGTGCTCCTGACTGGAGTTACCAAACGCTACGCCACATGACAACAAAACATGGATGCCAGGTGTCCATAAGTGGGCAAGGCACCTTACATTTGCTAGGAAGAAGAAGATGCAAATTTTTCTTTTTTTTATTTGTATTAGTTGCCATGTGCTCACGCCAAGCATCACATGTGGAACCCCCTGGCAAGCAAACATGTCGGCCTTGGAATAGCCTCAAGTTCTACGGAGAAAGAAAACAAACGTAGACGGCAAGATTTTATTGCAAGTGTTCCCTCCACGTGCTACTAGCACATCGCCAAAAACACAAGAACATATCTCGACGCTTTTGGTGGTCGAGTTCTTTGTGACATCCTCCTGACCAATCCCAGGCTTGGCTCAGTACAGGGTATCTGCTAACTGCCAAGAATCACATCATCCCCTCAGCTGAAACCCTTCAAGAATCCCTCAAGCTCTCATCTCTATTAACATCGCCCTATCCAACATTTTGGCTGGGTTGCTCTTTATTGCAATTCTGCTGATTGATTCCTGGCCCAAAATGGGGTTCCTGTCCACCATCCTCGAGTTCCCGCTCCTGGCCATCCTCGCCGTCTGGAACACCTTCTTGGCAATCCTGACCCACTTGAACAACCGCCCCTCCACCGTCGCGCATTTTGAAAGCGACTCGCTCACCTCCTTGCTGATTACTTCTCAGTTTTTCGTCAAGCCTGTCCCCCCTCCAGAAGGGACGTCTTTTGTCGGGAAAACAGCCTTGATCACGGGGAGCAACACCGGTCTCGGGCTCGCGACTGCCCGTGTCTTGCTGCAGCATGGCCTCTCTCATCTTATCATCGCAGTGCGCAATGTCGAGAAAGGGGAGAGAGCGAGACTGGACCTGAGGGTTGAGTTCCCCGGCGCGAAGATCACCGTGTGGGAGATCGACATGGCCAGGTTCTCGTCTGTGGTTGCGTTTGCCAAGAGGGCGAATGCAGAGCTGGAGAGGTTGGATATCGCCATCTTGAACGCCGGGTTGATCAAGCCGGACTGGTCGTTGACAGAAGATGGACATGAGGAGGTTTTTCAGGTCAATTATCTCTCTACTGCCTTGTTGTCGATACTGCTTTTACCGATCCTGAAGTCGACTACGAGGAATCATGAGAATGTGGCTAGACTGACGGTTGTCTCGTCAACGATGGGGCTCATTTCGCAGTTTAGCAACAGACATGCGAATCCGCTGTTGAAGTCCTTCGATGAGTGCGATGCGACTAAGAAGTGGACTTTGCAAGATGGGTCAGATAGGTATTCGGTGTCAAAGCTATTAGGGATGATGCTGGTGAGCCAACTGGCGCGGGTGGTGCCGAGCAAGGAGGTCATCATCAACGCGGTAGATCCGGCATTGGTCAAAAGCACAGGACTTCAGGATTTGATGCCGTATTTTCCGGCACGGCTGATTGCCAATATCATGGGACGTTTTGCGGGTAGAACACTGACGCAAGGAGCCTGGGCATATGTGGATGCTGTTGAAGGACAAAAGGAGGGGAGTCATGGGGAGCTAGTAAGGAACTGGGACGTTGATGCGTAAGTCACATCTTTGCTGTCCGTGAAGACAACTGTCAATGTACTGACATGGTCCCAGAGGACACCAAATGATGAAAACTGAAGATGGAAAGAAGGTTGAAGAAAGGCTGTGGACCGAAACAGTGGAAGAGTTGGACAAATTGGCCGGGGTCAAGGCTATATTAGGGTCTCAGACTCAACAGTCTGGGAAGAAAGGAGAGAGAAGAGCATGAGCATCAGTTGAATGCATGCACCTGAGCAATGCCGGGTTAGTGAGCACATGGTGGGCAAATATACGGCACTGCATTTCAGAATCACACCTCTAATACAATGAAAAGGACATACTTATTAGGTACTTACCTAGTTTTTAAGGCCTATTAACTACCTACCTTATCTTTAAAGGGACCTCGGCAACCCCGAAAGGCGTTCCAACTATAAGGTATTCAAAGGCTTTATTTATGCTTAATAGTGCCGCTTTTTCTGTCCACACCGTGTTAAGCTAACTCGATGATGATAATTCCTGGTTTTCAACCTGTATAATACAGCTAGGCTGGCGGCTGAGGCCATCTGTCCAATACTACCTGTTCACCTTCCAAGACAAATGTCACGTTTGCCAACCCTGGAGATGGCGTGTCCACCACAAGTGTGTAGGTTCCGGGATACAGAATCGTATCGCCTCTGCTATCCACTCTAGCCAGGCTCTCTAGCTTCCATTCCAACTCGGCAGTTTCCATCTCGCCGGGTTTCAAAGCTCCAAGCCTCTTGTACGTAGCCAGACTCTTGATCGGGTAGGGCGTTGGTCCATACGTCCCGGACAAAAAGCCCAAGGCCACATAATCGGACTGTCTTTGTCCGGAATTCATTACTGTGATGGGCACCGCAGCAAAGGGGCATTGTTCTAGATATCGCACCTTACTGCCTTGCTGGCAAGATGAGATGAGCTCAGCAATGGAAAATGTTCTTGGAAAGCTTCGAGAGATTGCCACACTGAAGTTCGTGTAATGCAGGCCATGGCCGAACGGGAAAACGGCATTCGGATACCACTTGTAGGTCCTCCCCGGGTACGACCCCGATGGACGAAGTGCCATGTTGGTGTAAGTGGCCTGAGAGGTGTACGAACTCGGGTAAACGGTTGCGGGTAACCTGCCCGCTGGACTGGCAAGCCCGGTTATGAGGTTCATGACTGCTGTGCCGCCTGACTGCCCTGGATAACCGGCCCACAGAATGGCTTTGATGTTTGGAAGTGAGAGAAGAGGGGTGTCATCGACATGGGTGCCCATTCTAACCACGATCACTGGTTTTCCCAGGTCGGCAAGACGCTGAAGCAGGGACAACTGCCCAGATGGCCAGGCGATGCCGCTACGGTCACCGCTTTCTTTCTCAACTGTGTTGTCGATGCCACCAAAGAAGATGATGACGCTGGAGCGTTGAGCAGCGGTAACAGCAGCATTCATGTCTCCTGCTCCTTGGTTGAGAGGTCCATTAACGTAATTGACCGTCAATCCCATGGCTCGAGCGGCGGTGACGGGGTCATGGCGAAATGGAGGGGTGCCGCTGTAACCACCGAGCATTTTGTCTGCTGTGTTGGCCCAGAATCCGACCATGGCGACCTGGAGACCCGTGGTGTTGAGGGATATCGGTAGGTAGTTATCGTCGTTCTTGAGGAGCACAATGCCTTCTTCGGCCGTTCTGAGGGCTAGATCACGAGCGACCTGGGTGTTGACATCTGCTGCACCAAGGTTTCGGTATTGACTGTTGGCCCCGTCAAAGTAGCCAGCCCTGACGAGACCTTCAAACTGACGGGTCAGAGCTTTATCCAGCGCCTGCTGGCTGAATGTTCGAGCGTTGAATGCATTGGCCGGATTCGGTTGAGTGCCCCTTGTTGCCCAGCACATGTTATCACACCCAGCTTCGATCGACGCACCAATGGCGGCGTTGTAGTTCATGTTTTTGTAACGATGGCCACCGCTGACGTTGCTAGCATAATACACAGCATCACAGTCGCTGACGACATATTGGTTTGCGTCTGTCCAGTTCCAGTGTTTCCGCAGGATGGTGTCCATGAGATACGGGTCCAGGCAAGCCGGAACTCCATTGACAGCATTGTAGGCGCACATGATGGATCCCACCTTGGAGTCCCGTGCACATTGCTGGAACGGTGGCATGTAGTATTCCACCAAGTCCTGCATGGACACTTTGGCGTTGAAGTTGAACCTGGTTGTGCCGCCAGTATTTTCCAGATCGTAGGCCGCATAATGCTTGCATGTGGCAATCACACGGTGCGTTGGGCCAGGTCCTTGCATGCCCTTGACAAACGCCTCTGCCCATTTCTTATTTCGGAATGCATCCTCCCCCGGCGTTTCGTGTCCTCTTCCCCAACGTGGATCACGGAATGGATTCACATTGGGTGTCCAAAAGTCAAGATGTGCGCGCTGGTTGTTGGCAAACGCTCGGGCTTCGGTGGCAATGATGGTCCCCATCTGTTCGATTAAAGGGTCATTGAAGGTAGCGCCAGTCGTGATGGCCTGTGGGAATTGGATGGCAGCACTGAACTGGTCGCCCCAGGTAATGCCCCGGTTGATAGCAACCCCATGAAGCGCTTCGTTCCACCACTGATATGCCGCCAGGCCCAGTCTTGAGACGCCAGGTGCGTTACTGAGGGATGAGGGTCAGCTCAATATGCTACATTGCTTACATGGAGGATCACACTTACCTACTTGATCAGATTAGCCAGTTTCTCATTGTTGTTCATGGCAGCCACCACTGCCGAAGCTCGGGCATCCGGTGGAGCTGTAGCATCACAGACGAGATTGGATCTCAAAGGACCGCTCGCGCAGTCTGGATATCGAATTCCCGCCCATACCGGTGTGATCAACGACAAGAGTCCCAGAATCGGGGGCGAAATCATGGTGGCTGTGCTGACCGACTTGCGAGATGTCGGAGTGGAATGAGAGTGAGTAAAGAAGCCCCGTCTTTGCGGTCTTTGAAGATTCTCAAAAGAGACAGATTCCTTCGTTGTTGGACTCGGAAAATCAAGGAATATTATCCGTTATAGAGTGCTGCCCCACACCACGGCCATCATGGTTGTTGTTTTAGGAATGGGAACGGGCAGAATGGAGACCAACTAGATGTGGGATCTGCTGCCAGGGGTACGCCAAGCATGAGGTCGGGCGAGAGGGTGTGATTTTCCATGTGGTCAGCATGGTCAAGGGGGTTGATTTAATATCCGGGACGAACCTTTCCCCAGACTTTGACCCCGCAAAAAGTGTCGGCTCTGCTCTGAGTCGCGGAGAATCTCGTGGAGGATTCTTATGGGATATTGTACCGGGTAGTGACTGCATGACTCTTGCTGCCTGGAAATCGGTGTACCGGATTGATGGATCTTTCGATTTATCCAATTAACAAACTGTACTTGTACCTACCCCTGAGTCTATGGGCAGCTGCCCTCGACATCAACTTACCTAGTACATGAGGCGTGTTAAGATAGGTACCTAGTCACAAGCTTCGCGAGTAGGGAAGCTCGTGTATTACCAAAGAGAGCCAGAAAAAACCTTCGTTGCACAACATTGCATACATTGCTTCTGGCTGTGTCACGGGGATCCTGACAGACCAGGGGGTGGTTGCCGTGGAGACGGACCGAATAGGGGTCACCTTCAGCGAACAAGGTGTAACAGGCACATGTATGTACCATTGTACGGGCATATGACACAACATGTTTCTAGTCCGTATTTGCGATCCTTGTTGACGGTGGCTGTGGACAAATTTCCATCATGCACGATCAAATGGGGAGATGCGGTCAAACTCAGCGAGCAAACATAAAAGTAAAAGCATGCCCGTGTCTAGCAAACATATCCCTAAAAAGCAAATAACCGTCCGTATGCCGTTTGACTAGTCTAAAACGAGGGTATCCAATGCAAATATCTGACCAACAGATAGTGAAGAAAAATGAAAAAGAAAGCTCCAAAATCTCCCGCTCAGAATTCATTCCACCTTTTCGACTCGATACTCGTCTATGGTCTGTATAGAAGTGGGGCTGAAGTCGAGATACTGGCCGTCCGGTTGAGGGTTCATGACGAGAATGGTGAGCATGCATCCATTCACTGCAATGACCTTGTAAAGGACTGAGTTGCCCCGAATTCGAACAGTATCTCCGGGCTGAGCACAAAGTTAGCAAACCAGCTATGCCGCAGAGAAGATGATGCACTTACAGCCATTTTGAAGAAATGGTCAAGTTTGGAAACTGTCTACAGAGGCTGAGACGATGGTAAGAAACTATCTTCCTGTCAGTTTCGGCGGGTAAATGTGAGGATCTCCTCAGCTATGACTCACCTCTTGGCGGTGTCGGTCTGTTAAACTTGTTGATTGTGGTTGCGTAAGGTGATAAGGGGTCTTCTTGATACAAGGGAGGTGGAGAGTGGCTTGTCAAAAGTTGCAGTATGTCGGTTCCATCTTGAACACCAGACTCTCTGGGTCTTATTTATTGTCAGCTCTAAGCAGGGTGAGACCAGATTCCTGCTGCCACCTCATCACTCTGGAGAGGGCATCAAGAGCCCGAAGCCAGCACTCTTGTGGAACCCAGGGCCCATGTGCCCATTGTTAAATGCGGCAGTCTCGATTAGCTCGGATGTCCCTCTTGGGTTCTCATCATCTCGGTTCTACCTGACCCTGGAATTCCGTCAACCCGGACCGGAAGACCAAGCTTGGACTGGGACCCCCAGCTTCGTGGACGGCTCTTGAACCAGCAGCTCGGTTGGTGGTGGCGTGGTGCCCACCGGATGGAGCTGTCCAACCAAAACTAACAGCAGGATGCATGTTGCTGGCAACCTGGTGCAGATATTCTTGGATACTGATTGGAGAGACGTAGATGGTTGCATTGCATAGCGTGGAATATGGCTCCTTTTGGGACTCTCCACCGGACCGGTCTTCACCCCGAACCTATAAAGAGCCACACACCACTGTCATTCTCCTGCTTTTCTAATCTCTTCTTCCGAAGCCATGCGATTCCACCCGTCTTAACCCGACCAGCACGTCTGCCATGTTGTACATCCTCCAGATCTTCAACCCTTCCACCCTGAATGATCTCCTGGAACAGTAATCACACAACATAGAGCCAGGTAAGGTCCGTAACTGTGTGACTGTACCAAATATTTTGCCCTCAAAAGCTTGGAATACGCGCCCAAAGATCCCGTCGATCGTGTTTCGACCAAGAATCATCGAAGGAAGATCCTTGTTCTCACTTCTTGGCGTCCCTACCACGGCCAGAAGGTGCAGGAGCAAGATGTTCCCAGGCTAATGCCGCCGGGAGGATTACCCGCATATGTCAGTGGAAGATATGCCAGCATGGGTTACGCAGAACTGCCTAATGCAATGGCTGCTGGTGGGAACCAACAAAACCCAACTCGATGTGGCCTGGCCCGCATGACGAGGGAGACCAGTCAACGACGACGGTGGGATACCCCACAATCCTGGCCCCTCTTGTTGGTGTCCTCCCCACCAAAACCCGACATGGTGCAGTCAGGGATCAAATTCTGAGCTTCTGATTGCCCCTTTTTGAGCGAGTCGAGCCCCTAGACACTGAAAATCTCGATCTCCAGCCACGTTGAGCTTCCCCCCTCTCCAACCTGCCTTTTCCTACCGAGGGCTTGCCCCTGATCTGTCGTCGGATCCGTAGAATATGCTCAATGACGCAATCAATCTAATCTGCTGCCGAAAGCCGCTTATCGGTGGGAGCAACTTGCGTAGGTACCTTTGGGCATCAACGTTCTTCATCTTGTGTGTCGCCGCACCTCTGGAGACAGGTTGGCAGTGCACACTTGGCCAAACCCAACGCGGCCCTCTCTTTTCACCCGGCCCGCACTTCCCCAGAAGTACTCCAAACAACGGCAGTTATTCCTGCCGTTCTGTCCCACCACCAACTCATGCAGCCACCAGTCATGGACAAGCTGAGGTGCCTTGTGTTATATTGACAGCAACGTTTCCCGGAATACTTCAACAGGCCCGCCCACCTTGTCATGTGTTTCCCCAAACCGATGCGGGTCGTAGATACAATTTATTTCCGCAGAATGTTCCTACTAACCGCATCAGCCGCCTCTTCAGCGTGACCTGTCAACAATGGCGCCATGCAGAGCAGCCCACCCCTGTCGCTCTCTCCTGTACGTGCTGTGTATGCTGGCTTTAGGCGTCGGGCAAGTGATGGTTACCTTATGTGATTACATGCTGTTATCAGATCTCAACAGCCCAAATTAGCGTCACCCCCTTCCCAGCGAAGTGTCACATGCTGGTCCTCGGGAGCCGCATTTGATCCATCTACCATAATGGAATGCCATCATTTGGAGGGTCTGAACGTAATGCATTTGCGTCATCATGACATCACCTGCTTCTGACTCAAAACTTCCTTCTGCTCCCATCCCTCGAGGCGCTAGGCCTCCTTGAGGCACCAGGGGTCTCTGTTTTCTAAACCACCTTCGCCGCCGCTGACTCATAAGCTTCATGGTAGGCACAGCGAGATGTTACTCGTGTCTATACCTTCCACCTTAATAATTTCACAGTTTCGCAAAGCCCAACCCCGCTGCACCCTAATTCCCTCATTTTTTCCTTTCCCTGAATCTCAAACTTCGGCCTGCATCGAGTCAATGACTTGGCTGACCTATGGCGCCGGCAAGCGATGTTACTCTCTCCGTTCTTGGCATTGTTATCGGAGTCGGTTCCGACGCCGTACAGAACCCTGCTGCTGCAAGGCGAAGAGAGACACATGTCAAAGCTGCGGCTCTGGTATGAGCAGTGATGATAAAGGAACACTTTTTGAGACAGAAAGAGAGCATCGTTGCTATGGGTTTATGTAGTATGATGCAGTGCTGGAAAAAGCAGTTTGTCAACCCCAAAAGAGGCCACGCAATGAAAATACCTCGAGAGTTTAGCGGATAAGACTAGTATTGAAGCGCTTTCGATAGTATTAATGGTGTAGGATAGTCTCAGGAATGGTCAGAAAACCTTACAAGGCTTGGTGCACCTTGTGCCCGAAAACTGAATGACATTTGCTCTCGATGGCACATATTCACCCAGTTCAACTCACGGTGATCATCTAAGTGCTCCACGCTGTCATGATAAAGCAACATGGCATAAGACTAGACATATTGCTACAACTTCGGGTTGTTTCATGTATTCATCGCCAGAATTTTGCCAACACTTGTTGTCACTGAATAAAATAAACCTACCTCAGCAAACCCTTCACTCTACACAGCTAAGGGCACAATTAATGAGGATGACCACCTGTGTAAATGTAAAGCATAGAGGTAACAAGGCTAGGAGGGATGCATGCTTGGCACTCAGGGGTTCAGGGGCTCAGGGGTCATTTGTTTACATACCCCTGACCACCCATGTCACTAGAACGCTTGCAGGAAGTTGAAGAAAACAAACTTCACTTAAACCACACTACCTACACCAGAACACAACAACATAGGTAACCAGCAAATCAGCTCTGCCCTGTCACTTAACTAGATATCTCCGCCATCATCAAAATTCCGAGTGCTATCGCATTTTCCAGGCCCTTGTCTAGGTTCAAATTGGCTGTATTGGTTAAGCCGTGACGGGTATGTTCAAAGGCAGTGAAAACTCACAGTCCTCAGCTTATTTGACAATGCAGCAGCACTTCTTGGCAAAGATGTTGATGCCGCAGCCATCGCGGGTCATGTGGGAGAAGCCACGGCTCCCACAATGGGTCTCGCACTTGCCATCCCAGCTGGTGGAGCACTTGGAGGCGTAGAAGCAGTTGTCACGAGTCTCGAGCTGGGCTGCCTCGGGTTCGGCGCTGGGGGCGGCGAAGACACCGGCAGCGACGGCGGTGAGGAAAACGAGGATGGAGGTGGCCTTCATGGTGGCGGTTGCTTGAGGGTGGCTGGGTGGTCGAATCTTTGCTTGCTGATGATGTTGATGAAGGGAAGACGTTAAAGTTTGGGAGAGGGCAGAAGCTATACTTATCCTTTTCTTCAGGGCTTAGTAGATCACACTTGGCCGACTTGATTTTCTTAGCCAAGACCATTGTGTCCGTCTCGCTATTCTGGGCTCGTGAACTGTCCACCTCAAGTCCTACTCTAGCCCCATCACAAAGACCGGTGAGTATTGATCACGGGATTTCGGACACACAGACTTCACCTCAGCCCGAGGCGCAAACATGACATACCATGGTTGCAGCACTACTAGCTCGCCTCGCTACGATGTCGAAAGAGTCCAGAGCGCGTCTTCAGAGGCAATCGACCCAACTTCACACGAGATCCAGAGTCTTGGCCAATATATGCTCATGCGACCGCTTTCCTAGTTGAGCATGTCTAAACACAGCTCAGGTGCTTCCAACTGCAAGCTTACGAAGGCCGGACTCTCCTAGATTCCCAAAGAATGTTCTCGTGTCGTCACCAATCGAAGGCCTGGGTGCTTCTAGCCCCAGTCATGATGCCTCCTTATCTTTACGATCTCTCAGATGGTCATCATATCATGAAGTCTGTGTGTGGCGCATTGTGTAACCCGTGCCTGATGTTACACTGACATGCCGTTCCCCCAATTCACCCATAGTGGTGTGGCTTGGGGAACCAAGCCCCGCCCACCAATCATTTCGCTCTTTCTTTGAAGTCAACTGATCCCTCAGCTGTTTTATTGGACCGGATGGACGTCGGATGCAACCGTAAGACATCTCAATGCTGGTAACCTGTCTGCGTGTGTGCGAAGGAATGTTTTAGCCAAAGGGACCTGCATCCTGTATTGACTCGGCTGTTTGGTCGAGGTGGGTTGACTGACAACGAGATTAAACTTACAAGGTGGGGCCCAGGCCCCTTCTGTGTATTGCTGCTATGATCCGATATGTATTTTCTGATGCGACTCAAGACAAGTCCAAGAGCTGTAAAAGGAATGGATGTCTTGAAGCCTAGAACAGAGTAGACCTAGCTTGCCTCTCTCAATTTGGAAGTGAAGTCCCCCTGGCACAGTTGGGGCCTTGCATTTGCTAGCTCGTGTAGGAGGAGGTATAATGTTTGACCGTCTGACAGTCAGGCACGAACAACCGAGTTCATTCTCATACTTCCTTGTATTTGTAGCCGATGTTGCCATGGTCTCTTACGATTACAACATTACCAGGTACATTGATAATGTCTTCCGACAGCATGATAGCAAACAGAGCCTAAAGAAAGCAGAGAACCAAGGTAAAAAGCCATATTAACGCCACTCCAAACCCAAAAACCACAAGCCTTGTCATATCATTCTTTCTTGCCCATGGAAGCCACCGTTCCAGACCTAACACTTCTCCTCCACGACTGCCACCTCCTCGCACTTCTTCCTATCATCACACTTCTCCTCGCAACTCACCCCCTCCGCGACCCAAACGCGCCCTCCCTGCCCTTTCACATTCACCCTCCAATTCTTGGTCTTGTCACCAGGGTTTGCGCTTCTGTACCCCGGCTTACAAGCGCAGTACGCCTTTGCCGCTCCATACCCAGACAAGGGGGATGGGTACGTGCAGGAGGTGCTGGGGTGGCATTTGTTCCTGTCATTGTCACGGGCTTTGTCAGTCTGCTATCCTGATGAAAGCAGGTGCGAATGGGCATGCGTACCAGTGAGGGTTACAGGGACCGGGGCAGCCGGGGTTGGGGGGTTCGTGGGCAGGGTACTGGTAATCGTCGTTGTAGTCATCGTAGTCATTGCCATATCTATCACCGTAACCCCCGCCGTAGTTGCCTCCATAACCGCCTTCATAGCCTCCCTTGTATCCACCCCTGTGACTCTCTGGCTTGGGAGAATCATGGGGTGGACGCTGGCCATGGTTGGGTGTTGGAGGTGGCTTCGCTTGGTTAGGGTCAGGAGGTTGTTGAGAGCCCGGGGGAGGTTGGCCTTGATTTGGGGTTGGAGGAGGGCCCTGAGGATCGCCTTGGGGCGGGCCCTGGGGTGAACCCTGGGGGAAACCTTGGGGCTGTTCCTCTGGAGGACCTTGAGGGGGAGGTTGCTTTTCCTCTGGACCGTCTCCCTGGAAAGAACCAGAAGGTGGCTGTTGTTCCTCGGGTTAGGTAGCAGGTGGTCCTTGTGCTTGGCGCTTTACCAGGGCCATGTCGAGATCGTTCCTTACAGCCCATGCTGCGGAGCTGGAGAGCAGAGTGCCCAGGATTAGCAGCCAAAAGAGCAGGATGTAAGGCCTGATGAGATTTGATTGAGTCATGGCAGGGGTGTGTTCAGTGTCTGAAATTTGGCAAATTCAATGGCAACTTGAAGAGAGAGATCACGATACAACTCTTTCTCTACCCATCCGGAAGGCAGAGAGCAAAAGGGGACTTTTCATACTACCCATGGCCTCCCAGTATCCCAGGCTCGTCTCCCGCCAGCTCAATGCAAGGCCCAGCAGAGAAAAAGTGGCGTTAGCTACCTCCATTCCCGAAAGCTTGCTCTACAGCTCAAGGACGAGTCCGGACCCAGCAGCTGTTCTTTGTTTTGTTTTGTTTCCTGGGGCCTACACAGCCAACCGCAGTCCTCAGCCCTGCCCAAATTAGTGCCCGTCCCAAAGAGCTAGACTTGCCGGTCTTCAGCCTCGCGGAAGATGCCGTGTTCCCCTCACTTGTCTTCTTTGACATCCGTCCGGAAAGAATGCCGCCCGAGCGGTATCGTTCAGGTCTGTCTCAGCTCGGGAACCTCGACGCTGGTCGGATATTGTGGTAGGACTGAAAGCGGCTATTTTGGTATTGTGGGAGCTGTGGGAGCTCAAGGAGCTATGAGGGCTGAGTTCGAGCCGTGGCTATGGTGATGATGAATTTGGTGCCATAGCGGGGAATGCAAACAAAGCAATCATCATCCCCACTGTGGTAATTGCCGCACCCCGCACCTCATCGAGATTCGTGACTGAAGCTCGGTCAAAATCTGGAATTGTCCATGGAGGCCTCGACTGATGGAGCTGTGATAAAAGCGGCAAGGGCTGGAGCTGAGAGTTGAGATGCGGGTAGCTCTGGAGAGAAATAGGGGTGAAAGATCTCTCCCTCTCTTTTGCTTCTTGAATGTGGCCTGCAGCACTCAGTCACACCGCAACATACCCTGCAAACTCTCCCCTCCCGCAGATACTACGATATCTCCACAGAAGCCAACTCCAACAATATGGGTTCATCCACTAGATCCGGTCGTATCCCTTCTATCCTCACCCTCGTCCTCCTAGCCATCTCCCTCGCCCTGCTCCTTGTCACTCCGCTATACTCCCTGACTGGCACCAACAACCCCAACTCTCTCTCTGCACTCCAGTTCATCACCATCGACGCTTCCAGCACCAGCACCGTGGTCAACGGCGAAGAAGAAATCGTCGGTCTCCCGGACCTTTACGACGGCGACCGTCCGAAGCAGATCTACAAAGTCTACCTCCTCAACTACTGCTCTGGCGTTCTCAAGCCTGGAACAACAGATCAGTATGTCTTGGACTTTTGCTCCGGTGACAGAGAGGAGATATGGGACTTGTTTGGGGTGTGGCAGGCCTGGGGTGTGAACTTGAAGAAGGGGCAGTCCCAGGCTGAGAAGGACGGCAAGTCGCAGAATCAGCAGCCTGAATTTACTTGGTTGGAACACGGTCCGGAATGGCTGTGGATTGGATACGTGGTGGCTATCGTGTTTGTTGGCTTGAGCTTCCTGGGTAGTTTGACCAGGGTGCATAGAGCCAAGAAGGGGTGGGTGAGAAAGTTGGTTGTAGGAGTTGCTGTGGTGAGTGGCCTTGAACTCCAATGCTCTGAGAAGCAGAATCTGACAAACAAACAAAAACAGGTTGCCGCCATTAGCAGCTTGGGTTTAGCTGTTGGTGTGCAGATCATGTACGGCTGGCTGGTCTCGGCGGCTGACGATGACCAGATCAGTATCACTGCCAAGCAGGGGATCTGGGTTTATGTTATCAACTGGGTTGCCGCTGCTGCGGCCCTGGTGGCTCTGATCACAAGACTGATCTTCATGAAGCAGACACACAAAGAAGCAATGGACCAGTACACTCGAAGGAGCAACGGTAGAAGAGTGTCGGCCGGCAACTATGGGATGCCTGCTGGAAAATATGTCGAGGTGAAAGATCCCGAGGCCATATCTCATGCTCTGATTTCTGAGCAGGTGGACACGAGATATGAGCCTTTTAGGGGAGCTCATGCACCTCCTCAACATTAGGGACTGTTGAGCTGATGACAAGCTGTTGGTGAAGGTACTTTTAAGGAGATCTCCTTTGTTTTGTGTATTTTATGCGCCATCAGGGACGGAGTTTGGCGTTTGAGTCTGCGAATCCAATATTCTTTTTGCATCTCTATCCTATATGTGACCGGGAACCCAAGTATACCAACAAGTGCTTGGTCTCGAAGAAGCATGTGCAAGAAGCAAAACGTGTTCGGGACAGAAAACCCGTTTTTGGACTCATGGGCAGCCTGAGATCTTATCACGAATGAGGTGCCATTCCCAGGGAATGGTTGCCACCATGGAAAGCAACAAACTGTGATCGAAAGAAGACATCTCCCCATATTTGAGTTGTCGATGTGGTACCTTGAATGCCGCCATAACACAACGCTATCTCAAAGTTAGCCTTTGTCATGGGTATTGTATCGTAAAAAAAAGCAGACTCACCACCGCCTTTGAGTTTGGCGAAATTGATGTCAGCACCCTTTATTTTGGCCGTGTAGACACCTCCGACGTCGAGGAAGAGGTCTGGAAGTTTAGTGTCACATGGAAAGGTCACACCACCAAGATGTGCCATGAATTTGGAGCCAGGCACTTGGCTGTAATACTTGTCAGACACCTCTTGGTTCACCAACATCAGCGTGGTGCCGGTATCAGCAATGGTATGGCCCTCGGCTACTTTGATGAGCTCGGATGTTTCGTTGCCGACAGAGTATCCGGATGTGCTGAACTTCCAGAAGCCTTCTTCTGTGTCAGATGGAATCCAAGTCAGGTGCCCGGTATGCTTTGTGCTGTCGATGCGACCAAACTCGTAAGCACCGACACTTCCCTTCCTGAGGTCGGCCGTCCATAGTGGTTCGGCAAGTGAAGACATGACATTGTCAAAGAAGGTGTTTTGCTTGGTGGGCTTGACCTGGTTGAGCTTGGAAAAAGCAAGGCCAAAGAGACCATTGTTGGGGATATCAGCGACGAATTCTGGTGAAACAGATGTTGCCACGCCGACAGCTTGGTGTGTTACTGTCACCCCTCCCACTTCAACTCTGTCGGTGCCGATGCTCCCTGATGCAGTCGAGCCATCTCCGTATTTAATGGCGAAGAATTGATCGGGGACCGGCTTGAAGGTTTTCGATTTGGTCTGGTTGAAGAGTTGGTGGCCAGCAGTAGAGCCCTTTGGCAACTCGGTGCTGAAGACCCAGAGGTCTGCTGAACCAGAGTCAAAGTCGACGTTGATGGTTTGGCCCCCGATGCTAATTGGTGAGAGGTATTCCACGTCACCCAACTCAGGTGTCGCGGCTACAACCCCAACGTTGGCGGCTTTGACATTTGAGTTTGCGCTCTTGAGCATAATCTCACGCTTGGCGCTCCTCCTCCTTTGGGTTTCCCGTTCGGCGGCATCCTCCAGGCCGTCGGGAATGGGCAGGCTGTGCTTCCTGTATGCCTTCAACAACTGCCTCGGACCATTGTGCCCCTGAAAGTTGTCGTTTATCAACCTGTCGACTTTGAACGTCCGCTTTTGTATTCTGTTTGCTGATGGAGCGGCCGGCACCAAAGGGGCCAATAGTCCTAGCAAAGTAATGGTAAGTAAAGAGAGTGTCATGTTGAAAGCAGATGCAGGAAAATGCAGGGAGCCACACCAGGCGGCAATATATATATATCGAGTTCAAGAACTGGTTGAGTAGGAAACAAACGATATCAAGGTAATATAGCAAAAGAACGGACCAAGAACATAGATAGCAAAGAGTAGACTGGCTGGGGAAAATGTCATGACATCTTCAAGTCTGAGACAGGGGCAGAATCCGGTCTTTCTGCCGGTGGTCCCTAGGCTGGACCATTCCGCGCAACAGTCCAGCCACCTCGGGAGAGAGGAAGAGAAAACCATGGGAAAGGGATGGCAGAGTCAACCGAGAGACATGGTTTCAGGACCAGACGTCACTGGTCGGTTGGACTGCTCCCTAGACACGGGCCGGCCGCCGTTATCCTCCGGTTCGATAGGGCCTTCTCCGGATTAGGAACGGCGCCTTGAGCTTCAAGGTCGTCGGCATTTTGAGTTTGCACGTGGAAAATAGATTCTAAACAGCTGTCAGCGTTCACCGGCATCAAGAGTTTTGAGACATACCAAGAGCCGGATGGACGCGACTTCAACCACACGCGTTAAGTGGTTCCGGTCCGCGTCTCTCAGCATACCAGTCAATTCCGTCACTTCGAACCATTTTTTAGGGTAGCGCAGAGACTGAGCTTGAGAAGTCATCCTGCCATACCGCATAATGGAGAGCATGAGAGCCGGTGAATAGAGATTGGTCGAGTTAAGCTGTCAGTGTCACTGGGGACGGAACCAGCCAAAAGAAACCGATTCAGCGATAAGATAAGCCCACAGTGCTCATCGCAGTGAACCAGGCTTTCTCTTCTTAACATGGTTACTAAGGTACGGTAGGTAGGTGGTAGCTTTCAATATGAAGTGTTAATCGGCTTCAAAGATCAAGGATTGAGACTGCTGATTGGATCCCTGCCCACATCTGCCAAGAGGTCCAAGGCCTTTGAAGATCTGCTTTGGGAAAACGGTGACAACGATGGAAAACAAAACATGCAAAGCGTCCATTGACATCAAGCACATGGCCTGGAGCTCCCCAAGCTGCTGGATCCCAAATATTCTGTTGATAACAGGTTCCAGCACCATCAGGAGACCATTTCTCCCTCTTCCACCACCAAAATCACCAGCATCTGATTGCTCTTGATACCCCGCACTTCGGAGGTTGGATGCCGCAAACACCAAACACGTGACTTCCGTTTTGTTGCACGGTCCTTTCTTGGTTCTTCAGCCGGCGGCCCCAGCCTTCGCCCCCGCTCCACCGTCTCGCCGTCCCAAGGCTCCCCAACCTCGCGCGCTTTCAATCCGTCACAAACCAGCAGACGCCAGACCAGACTCGCACGCAGTCCAGTCGGTGTCACAAAACGGTCTTTCAGTTGCCATCAGAGGGCGCGCTTCATCATTCCTGATCCTGACTGGTCAAGGTACTGCAAAGAGAAGAGAGAGAGAGAGAGAGAGAGAGAGAGCGGAGAGAGAGCGCGGTCGGATCCCCTCCCCTCCGTTTTGGCTTCTACTACATACCTGGTTGGTACCTTCGGCCCGACCACTGTGCCCGTCCAGTCCAGTCCAGTCCGGTCCACGCCCAAAGCTCTATCGCCACTCCGGCCGACCCCGTCGCTGCCGCCGCCGATAGCCTGCCCTATCGTCCGCAGCCAAGCCGCGAGGCGTCATCCCCAACGGCTGCTCCGGTTCTCCTCGGGGTCCCACCTGTGTGGGTGCTGGACGCCGCCATGTCGGACGAGGACTACGGACTTGCTGCCCAAGGTGCCAAAGCCTCCAGCAGCACCCCCGGCAAGCACCGCGGTCCGCGCTTCACCTGGAACTCGCAGTACGAGGCCACCTTCTTCCGCTCCCTATGCGAGTCAGTCAACCTGGGCCTGCGCGAGGGCAGCACCTTCAAGCCCGAGGCCTGGGACCGCGCCATCCAGGCCCTCATCGACAAGCACAATGCCTATGCCAACAAGGGTCACCTCATCAACAAGAGCGACAACGCCCGCAAAAAGTACCGTCTATGGCGCGGCTTGAGGGAGGATAGTTCCTTCTACTACAACCCGGCCAACAGGACCGTCACTGGCACCGAAGAGGCCTGGGCCAGGCATCTCCAGGTATGTCGCCGCCACCCGCAGCTGTGCCATGATTCATGGTGGTCTGTCTTGCTGACCTCAATGCGCCGTACAGAAGGAACCACTTGCCCGCTCACTCAAGGGTCGACCTTTCGAGCACGAAGAATACTACGAGATTCTCTTTCCCGACGTGCCTGGGTCTGGTGGCGCTCCGAAGCGTCTAACCAAGCCCCGCAGAAAAGGACCCGACAGCCTCAATGGCACTGATGAGCAGGACGCGCCAGGCACATCCATCATGGACATGCTCGACACGAGTTACCTCAATCCCGTTCAGACCCATATTGCGCCGCCCCTTCAACAACAGCCGAACATTGTTGCGCCTCCCATGCCGGCTCCTCTACCTGCTCCTCCACCGCAACAGCTCTCACGTCCACCGGCACCAATGGCCCCACCACCTCAACCGCGAGCGTCTGTTGCATCCACAGCCTCTGCGTTGACGCCACCGGAAGAGAACCCGCAACAACCAAGGAAGCGCATGCATCCTTCTGACGCTGGCTCCGGGACGAACCAGACGAACCAAGCCGAGAAACGTCGGCGCACCGCCCCTCCGAACTTCATCGATCTCCAGCAACAGCAAAACCATGTCAACCACGCTGCGCATAACGTTCTAAGTAGCCAAGCCAACCAAGTGTCTGCCAACAGTAGCACCAGCAACAGCAACGCCCTTGGCGGCGCATCATCCCATGCCGTCGGCACGAACCCGGCACTCCCAACTGTCCCTCCCGTGGCCAGTGACATCACCGTCCTGGCCGAGGCTCTGCGGGGCGCCAGATCTCGGCCGACGTGGCAGGAGCAGGCGATGGAGATCCTGTTTGGGGACTTCCGCGAGGAGGACCCGGATCTGCAGATCAAGATTGCCGAAAAGCTGCTGACGGACGAAAACAAGGCCATGTTTTTCTGCAAGATGCCCGAGCCCCTGCGGAAGCACTGGGTTAAGCGCCTTAGGGAGGTGCATAACAACAGGGTTTCCTGAGGGCTGGGTCGGCTTCTTGCTGTCACTATTGCCGACTGAGCAGTTCTGAAACAGTTGGGAGGAAAGGCTTCTGTCTGTTGCCGGGCTGGAGATGAATGGCGGATTTCTCTATTACACAACTACTTCTTTTCTTTGGACCGGTTTGCGGGTATCCATGCACCGGCACCCCCCTTGTTAATTTCCCTGTTATCTTTTGTGTGGAATCTCTGGCTCTTGTACAATGGCGTTGTACTGCGATACCGGCGTTACATGATTTTGTTGGTTTACGGAAATATGGGATACCTCGGGGTGCGATCTTGTGGCTTTTTATGTTGTTTGGCTTGGCACATGTTTGGAGATGATGATGATGGGATTAAGAAGTTGGACCTTTGCTATTTTTTGTTTTTTTGCCGTGACAGGAGAGAGAGGAAGCCCTTGGCTCTCGTGGTGTCGTGTTCATATACCTATTTCGCATGTTTTTTTTATTGTTTTCTTGGCTTGCCGCACAGCAGAATACCACTTTTTTGTATTGATATTTGGTTGCTATTCTCTTGTTCAGCCTTTTGGCTCATACTGTTGTCATGGTTGTTGTATGTAGGAGGGCTCTCTCATCTCTACCAGCTTTGCTTAATACCCATGATCGTCTTCTTTTTTTTCTGTTCGGGCATGTCAAGCAAAAGATAACAAACGTCCGTTCTCCCACCTATCGTGATCATGGTAAGTGTGTGCCTACATACCTTGGCGACAGCCATACAAGATACAAAACAGGCGCTGGCCGATGCAGCAAGAGGGCACATTGGCGCAGAAGAGGGCTAATCATTCCTGGGCCCAAGAAGGAAGCACGTGTCGGTGTTGGATCTCTCTCTTCTTTTCGACCACGAGGACATCACACACCCAAAGGACGACGAGTAAACATCATTCAACCACTATTTTCTTGGATTTATATTTGAGTTCCAAGGGGTCGGGAGCTAACAAACTAGTCAGGAATGAATGTGTAGAAGAAAGCAGGACAATAGCCACCCCCTCCGTCCGTCCATGATGCCACCCAAAGCTGCGTGCTGGAGATGTTCTCTCAAAAAGTGCCTCCCCAATGCCGGTTGGTTGTCGAAAGTTTGAAAACATGCCGTAACTGGAACTGAAGCTTCCCTCTCTCTCTCTCCCTCTCCTAGATCACATCAAGCCTTCTTTCCCTTCCTATCTCTTCTCATTGCTCCTATCATTTTGATGGAGCTGGGCCATGTGTTAGTCCTGAGTGAAAAGGGGGTTTGGTGGGACAGGGAGGACGATCATACGGTGTTTGAAAATCAGAAGATTTATTTTGGGTGGAGGGGGCAGTTGGCGCAGGTGCAGCTGGAGCCGCAGGAGCAAGAGTCGCCGCACATTTTGATAGTGTTGTGGTGGGTTGGTGTGTGTGTGTGTTTGTTTGGTTTGTTTGTTCGCTGGAGTCGAGCTTGATGGTTCGGATTTCAAGAAGCTGGGGAAAAAGAGGGGTAGTGGGTTCCCCTTCTTAAATACTTTTTTTCCCTACACCTTTCGACTCACCTTTTTCCCCGAAGTGGAGTTTGGAACGCCCAACTGTCGGATGATGGGTGCCTGTATGTATGTATGTATGTGTGTGTGGGTGTGTGGTGTCAGCTGCTGCTGCTGCTCCATATGCTGTGTGTGAGTGGATGTGGACGGATGGGGTTTGGGATAATGGGGGTAGCAGCGCATCCTCTTGGCAACTCATCCCCCAAAGGGAGGGGAAACATGGAAGCAGAATGGGGGTCGGGGCCAATGAAACAAAGGAAACGATGCCTAGCCTGGGAATTGCGCGCATTGTGCGGGTTTTGTTGATGCAGAGTTGTTGCACCCATATGCAAGGCCCTGGACCAGTGGTATAAGACGTGGTGGGGACATCTAATACCCTCTCCAACCATATCTACCTACCTACCTTACGTAGCCTCTCCAGCAAAGCAGCTGTCTCGGGTCTTTGAGCGCCTTTGGGGGATGCATCATGGTGGGATGCCGGGGCGGTTGGTTTGCTCGCAGGAGATGGAGTCGTATTTCCCCTCCTTCCCAGTGGCTAACCCTCTGATCTTTGCTTGTTCGGTGACCAGAAGCAAGAAATCGCCAAGAGGCGTGGGTGTGGGTTTCCATGGCTTGTGTGGTTCCACGACGCTCCGTCCCGATAGCGGTCGGCCAACCGCTCCAAACCTGGGGCTACATAGCACAGGCTCAGCATCAACAAGCGGCAGCTCGCTTCGACGAAGCTCAGTCTAGATCTCAGGTGACAGACTCGTCTCCGCTGTGATGGGACCCTTGCCGCCCAAGTACCGGTCCAGCAGGTCCACTTCTGACTCTCTTGGGCTTATGATAGCGTGGCTCGAGTGTGGTCAACGTTTTCGAGGCAGATCTCCTCCGAGGAAGTGTGTTATCTTCAGTTGCATCTGCTCAGGACAGGGCCTGCAGACACATGTCCCGTAGCCCCCCTCTCTGAGCCCAACCCGACAGCGTATTGGACGGGGACACCTCAGCCATCCACACCTCTGAGTCCTCGAGGTGAGCCTTTCCAGGGGTGTTACTCCCCATGCCGAAAGCCGAGATGTTCCTCACTGCCACCTTACGTAAATCTAAATGCCGCTACCAACAGCCTCACAATGCGCCTCTTTCTCTTCTTCCCCGGATTCTGCGACCCTGACGTAAGTGGGCACGTTCTCCGAAGCGGGATACGTTGGGACATGGCGTGGTTTTGACAACCAACAGATGAAATCCCACGCCTGATATGTCAAAGAGTTCATGTGGCGTCCTTGTTTGCGGCAAACAAGCGGCAAGAGGTGCGCTTGGCTGATCACCACATATCGGGACAATGTTCTCCGAGCTTCAACTCATCCTCCAGTCGCTAGGGCAGAGTATTGCTGGCTAGTGGAACTTGGAAGAATACCGGGTTCGATTCTTCCATGCTTGGCTGTGAGCTCCGCCAGTGATGACCACTATTTGCCTTGTGTAGGACTTGGTTGGGACAGGTAGGTAGGCGCAAAGCGCTCGGTGTCGGCACCATCTTGAAGTGTGTGGAAGCTAGCGGAGAAAACTCTTGACTATTGCTTCGGGCTGTGTTGCTATGTTGTAAGTAACCTCCTCGACGATCAGGCCCGAGTCGGAGGTATGCTCCGTTAATACCTGTCGTCGGTTTTCACTTGGTCAGACATTAGGTAGTGACGATGCGACGCGCCACAGCCACAGAAGAGATCTAAATTTCAAATGGGCCGTAATGTCATAGAATCTCCCGGAGAGCCCTACCAAAATTGTCGAGACTGTCCTACCTTGTACTCTATGAAGCCAAGCTATACTGCCAAACCACCGGATCCTCGAGCGTAGATTTCATTGGCTGGAACAAAACCATGTCTCCCCGCTTATTAGTTGTCACTTTTGCGTTTCGGAAACTCAGAACTCTCCTTGAATACAAACGACATCAGACACAGGCAGCTTCACAACAGACACATCTGGGGACTTGTGCACTTCAAAGTATCTTTTTCTTGTTAATTTTGCGAGTTCCAGACTCTTTCCAGGCTGAACGGCAGGACATTCTTTTGGGACCCCTGAATTGCCCCTGGATCCCATGTCAACAATCAGGTAACAACAACACAGCTCCCTACCGCAATTAAAACTATTCTCGTCAATATCATCAACAGCGAAGTTAAACCACCCCAAGCTGCAACGGCCATACCAGACAGCCTTGTACACCCATCTCGAACGACCCCATGAATGCCAAACATCTCACTCACCCACTTCTCAGCCACTCCTGCAACTTCACCACCCTCTTCAGAACCTCCATCACCCCATCCCAGTCCCTCGTTCCCATCTCCACCGCCGCCGCAATCAACATAACCTTGCTCTTGAACACCATCTCCTCACATGTGATCCCCGCTCCCAAAATCCAAATCAACACCCCTAGCATCCTATCGCTCTGCGCCCACACCTCGAGCGGGACACTCCACACCGCCTCCGTCATCTCTCCCAACCCCTCCGCAGTGACAATCCGATGACACGGTTTCCTCTCACGCACGGCACGGCAGTACACCAGCGCCGCCCACCTCACCGCCTTCCGCAGCGGCGGTTCTTGCTCTGTGGCGGAGAGCCGGTTGTACACCCAGGCCGACATGCTCGCCACCTTTTCCACCTCCCACTTTGACGGGGAAGTCGGCAGGGCGAGGACGGTGGAGGTGAGAAAGGTGATGTCTTTAAGGATGGCGGCTATCTCTTCTTCGTCTGGAAACGCCAGTTCAGGCGGCGTCTGCTGACTGCTGGGTTGTTGGAGGTGGCTGACTTCTTGGTCGGAGAACAGGGGACTGGCTGATATGGCGAGAGCGGTGATTTTGTCGACGCTAGGTTCCCGTGTTTGATTAGCATCCATCTTGGTTGGCGATTTTGCTTTTGTAGCATAGGTAGAGGGGACTTGACGTACAGAACTACCGTCTTGGCCAAGCCCAAGCGCTGGCTGCTGGCCAAAGTAGCGAGACCACCTCCAAGTCTAGTGGCCTCTCTCAATGCATCGATGTGTACGGGGATTTCCTGTGTTTCTCCATTGCACAGGTCGTTCATGATCAGGTTGGCTATCGACTGCAGTGTTTCATCGCTGGTTGACGCGCCGGGTGTGGCAAGCTTTCCGTGGAGGGCACTGACGGCATGGCATCGGGTGGCGAGGATGGTTTGTCTGTTTCGTAACGGGACATTCGAGGCTGAGAGGCAGGTTTCGACAACTAGCGAGGGTCACATTTTGTCAGCAAGTCGAGGAATTCTTGCAAGCAAGAGGTAAAACTACACCTACAGGATGTTAACGCGTCGTTTGTCAGGAAAGGATGGAAGAATTCACGGTCGTACGGCCCGGGGTAGTCGACCGGTAGGGTGAGGTCAGGTACCGGTAACTGGGGGGTAGCCACTGTAGCGTTGACATTGAAATCTCCCGGGCCCGCCAAGGGACTGAGCTGAGGTTGGTAAGGATCTGGTGATTTCTTGTCAGCCTTGTACCTAGTTTAACTACCTAGAGCTGTTACCAAAGTTCAGAGATGAGCAGACGTACATGGACAGAGATAATCGGTAGTGTCCCAGGCAAAATCTCCGCTGGCGGGTGAGCCTCCACTCCCTGCACTCCCTGCCGCTGATGTATGACCCCAAGTTCCGACAAGCAACGGCGAAGGGAGCAAAGTGTCTGGAGGTGCGAGCAAGGCCCCCGGGTCGAACAAAGAATAGACGCTGAAGTCTGGCAACGGCGGCGGTCTCGGAGTTCGTCTGGTGTTTTGTTTAATGGATCTATTGAAAGAATGGCACTTTCGAGGATGGAACACGTACGGACTACCCTCGTAATGGCAGACAGGTGGAGGCATCCGACGCGCACAATGGCCACAGGGCTGCTTCTGGTCACACTATCCCGCCAAATAACGTCAGCAACTCCCGGACCCTGCTTGATGGTCAACAGGGAAAAAGGGGGCGGGCCGTACCTTTTGCTTCCTCCGGCGACACTCACCGCATGACCGCTTTTTCCTCTCCACAAGCGGCCGCTGTGACGACCCAGACATCTGGACCTTCCCAAAACAGAACTTTGGTTCAGCTGTGATGATGATCTTGGGGGCAAAAATAGGTAAGCAGAGGAGTCTGGTGGAGACGGGTGTCCGAGTACAGAAGTGGCAAACAAGGGTAAACAGCTTTGGGGGCAAATTCAGATGTTATAACAAGGCACATGGTAGGAACCCGATGACCCGGGGAAAAGAAAGTGATGGAATGATTGTCAAATCGTCGCCAGCATACACCACTCACTACCTTCAAGGGCCGTACCTCATGTGCGTCAGTGGTAACGCGTTCCCCGCTCATAGGGCTGCAGGAGGACCGGGCCTGCCGATTCGATGCCATTCGATCCAGGCAAGCCCAAAGACTTGTTGCAACTTTGAGAGCCAGTCACTGCCGCCAGTAATGTGTTTTAGACGACGGTATTTCCCGTCTACCTTGCCTACCTCTCTTCAGAAGGGACACCACCACAACGGGGACAACCAAAACAAGATTGGAAATATGCAGGTGCTCACTGTTGGGTATTCTGTGGTCTGGACCCGAGTGCCTGTCAACCAAGCCTTGTGGCTTGCTGCAACCCGTCCTTTGGGTTGGCCGAGTTTCTCAAACGGGATATCTGTGCGAGAACGCGACATGATTCGTCCAACGACCGAACAAGCTTTTCAAAACCTCGAACTCATGTCCAATCAAAAGGGCTGAATGTCCATCAAGCTTCATGGAATGGAGAGGGGGATCTCAAGTGCCGGCAGGCAACAAGAGGCGGGATTCGGGAATGGACCAGTCATGTGGCGAATGTGTCTGGGACCCCTAGATCATGACTGTTTCATCCACCCACCCGGGACAGCAGTCCCAGTGGCGTCAAGACGCCGTTGGAAGGAAAGATGTAAGATCTGTGTAAGAGTCTATCCGACTGAAATATGGCGGAAGATGCCGTGGCACTTAGGTGGGCGGAGCAGCTGCGTTATAGCTGTGGCGGAGTCATAGTTTCGAGCCAACGAACCTACAGATCGTAGATTTCTTGACTAGGTCTGGGTTGTACAGCGCTATACTATCCTGGATGGAAGCCTTGTGAGTAGGCAGCAGTAATGTAGGCACCCATCAACTTGCATTACCGCTAAGAAAGGTCTAGGTGCCTTAGGCAGGGACCTTGGAGTTTGCAGATCTGGGCAAAATGATGGATTTCGAGATCGAGAGGATATACTTGAGCAAGTTTCTTTACTGTAATGTAGAACTTACTGTCGCTACATCCGGAAACGGCGTCCTCCCTAATCGAATATAGCGCTCCGTCGGTGGTCGTTAAACAGGTCTATGAGTTCAACACGGATCAACCACGCATATAGCGGCCGATTTCCATATGCTTGAAGACCTAGGTATCTGACAGGAGCAGTGGTAGCCACACTAACGTACCTAGCTTTTCTAGTCAGCGTCGCTACCGCCGTGATGCCCAATGTGAGCCGGCGGAACACACTCCGGTGGTTCCCAGAGAGGGAAAGTTTCCTAGTTGGGCATCAGGTTGACGACGCTGCAGACAAATTCCTTGCATGAGGCAAGCGGATGTTACATTCGGTTAATAGACATTGTAGCAAAAGCTACCACAAAATGTTTACCAATCGGTCTACTACCTAAGCAGCTGGATTATACAACTTGATGGCATATGCGGAGATACTTACCGTACCTAGGTAAGATAGCTAGGGAACAGTTTCCTTGACTGGTTTATAAAAATGAGTAACATCTCCCTACCTCTTCGCTCAGATTCGACACGGGTCATAAGCTATCGTCCATCCTCCTCCAACATGCTGTCCTCGCTCCTCATCGGCCTTTCTGCCGCTTGCCTGGCGGCTGCCAGCCCAGTCATCACCGACAGCCCTAAGAACCTCCTCAAACGCCACCACCAAACCACCACCGTCACGGTCACGACCTGGGCCTCCGCTGTGACCGTCACGCAAAACCCCTCCGACCCGACAATCACCCGCCCGGCTTTCATCACCCGCACGGTCGGCACCCCGACATTCACCAGCACCATCACCCGAGCCTGCCTCTCGTATTCCTTCTTGTACCCCCCTGAAGGCCACGGCCCCAACACGCAAACCTACACCTACCAAACGAGGTCGACGATCACCATTTTCGACGCCGCCAAAAGAACAACGACACGAACGGTGGAAGTAATCCCGACGGTCACTGTCACTAAGCCAACCAACACGGTTATATACTACCATTGCCCAAACACGCTGGTCGTTTCCTTTGTCGATCACGAGTCTCTCACCTGGTCGTGGACGCAGTACGCCGCGGGGATCACGCACGTCACGGTATCTTGCCTGACCTCGTCCACTCGATCAACGACAATCCCGGGGATCACCCTCCCGACAACAACCAAAACGTTGGCGGATTGGGAGTACCTCCATGATGGGTTGACGATAGCGACAAAGTACTCTGTTGCGGTGCTGTACGAGGCTTTCCCGACCATGACGGAGCTGTTCACGAGCACGGTGTGCAATGCGGGGCAGACTGTTGACTGGACGACTACGGTTAGGGTGACGCCGAGACAGACGACGAGGACGGTGACGGAGGAGGGTCCGGGGTGCACACAGAGTGAGGCCGGAGGGCTGGAAAGAAGGCAGGGGACGCCGGTGAGGGTGGAGACGGTGGTGTATACGACGGTGACGGTGGTGGATAATACGCCCATGACGCTTACGGGGACGGCGGTGGTGGATGTGCATACAGCGGTTTTTACGAGGACGAGGGTTAAGTATGAGACTGTTACTGCTACCGGGGAGGGGGGGATTGTGACGGTGACGGCTTGCGGGAGGGCGGAATGAGGGAGGGGGGTAACTGGGACTATTACTGAGAAGGATGTGTTTGAGTTAGATTGAAGTGGACTGGAATAGGAAGCACCTGCCCTCATATTTGGCGTGGTTGACAACCACTTGACAGTGTAAGTGACAGCAAAGGCAAACTGGGGAGTAGCCGCACTTGCTCCCGTCTTGAAGCAGCGAGACTCTAACGCCCGGGTCTTCCAGAGGCGTGAGCCTTTACCAACGCACTCCATTCAGCCTTCTAAGCCCATGACGTTAGTGATAACCTGGATTCCTGCCAAATAACCTGATTGAAGAATCCAGACGTATAAAGGTAGGACGCTGAAAGGGGATAAAGAGGTAAACGTGAAAAGATGTAATGGTGTAATGGTGTAATGGGGAAATGGTGTAAAGGGAAAAAGGTGAAAAGGGGAAAAGGTGAAAAGGTGAAAAGGGGTAAAGGGGTAAAGGGTTTAATGGGTGTCTTTGTACTAGGTACTAGGGCAGGTAGTTCTCTGCTGTGAGCAGGTGAGCTGCTTGTTAAGGGGGCTTGAGAATGGAATGCTGGAAAGCCTGGCAGTTGCGTGCCACACCAGTGTCATCCTTGCTCACAAAGAAAACTTGGGCTTTTATGGACAGCAACTGTGTCCGCTTTGACCTCGAAGTATTGTATGGCTAATTATCTTAGGTAGGTACACACCTTCACGTCAAAACAGAAACAATAGGTACTAGGTAGGTATGATACAGTCAAGTTTGATAGCTAGTACTATCTCTTGCATCATTAGATGTCGTCATAAAACTCTGAATACAAAACTGAGGCCCAAAATAAAACATTGGTTGAAAGATGGGGTATGAAGGAAGAAAGAAGCTGCCAAATGGTGTCTTGCAAAAAATAAAAACAAAAAAAGACATCATCTCTGTATACGTACGGAAGAAAAGAAGAATGACCAAAAGAGTGTAACCGGTTATTTCATTTCGGGGAACCACCCGCCCTCATGACCGACCCATCATCATGAATCCGTCGAAGCATCACATCAACAGCCCCCCCCCCTTTTTTTTCCCTTTTTCTTTTTTTTGCCCCTTTTAGACACCAAAAGCCATGCCGTTATCCAGCGCCCGTTTTGTTTTTTACACCGTTCTCTTCTCCTCCACGGCAACAAAGTCGGCCCCCTTGTAGTCCACACTCGGCCTGCTCTTGCCCGGCGCTGGTGCTTCCGCGAACCCGCTCGCGCCGTCATACTGCACGCTCACGTCCGTCGTCCGCATGATGCCGTTGTACGTCATGATCTCCTCCTCGCTGCCGCTTGGGCTCGCGCTCCGGCACTCGGTGTGGCCGTCACGCATCTTGGTCGACTTGAGGGTCTTGAGGTTGACATCATCCCCGCGCATGCCGGTGCCGTTGGCGCCCCTGGTGTTGCTCTGGTCGGCGTAATAAGGGAGCTTGCTGTTGGGGGTGTACTTGTTGGCGTAGCGCTCGGTGGTGCCGCCGAAGAGGACGGGCATCCACATGCGGAACAGGGGCCGGAGAGCAGGAGCACAGGCCGTCACGATGGCGATGTTGGCTTCAACGACCGAAAGGGTGACAGTCACATCGTGGAATGGGTCTTTGCCGTTGTGCTCGCCGTAAAAGAGCTGGATGATGCCGTTGAGGCGGACACAGCCGATGATGGTAACCCTGTAGTACACATGGAAAGTCAGCGGAAGCCGGCAAAGCCAGGACAGAACAACTGGCACGTACGCTAAGCCGAGCACGAAGATACCCAAGACGGCGACCTTGGCCGCCTTCTTCATCTTGAGGCCCAGGAAAATCCAAAAGGGAATGGCAACGACCAGGATGTCAGTGAAGAGCGTCAGCGCAGACGTAATGACGTGGAAGCTGTTGTCGATACACCTGGTGTTGGGATCGGCCTTGAGCGCAAAGTCCCAGTTGGCCTCGATCGGCAAGCACTGAAGCAGCGCAACGAAGAAGACGGCCACGGCCTGGAGCCCGTTGAAGCCGTTGAGAAGGTAGATGACCATCCGCACGCCGGGCTTCTGACCGCCGAGTCTCAGCAGGAAAATGAGGACCGAAGCCTTGCAAAAGGCCAAGATGGGATTGTAGAACAGCTGGGCCAAAAAGAACCACCAGAATGCCGGCGTTGGATCATATGTCGGAGGGACATCTTCCTGCCGCCAGCCAAAATACCCCAGCTTCAGGTCTGTCTTGTTGTTAGCAATGACCACGGCGGAACAAAACCACTGTCGGCCTGGACCTACACATGTAGAAAGGCCCGATCATCAGGAGCGAGAACAGCAAGGCACAGGCCGCCATGGCATCATCGAGACCCCATTGTCCAGTCTTGTGCCGCGAGAACAGCCGGAGCAGGAAGGCAACAACGGCGAGAGCTGTGAAGAAGAAGATGATGAAAAGGCCGGCCGACTGCAGCGGTGGTGTTGGAATGTCCAGCACGTTGGGGTGCGGTGGGTGGCGCGGTAGGATAGTCATGATGTTTGCGAGTGTCTTTGGATCAACTTGACATGTCCTGTATTAAGTCTACCTACCAACCGGACAGGGGAGACGGCACGGCTTGGAGCATCAGCCGAATCGCGGCGGGCCGTGTACGGGAAGATCGAGGCCGGCTGGGGGTGGAGATGGCGAGAAGAGGAACGAACGACAGGCAACTGACGATCTTTGCAGATACCGGAAACGCCGGGACTCAAAAGGTGTATAAACCGGCGGTGGAAGAACAACAAGATACAACAGCAGATCACTTGCTTTATGAAATGATCATCGCCAGCTGGGTTGTGCCCAAATAAACAACAAACCATGGGTTACATCAGAGCGGGTTCCGGGGAGGGAAAAAAAGGGGGCGACGGCACTCTTTTTGAAAATTCCTACTGTTGGCTGGCTGCCGCACCTGTCTTGCTTTTGGGCCAGTACAAAAGGGAACAAAGTTCCAAAGGCAAGCGAGGGAAAACAGAAGGGCTCATTTCGACAACAAGTCAGAATCCCTTCATCCCACGTGGAAGTGGACAGTGAAGCCCTTGTCGTGCATGCCCAAGCCTCCACCAGAGTCCGATCCCAGCGAATGCGCGGTAGGCAAACATCGACAAGTCTGTCTTGGCTGTTCCTAAAGGCTCTAGCCTTGCGTCAAGGTGAGACCTCTGTGCCTGCCTGCAATCCTCCTCAGGGCTCGTAAAGCCGTGAACTACTTCCTAAGAAGCCAGGTTACCAAATGGTGTGTGGTGGAGGAAGCCCCTTCGGGGAAATGATCAACAGCCTGCCGGACGAGTAGGAAGGAAGTCGAGCTGGGGTTTCCGCGTCTGTGAAGACATTTTTCGCCAGATGCTCCCGGCATGAGACGGTGGAGTGTGAGGGCTAAGGGTTTTTATGTAATCCGCACCTTTCCCTTTCTCTGTTTCATCAAATTATCCTCCATCATCCACCAGCCAGGTTGGGGGGCATGAGTGAGTTTTTATCATGGGAAAACACTATGGTTGTTGTTGCCAACTTGCCACCATGGCGAACGGCAAAGAAGCGGTGTCGATCGAGATCGGACCATGAGCCTTTTTATCACGACAAATAGTCGTCAATCGGCAGATCGTTGCGGAGTGTCCCTGCCACCCACGTGTGCAGGCAGACAACACGTGTTTATCGCTGTTGTTGTCGCCGATCTTACTCTCGCTGGCGAGGTTTCTGTCGATAGAGTTCTGTCGGACACACAAAAACGTCTCCATGCCTTCTTCCCATCACTTCTTTATCCGTCGATAGGTGGAGTTTGCGGCCGGGGACAAAAACTCGGTCACAAAGTTCCACCCCGGGTCCTTGAGCGTATCTGGTGTAACCCGGAAGACCCGCAGCTCAGGACCTCGGCCAAGCGGTCCAGACAGGGAGCCCCATGACTCGAGACACCATAGTCCAGTTCAAGCATCCCCTGGTGTTTTGCTTTCCCTCCGTCCGACTGTCGTTGCACAGAAAACTCAAAGTCGTCGAGAACCTAGAGCTGAAGATGTCAACACGCAGCTGCCGTTCGTTATGCAGCAGTCAGCAGAAGGTCGTCAGCCTGCCGAGCAGAACGTGCAGATGGGAAACAGTCCCTCGGGTTCGCAAAAGTGTCATTTCTCCACACTTTAGCTCCGTATGCCAGGGCCGCGGCTTGGGTCGCATAACAGTGCCGGGCTAGGGACTGACGGAGAGACTTGGCAGGCTTAAAGGATCCTTAGCCTGTTTTAGTTTGCATTAGTTGCGGCGACGGCAAGTGTTTTTTGGTCTGTTGAGGAATTGCAGATTCCACTACTCAGCTCATCAGGCGGCCGAGTCTGAAGTCTGCAGAAATGAAAGGGGCCAGCAAAGAGCTGAAGACATGTCCAGCGGCTGTGGCGGCTGGTCTACGCAGTATGGTGCAACATACCTACATATCAGTGATGGTTATATAGTGTACCATCGCTTTACAAATAGCATTGATGGTATGTCCGTGTCCTGGCTCCAATTTTACGAATCACTCCTCTTCATAGGCCCTCACAGGCCCTCCAATCCTTGCGAGGGACAAACGGTGGAGCTGGTTGTCCTGGCTTTTGGTTCGAGAAGGGCTTGTCGGCCGAGGATATAAAGCACAGCCTTCTCCACAGTCGCTCGATTTTCGCTCCGGACTCTACGGCTCCCCCGGGGAGCCCACAGAATCCGTGCCAAGACAATACCGAGCAAAGCGCCGGTCCCGGTGGGCGCACACAGGCGTGACAGGAGGGTAACATTTTTCCCCCCTCGACCCCTCGACCCCTCGACCCGCTCTGCCATGGTGGCTGGATGGGATGAATCCCCTCAAAAAGCCCAGAGATGCCACGCCGCCGCTCCTCTCAAGTCCACAATGAGATACCAATAGTCTGGTAACCACCCTGCATTGCATGATCGCCACGCATAAGTCCCGGGTCTAGAAACCAAGAGTTTTGTGTCCTCGTCGTACGAACAAAACAATCCTCCCCGTGTTTTGAGTGTTGTCGGTCCGGATAATAAGGTAGTACGCAGTATGGGGGGAAAAAACACCTCAGAGTGTGATGAATGCTGTACGGTACTACAGGAAGGTACCACACTGTAGGTATGTACAGGACATACACAGCGAGGTGTGCCCACGTGCCGAGCCAGTCCCCAACAGCCAGAAAAGACAATTGCCATATCCATCTTGTTTCCCGCTTGCCCGGGGTGCAAATTACCATGCTGTCGATAATGATGCCATTCCTCCCGCCATCTCAACTGGCTCTTACGAGGGCAGGCGACGCCATTAGCTCCAGACCCCACACCGCCGCCGCATGGCAAACCGGGATGCTGGTCTCCGGCATGTCTTGGAATGCAAAAACCCCTGCCGCCAACACCTCCAGGTGGCTCGCAACGCGCTGAATGTGGCTAGGGTTGAGAGCGGTTTGTGCCAGGATGGGTAAGGATTCGGCAACTGATCCGAGCAGGCTCTTGTTGTTTTTGGCAATCGAGGGGGGGCAAACGCAATTTGGAAGGGGGAGCCAGTTCGGCACCTCCCGGATCTGCGGGCTACATAACCTTTGCCTCATCGCGTTGTTGATGTCGTGAACTTTCTCTATTCTCTTCGTCAGTATCCTTGGATCAGCTTTTCGACAACTCCTTCGCTCATCTTGTCGAAAAACACAGCCATGGTTGCTGTATCTCTCTCCCGCGCCCTGCTCGTTGCGGGTGCGTTTGCTCGCCTCGGTCTGGCCCAGACAGAGCCAACTATACTCGCCGAAGACGGGTCCGTTTTGAGTACGTCGAGCCGATGTTGATTTCCCATGATGCCACACCCACGTGGAAGCCAGGATGCCGAGATATTACCTCCTCCGCCGGGCTGTGGATGTCGGTAGCGCTTAACCTCAATTGCTGACCGAACCCTCCCACCATAGCTGCCAACGAGAGCACCGTCGCCCCGGCTGCCGAGCCCGAGGTCGTTGAGGATGTTGGCGAGGTCCTGCTGTTGACCGACGCCGTCCTCGCCAACCTTACTGCCCATGACCTCAGTGACATCGACCTCTTCACATTTGATGAAGAAGTCGCTGGCACGTCGGCCAAGAGGAGCCTTGGAAGAGGCTTCAAGGTGGGAGACTGCAAGGTCTTCCCCGGTGACCGTGCCTGGCCCTCTCGTCTGAGCTGGACCGTCTTCGACCTCCTGACTGGTGGTGCTCTCATTGAGACCGTCCCCATCGGCGCCGTCTGCTACCCCAACAGCGGCGTGTACAATGCTGCCAAGTGCCAAAACGTCCTTGCCAACTGGGCTCAGTCGTCTCTTCAGTACGTTTCTGTGTTCAAGATAGCTCTTCCAGGCCAAGGCTGACAATAGATGTAGCGCGAGTGATCCTACCTCGGTCATGTCTCCCCTCTACCAGGGTGAGACGTGCATGCCCCAGAACGGCCAGAGCGGCACCTGTGAGATGGGCAGCTTCCCCTCCTACTCTGTCAAGATTCGCAACGTCTACCAGGTCCAGCTCGCCGTCAACTTTGCCCGCAACCAGAACCTCCGTCTTGTCGTCCACAACACGGGCCACGACTTCCTGGGGAAGTCCACCGGTGCTGGTGCCCTCTCCATCTGGACCCACAACCTCAAGGACATCCAGCACATCAAGTCTTTCCGCAGCGCTTCCTACAACGGCCCTGCTCTCAGGCTCGGTGCTGGTGTCCAGGTTGGTGAGCTCTACGCTGCTGCCAACAAGCTTGGTGTTACCGCCGTCGGTGGTGAGTGCGCCGGTGTCGGTGTCGCTGGCGGTTACCTTGCCGGTGGTGGCCACTCTCCCCTGAGCGGCAAGTATGGTCTCGGATCCGATCAGGTTCTCAGCATCGATGTCGTCCTTCCCAACGGCCGCTTCGTCACTGCCTCCGAGTCCAAGAACACCGACCTTTTCTGGGCTCTCCGTGGCGGCGGCGGCGGCACTTTCGGTGTCGTTACCTCCATCACCGTCAAGGCCCACCCCAAGCAGAAGTTTGCCGGCTTCTCCTGGTCTCTCGCTGCCGGTCCCGAGTCCGAGAACAGCATTGCTGTCTTCTGGCAGGCCATGTACGCCTACTGGCGCAAGTTCCCCCAGTATGCTGCCAAGGGCGTTTATGGCTACTCGACCATCTTCCCTCTGTTCACCGCTGCCGGTGGCTACAGCTGGACCTTCCACCCCTTCATGATGCCCGACATGACGCTCGCTCAGTTCAAGGCCGAGATCAAGCCTCTGCTTGACGAGTGGACCGCCATGGGCCTCGTCTTCACGCCCAACTACTTTGAGAAGAACAGCCTCCACGAGGTCTGGACCCAGTACTTCCCCGCCGAGTCGGTGGCCAACAGCAACCTGCGCACCGCTTCCCGCCTGTTCCCCGCCAGCGTCTGGAACAACCCGACCAACCGCGACGCCTTGTTCGACGAGGTGCGCGCCATCGTCGAGGAGGGCTCCGCGCTCATCCAGTACAACATGAACCCCCGCCAGACCCCCGGCACCCCCAACTCGGCGGCCAACTCCCACTGGCGCGATTCCGTCTGGTTCGCCATCATGGGTTCCGGCTGGGCTCCTGGCACTGCCGGGGCCGAGCTTGCTGCCGTAAACAACAAGATCACCCACAACTGGATGGCGCGTCTCCGCGCCTGGGGTCCCGGCGCCTACGGCAACGAGGGCGACGTCATGGAGCCCAACTTCGGCCAGGCCTTCTTCGGCACCAACTACCAGCGTCTGCTCAACATCAAGCGCGAGGTCGACCCCAACGACCTCTTCTGGGCCCCCACCGCTGTCGGTGCTGAGAGATGGACCATCCAGGGCCAGCCCAGCTATTTGACCACCCAGGTCGGCAAGCTCTGCAAGATCTCCAACTGAAGTTGATCTTCGAGGGAGTTCGGGCAAGGTTTGCAACGGATGGGGCGGTGTTTCTTCCTGTAATTAATTAGTCTAATGATATACCTACATAATTTTATGGTCGCGGAAAACAGCGGCTGTGTCTGATGACATATATTGAGCTCATGGCCGGTATCGAGTGATGATGTTGATGTTGAGTGAGGTGACATGATGAAAGGAGGAACTGACCGAGGTGGGGGGGGCCGGAAGCCTAAATCTGACTGGAACCAGTGGTTGCTCCTTTCTTTGTTTACATTGCGGGCACCAGCAGCTGTGACGCTTCCTTTCCTTCCCTTTTTCTTCCACGAGACTCGAGTTGAGATGGAAAACTCCACATGCTGTTACCCTCAGTGCCCATCCCGTATCGTGAGCTCAGCCGACCTCTGTCGAGTGGCACGATGGGACCCCATCTGAAGCGACTTCACGACGGACACGGAGACGGAGACGGCGACGGCGACGACCACCTCCCAACTCCGCGGACACCAAACAAGAGCGCACTGAAGCGGCAGCGCACTGAAGCTGGACTTTTCTCAGCCCCTCTGCCCGCCCCAAGCCTCTCGTCTCCATTAACTCTAATCCCAACCAACCCCGCCACTGCCACACCAAGACGACGTCAAGCGCTCGACATGATGGCGCCAAAGCCAAAGCAAAAGCCAAAGCCAAAGGCACCTGCGAACCTCACCCCCTCGGGCATCATGGACCTCCCCACCGTCGCCTCCCAGCTTCCCATCCAAGACTGCCGCGCCATCCTGAGCACCGTCCTCTCGGACCGCGAAGTGCGCATGCTCATGTCCCACCTCGTCAGCTCGGGCAGACCCCGCCGCAAGACAGCGGCATACCTCTGCACCCGCTTCGACGAGCTCAACACCCCCAAGCCCGATCAGATCGTCGCCTTTGACGAGATCGTCACGGCCGTCCAGTCCGCTTTTGGTCTCTTGTCCCTCGACACGATATCACCTGCCGAGCTCGAAGCAATCATGACGGCCAACGGTGTCCAGAGCAACATCAGGTACATCCACGCTGCGTCGGTCTGGCCCGCCAGCCTGGGCACGCGGCTGAATGCGCTCAAGGCCATACTGGGGATCACCCAGCACCTGATACGGAACAGTCTTTTGCGCGAGATTCGGCATCAACAGGTATTCGAGAAGGAGTGTCCCGCTCTGAGCACGGCGGTGCTGCATATCTGCCAGGGATTGACGGGACCGGAGAGGGTGCTGGCGTTGGGCATGCATTTCCCGAGGTATTCGTCGCCACATTCGGTTTCCCACAGAGGAGGAGGTCATCAGCCGGTGAACACCAGTCCGGCTGTTGGCGGTGTGCATCGGGGGAGCAGTCAGGGCAACGGACATGGCGGGAGTAGTACTAGCCAGCATGCATCTTCACAGATAGGGGGGTCTTCCATGTCTAATAAAGCCGTGGAGGATACCTTGGAGGTGGAGCTGAGGGCGCAGTCGGATTTCTTTCGCAAACAAAGCATGTTTCCGGAGTTTATGGAGGCGTACCAGATGCTGGTGGGGAGCAAGAGGGCGGCTGGGACAGCGGTGCAGGCTGTCCCGATTGGAGTTGGGGTTATCGAGGAGGAGAGTGAAGAGGAGGAGGAGGATGAGGATGAGGAAATGGGAGAGGGGGTTGAGGCCGAGATACCCGACACGCAGGAGACGGGGTGATGGGGCTTGTACAAAAATGGCAGGGTCAGGTTGAGAAGGAAATTGGAGAAAAGAGACGTCATGCTTACAACATACGAGAAGCACAGCAGCATAAAGGAGATAGCTTTACCAGCATCTGTCAGTGTAATCCGGACCTGTACTTGAGAGGTAGACTGGTAGAATGCGATGCACTCTGTGTAGGTACTCAACTGGGGTCGTCGAGCTATGGCAGTATTGTACCGTAAACTTGGAACATTGCAGCAACAAATGGTTAACAGCAAATGGTTGTATAGTGTAGCGGTTATCACTCCGGATTCTGATTGCGTCAGAGCATTCCGGCAACCCCGGTTCGATTCCGGGTACGACCTTCACTTTTACTTTTTTACCTGTTCATCCCTTAACGATAAATCCCTTATCTTATCAAAAAGATCACCCCCATCTTTCAGTGGCTGAAGATCGTCCCGTCCCATGCAGATCCGGGCTTCCCCACGGGGGCCCACGACGTCATACAGTCTCAGATTGACGATCCCGTCCGATCATATCAACCCCCGAAACCTGCCACGGATAATTATTTTGGCCAAACCTTATCTCCACATCCCAATCCCCTGGGTCAACGGTGGTTCTTTTTTTTGGATCAGGAAATGAGGGGTTGATGAGAGCAAAAAAAGTAAATATCACGAAATCGTGTTGATGCTGTGTTACAACAACAACCACATACTCTATTCCCTGCAACAACCATGGCTCCTTCTGATGGCCGCCCATCATGGACCACCAAACTAAAACAATACTTCTTTTCTTCGACCCATCGCCACCTCCCCGGCGAGGGGAGGCTCATCCATAAAATCGACTTTTTCATCCTGACCGTTTGCTGCCTGAGTTACTTCCTCAATTATGTCCGTTTCATTCCCCCCCACCCCCATAGGAATTAAACTGATGAGGTGAGATGAGTGATATTTAGCTCGACCGAACAAACCTCTCCAATGCCTACGTCTCGGGCATGAAGGAGGACCTCGGCTTCCGGGGCAACCAGCTGAACGAGATCAACACCTGCTTCACCGTCGGCTACGTGCTCGGGCAGGTCCCGTCCAACCTCGCCCTGCACTACGTCAAGCCTAGGGTCTTCTTCCCGGCCATGATGGTCGTCTGGGCCGGCCTGACCATGATCACCGCCAGTGTCAGCAGGCCGCAGCACATCATGGCCATCCGGTTCTTCCAGGGCATCGCCGAGTCGACGACGTTTGTCGGCACGCACTACATCCTCGGATCGTGGTACACGGAGCGTGAGCTGGGGAAGCGGTCCGGCATCTTCACCGCGTCGGGGCTGGCAGGGACCATGATTGGGGGGTTTATCCAGAGCGGGATATACAGCAGTATGGACAGGAAGCATGGGCTAAGAGGGTGGAGGTGGCTGTTTATTATTGATGGAATCATCACGTTGCCCGTGGCAGCGTACGGCTGGTTGGTTTTTCCCGACACCCCTGGCGAGACAAAGGTGTGGTACTTGACGCAGCGGGAGAGGGAGATGGCGGTGGAGAGGGTGAGGATTTCCCCGGAAAAGGAGCGGCAGAAGGGGGTGGAAGAACAGAAATCGCCGCTGTCGTGGGTGTTCGTCAGGAAGGTGCTTGGGTCGTGGGAGTGGTGGGGATTCGTGATGTTATGGGTGATAGCGGGCGAGACGGAGTCCTTCTCGACGAATACGCTGCTGGCGCTGTTTCTCAAGTCGCACCCGACAAATGAGTACACGGTGCAGCAGCTGAACGATTATCCTACTGGTGTGCCGGCTGTGGGCATCGTCTCGACCTTGTTCTTTGCGACGCTGACGGACTTTCTGGGCGGGAAAAGGTGGATAGTGGGATATTTTATTGCTGCCACTGGAATCTGCACCAGCGTGATGATCTTGGCTGCGCAGTATGGCTTGGTGCAGGAAGGAAGAGAAACAGCAGTGGTGATGGCGGCTTACTACTGGGCTGGCACCGTGTATGCATGCCAGGCTACCTTTTTCGCCTGGGCAAACGATGCCATGAGGTGGAGAGAGCCGGTGTTTAGGAGCGTGGTGCTGGCCGGAATGAACTTGGGAAGCAACGCCGTGAATGCGTGGTGGAGCATTGTATTTTACGGAGCGAGCATGGCCCCTTGGTTTACGGTACGTCTTACGCTTCGCTGTCTTTGAGCGGCAGAGCAATGTGCTGACCGAGTGGTACAGAGAGGAATGTATGCCATGATTGCCACCTCGGTGGCACTGGCGGTATGGACAGCAGGCCTGTCTTACATGACGAGACGGCAGGCCCGAAGTATCACGAGGGTGACCGATGCTGAGGATGGAAAGTCGCCGGAAGGATCATCAAGAAGCGAGAGGGATGAAAAGGGAACCGGGAGTGAATTATGATGCTGGAAAGATTTGAATGACAACCTGGAACACAGAAAATGAATGCCAATGTACTTAAACCCCAACTAGCGCTTCTTTCCTGCCCCCCAAAAATCCCAAGCGCCCTGAGGGAACCCTCGCTCAATCTCGGCAATGAGTTGGGCGTTGCCAGTAACCTCGTCCGCCGGCTCCGAGCCAGTTCCAACGACGGCCTTGGCCTTCCTTTTCGTGAATTTGGTCGAAGGAAAGCCCCAGGAGCTATCTTCGACTGAGGGTTTTGGCTTCGGCAGCGGCTCCGTTTCTACCAGTGGCACTGGCTCCATCTCCAACAAGGGTGCCTCGAGCTCGGGGCGAATCACATTCTTTCCCTTCGCCTTCTTCTTCTCCTTCTTGATATCTAAGGAGTCGCGCGGAACATCTTCGACCAAGGGCTGCGCTTCCGGTGATGGTTCCTGCTCTACTGCTGGCTGTGGCGCCGACTCAACGACGACGATCTCCTCCGTCTCGACATGCCGTATACTGTTCTTGCTGCTTGGACCAGCAAAGTCCCAGCTTTCATCCTCGAGGGCAGCCGGAGCTACTTGCACCACAGTAACAGGAGCTACTTCCACCACAGGAGGAACAACCTCGGGGACAACCTCGGAAACAACCTCCTCGGCCACCCGGTCCGAGACAACCTGATGGCTCTCGTCGCGGCACTTGGTCTTACACATGCGGCATTTGCACGATACACAAGCGGGCCTCGTGCACTTTCCGCACGCCTTGCACTCCCACCGGGCCTTGGTAGATTTGTGCTTGCACTTCTTCTTGATCCCGGGGGTGGCGGTGGCGCCGCTATTGCTATTGTTGTCCGAGACAGGCACTTCGTGATCAAGTTCGGGAAGAGACGAAATATCGGGTGGTGTCGTTTCTTTACTCGTAGACTCGACAACAGAGATCAGGACAACTGGCCGGGGAGGAAGAACCGGCTTTGGCTCGTCGTTGTGCACCCCCTCCGACGCCTCAGGTGCTATTTCGTAGACAGACTTGTCCAGTTGTGGCCTCGCCTCCTGAACGGGGGCTTCGCCGACATCGCGTGTGGGCGGCACACTCAGCGGTGCTGGAGCTGGGACTGGGACCCGAATGTCCTCAAGGCGAGCGGTGGAGTGGACTTCCATCACAGCTCCAAATGATGGACAGTGAATCTCCTCGAAAGAGCCGTCGCTTGATGGCGTGCATGGCCTCCTCATGGCAGCAGCCTGCTGAGCCAGAGCTTCTGTCTTTTCGCGATAGGCTTCGAGCATGCCCCTCAAAACCAGCTTGATGATTGACGTTTCATCTGAAAAGTTGGCATCCAGCCTGGCCAGCAGGGCAGAGTCCGGCTTGTCGAAATCGGCCTTGATGCGAGACTTGATGTGCTCCTGAAACCAAGTGTCGCTGCTGTCGGGCACAGGGTAGACCCTCTTGGCGACATCGATGACGGTAAAAATGTCCAACCGGGCCGCATCTTGCTCAATGTGGATTTGAGCAAGAGCCTCGAGGCTGCAGAGTTCGTATTTCCTCGCAGTCAAGTAGACCTCGAAAGCTGTCTCCAGCCTGGCGACCTCCTCGAGACGGCCCTCGGGACCAAACCATGCCAGTTCCGTCCAGCGGCCCGTGTAGAGATGGGCTACCAGAATTTGACCGGCAGCGTACGAGACATGGGAGAGGTTGATTGTTTCGGGGAAGGAATCGTGGCGGGTGATGAGCGAGACCAGCTTGGGGCTCTGGATGAGAAACTCTCGATGAGCAGTCAGGCAGATGCCATTGCGGAACTTGAGGCTCGTGAGAGGACTGCTGAAGGGCCTGTTGCCTTGTTAGACACCGGGCTTGCTTGAGCACGGCAGGCATGGGAAGGGGCTCACGAAAATGAATAGTTATCCGATACCACAGCTTCACTGTAGCTGGTGCTATGGAGATATCGCTTCTCAACCGTGGAGGTAGACATGGCGGTGGTGTTGACATGTGACTCTGAAGTGGAGATCCTCATCGAGCTTGGAGACGGGGCGTTGCACTTGGATGCGGGTGTAGAATATAAGCAAACGAGGGACGGATAGGAACAGGCCAAGGCAGGTTGTCAATCCCGAACCGAAGCCGTGTCAATTGGAGGGACACGGTTATTTTTGGGTCTCTCCTGGGCTATCAAAGGACGTTCCTCGAACTGCAGCCATGCCTGACATGCCATTGTCCCGTACAGAGATCAGTATTGCCCATCTGCGGCCTAACTCATGTTGGGCTTGGCAGTTGCCGTCAAAACAGCTGCCACAAGTTTCGATCATGCTGTCTTCTGGTCCAATCAGAGGGTATCCACAAATCCTGTCCACTCGGCTTGTGCGTCGTGGCAGATGCGTGAGGCGTGCAAATGCAACCAAGTTTGCTACTTGCTGGAGGCTTGCGCGTCCATCATGTCCTCGGCGGGCTCGACATCGTACTCCACCTCTGTCCGAATCACGTACTTGGCTCCCTTCCTCACTCCAGTGCCCTCGTGCAACAATGCTCCCCTTGTATCCCCATGGGGGAAAAGGGCCACATTTCCCATCACGGGTCGAATCGGGTAGGCATTGAGCACGCCCTCGCGGGCCGCCGGCACAAAGTATGTGGTTTCTCCGCCCTCAAACTCGTCGTTTAGATACATCAAAAAGGTAAAGAGCGAGCTCTGCTTCCTGTCGGCGGGCGAGGCATCGTAGACGTACGTGTCGTCAGGGAGGACGTCGGAAGGAGGCCAGGCGCCGTCGATGTGGGCACGGTACTCGGCTCCTGGCACATAGCGATACACCCGGAAACGACGGTTGAGTCCGCGGGCTAGGCGTCCGTTGACCGAGGCGGGGACATGAGGAGCCACGCGAGACCACAAAGCGTCGTGGAAGGGCTTGTCTGTGACCCAGTAGAAGTTATGGGCGAGAATGCTCACGTCGCCATCCTCCCGGAGCGGTGCATCAGGGAGAAAGCCGACCGTTTCACCAGCCGCAATGATGGCCTTGCATTCGTCAGGCGAAAGGAGGTTTTGGATAACACCGAGTCCGGGGACGACTGGGTGAGGTTGGTATGTAGCCGGGGTGCGTCCGGTGGCTAGCGGGATTGTGTCAGGCGCCGTGGTGTAGAGCAGGGCGTCGTGATGATTAGGAGGCTTGCGAAGAGGGCCGCGGGTCGTCTCAATGACACGGAGACCGGTGGCCAGAGTCGGCGGCGCCGACTTAAAGATTGTCTTGTCCAAGACCGAAGCGTAGACCTGCTCTGGGGCTGTAGAAGGACCGAGGTCCCAAATCTCTTGAAGGGAGATGCCGGGATTGCAAGCAATGGGCAAGGCGTTCGGGTTGGTATCGACAGGGCCGGTGACGCGGAGAATTGCGTCGATTACTCGTAGACGCTGCTCGTCCCGTTCGCTGCGCTTGATGGCAGCGCCGTCTCCTCCAGGAACCGTGGAGAGGCCACTGATCACGTCGAGATCCCGCACCCAGCGACACAAGGCACCAAGCTTTGGTTCCTGGTGCCGAATCCTCATCTCAGCGAGCAGGATCCTCGCCTCTGTGTATCGCTCATCGGCAAGGGCGGATGTGATGCGGGCTGTCAGGCTGGCGTTGGCTCCGGCATCGATGGCCGAGGCTTGGCGGAAATCGTACACGGCGACGCGAAGGTCCTTGCATTGCTTCGACTTGATCAGGTTCGGATACTGGGCGATCGTCTTGAGTGTGTCGATTGCGATGTCGAGCTCCTCGTCCGAAATGACCGACTGCAGTGTCTTGGGCTCGAGCACTGCGCTGGGTGAAGGGACATCGCCGTCGCTGTCGGGGGGCGTTGTTCGGGTGGAAGCCGCCGCTGCTGGTGCTGTCTTTGCGGCCTTGTTCGGCGCGTCGGCCTGAGAGTTTTGCTTCCTCTTCTTGGCCTTGTTTGCGCTCTTGGCCATGATGGAATGGATTGCTGGTGATTGCTGGGAATTGCTGGGGATTGCTGGGCAGATTACGTTACGATTGACAAACCACAACCAGGAGACCAGCTCCCTCCCACAAAAATTATCATCATCTCCGGCAGCACAACTTGCCCCGCGAGAGTGGGGACGGCACACCTTGGCGACAAAATTCCACCATTGGTCAATCATGTCACCTGCCATCGGACAGCCACAGAAATCAGGCCGGTAATCATTAAACAGAACTATCATCTACCTTAGGTAGGTATCATCTACCACATGCCGCCTTTGCCAGGCGCATCAAGGGGCGCCCTGGGCATGTCTCCCTCCTTGAAATCCCAGTACTTGATCTTCAGGTCCTTCAGCTCCTCCAATGGTGACCCGTCCTCCTTCTCGTCCAACGTCAACACGTTGACTCTGAAGGCCCGCACGTGGACCCCGTCAAACACCCCATCCACCCTGCAGTAGAGCTTGATGCTGCATTTGGGGCAAAAGTACCACTTTATGTTCCCCGTGTTGAAGGTGTACATGGTGAGATCTTTTTCCGGCGGCGTCAGGAGGGTAAATGTCGATGACCCATCATCCCCAGGGTCCGTGAGCAGGGTGCCCGACTTGTGGCAGATGCTGCAATTGCATTTGGTGACGTTGGCGCCGTGTAAAGAGGGGGGCGGCTTGGTAAAGTCTAGCCGGACTGTGTACTTGGCAAAGCCGCAGTGACAAGAGCCCTTGTAAAGGGTCCCTTCAGGTTCGACGGTGGTGGACATGTTGGCGGGAGCAGATGATGAGGCTGCTGAGCTTCTTGTTGAGCCAGACAAGACATACGATTTGGATGTGGGCAGAGCGCTGATTATGTATGCCCAGTTGTCAGTCTCAACATTCGCTGTTCGGACATGGTCCCTGGCCGGCGTTACACTACCGTGGCGGTTGAAAGTCCGAAATTGTCCGTCACTGTCAAATCAGAGGCCAGCACCAGCATGGAACCCGGTAGAGGTAGATGGAACATATGCCCCTGTTGAGAAGGCCAAGATATTGCTGGCTGTCATATCAATATACCATACATATGTATGACACCAACAACATCATCTGTCAGCTAAGGTACCTACCTTTGAGAAGCCCACAATGCCAGCATGCCAGAACTGGAAGCCATTGCAGCTTCGGTCTTGGTTGTGAGTGGAGATCACATACTAAGACATGGGCACTCGGGGGCCTAGTTCATTCACTCCAAAGAACCCCAAGCATCGCATCCAAACATGTGCAGGCCGCTTACTGGCCAGTCTCCCAGCAGCCTCCCAATCACCCATCCAAGCATCACCCGCACATTGCCGGCGACACGGCGACATCATGAAGCGGGTCCTCCATGTCCCCAATCCATGCACTTTCCCATATAATCACCTCTTCTACAACAAGTTTTCAACAAATCAAAAACGGCTCAGCGGTTTAGAATCTCATCCTCCGTTTTCCCCCAGTCCCCCTCCGTTTCAAAGAGGTCTCCGTTTCAACTGAACTGCGTGGCTAACTTTCGATCGGATTAAAACAGGGAAAATGACAGCTCAGGACACCAGACTTCTAAGATTGTGGATGAATGAAACTAATAACTTTCCCCCAGCAAGCAACACGTTCCTCTGTACTATTAGCAACAACCAACCGTTCCTCGGCCCTGGTGGTAACACACCGAGCCAAAAAAGCGCACATTTGCGGGTAAGTCACACTTCCAGAGATTACTAACTGTTGAGCCATTCTTTTTTTTTCCCTTTATATTTAAGCAAAGTGTTTTGAGGACAAGCTCAAAACCTAAGATACCTATTATCTGTCGACTGTCTACTTATCTTTGACTTGATATGAGATCGTATAAAGCCACTTATCTATCTAAAAGGTTAAATACCTAAAGAAGAGCAGCTCATCGACAGTGTCTTTCTGTGCCCTCAATGACAATGGTTTGCCCAGGAAATTAAGATAATAATTATGTCAAGATGGTACATGGATAATGCGACATTCCCCAGTCCCTTCCCCCTCCTCCATCCCATGACCCCATACCCGGAATATTATCAATGACTACCTATCCGTTCCAGAAATCTAGGTCGGCACACATATTGTACATTTGGGCTCATTGCTCCCCGAGACAATGACAAAGAAGAAACGCCGTAAATGATGAATGTGGCATGATGATGACGATGATGTGATGAGTGTGATGTTATGATGCAAAACAAAATAGCAAAAAAGAGCAAGAAAGCAAAAGGGGTATCTCAACAAACGCATGTGTAACCTTCTCCGTGACCTCTCCCATCCATCCTCCTCCCAGGCTATAAGAATGCTAGCCTGATAACCAGCCCTTCCCTTCTCTTTTTCATACATCATTGTCCTTGGCCTACCCCTTCCATTGCATCATTTCCTTGGTGGTTGGTAGAAATTGAGTGTCCCGTTTCGTGCCCATATTCGTAGCTTTGCCCAGCGTGGCGGAATACTCTCCTCGCTTCTTGATAAGAAACGCAAGGGCCAGGGTCGGGTGTACGTTCTTTTTGTTCGTCTTCTTCTTGCTGACGGTACTAGGGATACCGCCAGCGACAACGCTGGCATCCGTGTCTTGGTGAAACAGGGCGCGCGAGACAGCCGAGGCAAGGTGTCGTGAATCAGCTTCGGTGATATCCCCTGTGGCTTGGATCAACACCTCGGCGAAGAGAGCCAGGAGGTGCTTGACGAGGTTACGAGACGCAGTCGGTAGTCGGCTGAGAGCTTCGGTCCAGAAATCCAGTCCGGTCTCGACTCTTGGGCATGGCGGTTCGATGGCACCCTCCTGGCGGGCAAGCAATACCCAGCATCGCACAACTGACGAGCTAATAAGCGGCTTGGGCAGCTCTTCGAGGTACAGCAAAATCAGACGTGCCGCGTCGTGAACGGTATAGTCGGTTCCTTCAAACTGAAAGTTCTCGCCATAGGTCGGTCCGGTGTTGAAGATTTCTTTGAGCTGCGCCACGTTGAAGGCGTTGCCGGGAGAGCAAAAGACTCTGCCGTCTCGGATGCCTGTGCACACTGTCAGTTACACCCAGATGCCATACGAAGGAGACAACATACCCTCCCGTTTGATAAACTCGCAGCATTTGTACACACCCAATGGATAGGTGCGATATGAAGAGCCCTTTCCCCGATGTGACACTCTGATCTTCATCGGCGCCAGCTTGATGCTGGAATTCAAATCAACACCGAATACGGTCCCTTGCTTCTCCGGCTGCGAATTGGTCAGCCACGGCATCCTGCCAAAGAACCGGGAGTTTGCGGAAGAAGCAATCTCTGTGCGGCTGTGAATGGTGGACAGTGATGATCCCGTCGGCGGCGGTGGCTGGTCCGCACAGCTGTCGTCGTCCTGTCTTGGTGCTGGGGCACTGAGCTCGTACGGGGTCAGCGACCGTCTTTCCAAAGGCTCCTCCTGAACCACCGAGTGCCGTCCGCGCATGCGCGAGAAGAGGGCTACCGACTTTCGTGATGAGATGCTCCTGTTGCTGGGACGCCACTCGCTCGACCCGGTACTACCGGCCGACGAACTGATGCTCCGGGCTTGCGGCTGATAACCCCTCGAATCCACCCTCCCGAACCGATCATGGCTAGATTCGCCGCCTACTGGTCCGCCAAAAGAGGCCTCTGTGGGAGTGAGCATCGACACGCCATCCGTGTTGACGTCGTCTTCCTCTTCGATGATGCCGAGACCGTCTGACACTTCTGACACCATGGTGATGACGGACATCTTCCGAGGTTGCTGCTGCAAGGAGCGCCGAGGATCCGCCTCGAGGGCGAATGGAGTGAAGGGGCCAAATCCAAGATCCGGGGAGGCGGTGTGGCTAAGAGGGCGGAAGACGTCGTTGACCACGCTGGGGGTGGCGGGCCCGGATGGCAACGGGCTGGGTCCGGTGTGAAGGAGGTCCTCGTCCGGATCAAGTATCAACTCTGGGATGTCACATGGATGTAAGAACGGGAAGCTTGATATCCTGCAAGACATCTGGGGATGTGATGAGTCTGGGGTGGTATCGATAGGTGTCGGCGGCAATTGCTTGCCCCGTTTCTGTGGGGGCGACGGTGGGTTCTTCATGGTGTCTTCCCTGTGCTGGCGATAACGGCCACCGATATTGCTTGCCTTGGTTGGTTGGGTGGTGAAGGTGCTATCGGATGCGGTAGCATTCAGGTCGTCGTCGTGGTCCTCATCCAAGTCGGCATCGATATCACGCTCGCGGGGGTCTAGGGCCGTCATGTTCCAGGTGTTGTCGTCGGCAAAGCGCATCAGTTGGCGGATGTAGACATGATGACGGGCCAGAGGAGTGAGAGAGCCAGAGCCAGAGCCAGAGCCAGAGTCAGAGTCAGAGCCAGAGTCAAGGTCGGAATCAAAATTAGCAGAATCTTGATTATGATGGCGAGCTGGTTGTTTTCTCGGCTGTCGTCTCGGCTCCCTGTCATGCTCCCCACCCCAAGCGAGCAGGGCCGCTGCTAGTTGCTCGCCCAATCCGCTGTCCAGGATGGCACTCATGGTTGCAACGTCGTAATTTCCGCCGCTTTCAACATTACAACGCGATGACATTGGAATGGTGCTGCGGGTGGACCGGACGGCAACGGCGGTTTCTATAAGAGAGGCACAAGTGATCCTACACGCCTCATGCATATCCCCTCGGTGCTCTGACCGCGACTCGACGTGTTTTGTGCACACGCCGTCTAAAAGTTGCGTGCCACCGAAGGGTCCGTGCCGCGGTGATGTTGCTGCTGCTCAGATGCTTGGCCGTGGGGATATTCACACAACAAAAAGCAAAAGGCCAGAACCGGCCCTCGCAGGCATGAATTCGAGGTGGAGATATACCTCCAAGACAAGCTTCCAACGGCAATGGGTCCTGTCAGGGCCACACACGGGGTCACGCACGTTTGTTCGCAACTGGCGGAATCCCTATCCTTGGCATGTTGTATTCTTTTGCTTTTGTTTGGTTTCGACCCGTCTCACCGTCTTTTGGCCCCTCCCCCACCTTCCAAGACACACGACGGGGACAGGGGGAGGTGCAAGTCGGAGATATCCATCCGGCTAGGCTTGTTTCAGGTTTCACCCCATCCCAATCGTTGCATCGGCTCGTTTTAGGCGCTCCAAGTGCCAATCTCGGCAGGCCGTTTCTCGGCAGAGCTTCTTTTTGCGGACACCCTGACGTCCTTTCTCATCTCAGGCCATACGTATAATACCATCGAATATATATCTAGGCACGCGTACCGTTCATCGACAACCGAGCCGGCCACTGTTCTCAGCATCGTCCTGAAGGCCCAATCGCTGCTGGCCGGCGGCGCGGCATGTGCGCCACCACACACAAATGGAAACTTCGCAATGGCTTCTTCCAACTGGGAAACCCGGAAAGCCGTCATCTGGAAGCGAACTGGGCCGCTCCGTGTGGCCAACTTGCGGCACGGCAGCCTGTTTAATTCTTCTTGAGAGTCTTCTGCCCACTACTTCTCTCACACTTGTCCCTGATGTGTCAAGTCGATCATGATCCTCTTCGGACTCGCCGCCTCTCGTCACAACCAACTTCATTGCTAGTGTGGTTTGTGGCCAGCCAAGGGCTGCAGCATTCCTCCCAACCGAAAGAAAAAAGGCCTCAGATGATCAACAGGCTGAAATAGTCGTCGGAAATTTTGTCAGTTTTTCGCTTCTGCTTCTAGGTTGGCATGGGAGGGAAGGATCCGGATTCTAGCAACGGCCGCCCAGTTATCTGGCTGTGCAACCCCCCATCACAGTAGTGAAGATGACACGACCAAGACATCTTTTTGAGCCAGTGTCAGATGCTTAAGCTTCCGAACGAAGGGGGGTCGCACTGGCTCCGGCTCACAGACATGACAAGGGTCGTCTTGTGTGACTTGCAAAGTTCCATCCAAGTGGCCCAGCCGGCCGCCGGGGTAGCGACTACTGCAGCGCGGGTAAGCCCGTCAGTGATTAGTTGCTGCCGCCCCTGGTTCATCTCTTGGAGGAAGGTCGGAATAGTCAACTCTGGTTAGGATCAACCGTCAACCAGAGCAGATCACGCGGCTTGCATCCTTGCGGCCAGAGGATCAATCTTGCGGTCAGTGTCAAGCAAGCATGCAACCATCATGGCTCAAAAACGAGGAATCTGAGCAGTCGAAGATGCCAGGCACAGGGCTTCAAGTCATTACCCGAGCTCTACTTGGTAAAAACAGGAGAACATCTAGTTTAAGGCAGTCCCTTTCTCAAACTCCAGCATGCTCACCACAGTATCCCTCACACTCTCCCTCAAACCCCTATACCGTATCCCCAGTTCCTTCTTGCTCCTACTCACATCGAACTTCCAGTGCTTGCCCTCCTCGAAGTCGTCTTCCTGTCCCTTCAGCTCCGGAAGCACTTCACTCCCCAGTACCTCTCCGAACTCCTCTTCTACAATCCTGGCGATCTGATAATTCGAGAAGAAGCCCCCAACGGTGTAGTACCTCTGCCCTGGCGCCGTCAACGCAGCCAAGTGGGCATCGGCTACATCCCTAACGTCGACAAACGTAAAAACAGGTGCTGTCGAGGGTATGCACGCCTCCCCACTGCTTGCATCCCGCCACTTGCCGTGGATCAAATCCCAGATCCGGCGGTTCGAGGTGTTGACCTCTGCCGAACTGAACTGTGCCGAGTTCGTCAGCGACCTCGACAGCGGACCAAAGGTGTAGGTATTGTTGATCGTCGCAATGGTAAACCGGGGGTTGTTATCCCTCAAAAACGACCAAGCCGCCTGCTCGGCGAATTTCTTGCTCGCTCGGTAGGTGTGCTCCGGCTGCATGGCCTGCTCCCACGTCACCTCTGACCAGGAGGACTCATTGTACACCTCGCGGTGGTTGGGCGGGTTGAGGATAGCTGCCGAAGAGGAGGTGATTACCACGCGCTTGACAAAAGGACATAACCGGTGGATGGAGTCGAGGAGGTAGGTTGTGCCGTTGATGGCTGGGTTGAGGCAGTCGTTGATGGGGTCGGCGAAGGAGAGCTGGTAAGGGGAGGCGGTATGGATCACGTAGGTGAATGGCTCATCGCGTTGATGGCGGGTGAGGATGTCGTCGAAGGCATTTTTGGTGGAAATATCCGGGATGATGGCATATCGGACTTGTTCTGGGGCGGCGAAGGACGAGAGTGACTTGAGAAGACGTTGCCCCTTTTCCTCTGAGCGGACTGTGACAACGACGGGGTAGCCGTTGGTTACCAGAGAGTCGAGGACGTGGGAGGCGACGAAGCCGGTGCCGCCTGACGAACCGTCAATCATGACATCAAGCGCGGTGAACAAAGTGAGAACTCTTACCGGTGAGGAGAACTTTCTCCTTCTTCAACGTTTGAGCCTGCTGGGGAAGTTTGATTGCAGTCATCTTTGTGCTTTCAAGTGGGCAATACCTACCGTACCTATCAAGAGAATATCATCAGTGAGGGAGACAAACGTCTTTACTTGAAGTCCACAGCTTCAAAGGACCACGAGTCGCAACGCGCCAGGTTTCGCGCTAGGGATACAAGTCGGGCACCGGCCAAAAGCCCGGCGCGACGGGCAGAACGGTTGTGCGTGGCTGACTGCATTCCGTCGGGACTCCGGTACATATCTCCCCACCTCGTTGCCGAAGACCCATTTTACCCCGAAGCTCTCCCTCATCCATTTTCCTCTGGTTCTGGAAAAGCCATTGACGTCAACTTTGAAGTATTTACGTGTGTCAAACGCTTGCCACGACCAAACATGCCCAGCGCCACCACCAAAGACTTCCACGTCGCCATCGTGGGGGCCGGTATAGCCGGCATCACCCTCAGCCTCGGCCTCCGCGACCGCAATGTCCCCTTCACCATCTACGAGCGAGCCCCCGAGTTCCGGGACATTGGTGCTGGCATTGGTTTCAGCCCCAACGCCGAAAAGGCGATGGAACATCTATCCAAAGACGTGTTGAAAGCATTCAAAAGGGTGGCTAATCCCAACGGAGAGGACTACTTTCAATGGGTCGACGGTCACTCTCCGCAAGGGGAGCTGATGTACAAGAAATTCGTCGGCAAGGACGGTTTCCAAGGGTGCAAGAGAAGTGACATCTTGGAGGCGTGGGCATCGCTGCTGCCAGCTGGCTCGGTTGAATTCGGAAAGGAGCTCGAAAGGATCCAGGAGACAGATGATGGGGTAATGGTCCGATTCAAGGACGGGAGCAAGGTCAACGCTACGGTTGTCGTTGGTTGTGATGGAATCAGATCTCAAGTGAGGCATCATGTGCTGGGCTCGACGGCGAAGAGTCCAGTCAAGGCAGCGTACCCGGGCTATTCCCAGAAGTTTTGTTACCGGTCGTTGGTTCCCATGGACAAGGCCATCAAGGCCATCGGCGAATACAAGGCTTCAACAAGGTTCATGTACAATGGGCCGGATTCCCATATCATCACATACCCTGTGGGGAACAATTCCGTCTTGAATGTCTTGGTGGTCATCTCAGACTCTAGCAAAGAATGGCCAAAAGATTTGGTGGCGCAAGGAAGACATACCTGCCAGGGGTCAAAAAAGGAGGTGATCGAGGCCCTCCAAGGGTGGAATGAGACTGCCAGGAACATTGCAGAGCTCTTCCCGGATGAAATGGAAAAATGGGCCATTTTCGACATGGCGGAGAACCCGGCATCCACCTATGTACGAGGAAGGGTGTGCATCGCTGGAGATGCTGCACATGCCACAGGCCCCCATCTCGGTGCGGGAGGAGGTCTTGGGATAGAGGATGCCTTCTTCCTGGCCACTTTGGTGAGTCAGCTTGGCAACAACCTGAAAGCTGGCACCGCTTTGGCCAAGGATGAAGGTAGAATTGTCGAGGCCGCACTGAAACGGTACAATGACGCCCGCTTTGAAAGGACCCAGTGGGTGGTTCAGGCGACTCGAGAGGCCGTTGACTTGTTTCAGTGGCAGGACCAGAGGGTTGGGAACGACAAGACAAAGTTCGGGGAGGAAATATCGGCAAAGTTTGAGAAGATCTGGAATTATGATGTTGTTCAAGAGAACAAGAAAGCACTTGCTGGCTTTTTACGCGACACAGGGGCGGATACAAAGTCTTTGGAAAGCATATAGACGCAGCAGACTGATCAATCTTCTATCCAAGCTCATCCTTCGCCCTGGGTAGGTATCATCTGTGTGCCATTCGCTCTCATTCCCTGCTTCGCCCGCTGCACGAATTTCAAAATTTGAACGAGAAAAAGCCTCCCTGATAGACGTCATCCGGTCTCTTCTTCGTCATCTGGTTATATCCTGTCCAGTTCAAAAGTCATCGTCAGTAAGCACGCACCACAACAGTAAAAACAAGCCGACAACCGCGCGAGGAACGCAAGTTATCGACTCATAAACCGGGGACATACGATCTTCCCAAGTCTTCTTGACCTTTGTAGCCTCCAGATGCAAATGCAACAACCACAGACACCACACAGCCACCAAACTGTCCAGTGTCCTTCTGTCCAGCTCCACCAAAACCTGCAACTTGGGGATCCATCCCTCTTTGGCAGCCGCGACGCCATCCGGGTCTCGACTGCTCCCCGAATGCTCACCCTGAGCAACGTTCTTTTCCTTCCACTGATAAGCCACCGTCTTCCCCTTGGAGTCCTTCCACTCCCATGCATCCTCCCCTTTATCGCCGCCAGCTTCTTTGATCTGCCAGAAATAATCCTTTGGTACCTTCTCCCCCTTTCTCTCCAGCCTTTTGACCTCCTGTTCTGGCAGGATCTTGTTCGCCCGGTACCCGTGGTGAAATACAGGCGACTTGCAGATGTGAATCTCCCCGAGCGTCTTTCGACTCGTAGATACAGCCTGGGCCTGAGAGGGCCAGCCCAAGAAGGGCGGATGACGCACTAGAGTGTAGATGTCCTTTCCCCGGTGCGACATGACCGGCCGGCCGGTAGTGTTGGAAGTTTTGTACTTGTACTCCACGCGCTGAAACTCGAACTGCTGGGAGCCTTGGGCTGCGGCGAGGATTGCACGATTGGTTTGATAGGATGGATCAGAGCTTGGGGGGGTGGTTGGGTCTGGGGAGGCGTAGATGAAGCGGCCGTGAATGGAAAACGTGGCTGGCTGCACCACATCGTCCGGGCTGAGGGTGGTGGTCTCGAGCTGGGAGTAAGCTGGCGGTTCCTCGACTGTGACATGCTGGATAGAGTTGGCGTCCTCTGGATCTTCTGGTGGTGGCGAAGTGTCACGGTATGGTGGGGGTACAACCGACATCTTGGTCATGGTGTTTGGTTTTGAACGTCAAGAATAGGAGTTAGAGTTAGTTATCTGTTTATGGAAGTGCTGTCGTTGATCTTTGATCTCAAAAATGCGGGGTGGTCACGAGCTTTTGTAAGGTAGGTCACCTTAAGCTTACGCCAAGATGCCTTGCGGGCAATAAATATCTCGTGTTGCCAAGATGGCACTGCCACCCAACCTTGACACCCAGGAACCACTGCTACGATTTACTCTTTGTGGCATCGGGTCCCACCTTGGCGGTTTGAAGGGTTAGGGGATCTCTTTGTTAGAACTGTGACCCGAATGATTGGTTCTGTGGAGTTGTAGATCTCGCTGCCAGGAACCAGGTCCCGGTGGGTTTTTGACGTCATTCACCATGATGAAGCTCCCTGGAAGAGCAGTCGTGGGAAAATACCTAATGAAAGCAAATGGAATGTTTTAAATCCGATCTTAACTTTCCGACTTGTTTGGTCAATGATTATTGCCAGTCTTGACTTGCTTTCACGCTGTTTTGCCATCGCACCCCCATTTCCACCGCAGTTAAAGCACTTCTGCCCAAGCCCCCTTTTACCCCCTAATCAAACAAAACACCGAAACCAATCAACAAATACCCGAGGCAAGACATGTCACACGAAAACACATCTAACGGCCATCCAGCTCTCCGATGGATCTGGTTCATAACCGGGCCCACGGCCTGCGGAAAATCTACCATCGCCGCCTCCCTCGCCTCATCGCTCAACTTCAAGTTTCTAGAAGGCGATTCTTTCCACCCTGCCGCCTCTGTCGAGAAGATGTCGCAGAACCAGCCGCTGACCGATGCCGACAGAGAGGGGTGGCTGCAAGCCCTCCGCGAACACGAATCTCAAGCTCCCAAAGAAGGAGAGTCTCGACACTTGATCATGACTTGCTCGGCGCTGAAGAAACACTATCGAGACATTTTGCGGCGAGGTGGGCAGGAAGCGGCTGATCTCAGGATTAGGTTCGTAATGCTGCTTGCGAGACCGGAGACCTTGAAGAAGAGGGCGGAGACCAGAAAGGGGCATTTTGCCGGGAAGGGCTTGGTGGATTCTCAGTTTGAGGCCTTGGAGAAGCCGGGGGAGAATGAAAAGGATGTGTCGATCGTGGATGTGGAGGGGGAGTTGGAGAACACAAAGAGGGAGGTCGAGACAAGGGTTAGGGAGGCTATGGGAATGGAGGATGGGAGCTTCACACAGGTTCTGTGAAGGCTAAGTTTCCATTGCATATATCTCTAGGTACCTACTTTACCTAACCACATATAAAGCTCACTTTGAATACCGCCAGTACAAAACGTTTCTGTCCCCCTGCTTTAATGCCGCGTGTACCACCATTCACTTTTCGATATTCATGATTGTGCCCCTTTTCGCCGATTGTCGACCAATCCACCTCCTTCTGCAACACCACCTTGAAGTAATGTTAGATTAGTGTTTAGTCAGGGCATTCCGCACAAAATGAAAGGATACTCACCAACAGAACCAGACCATGGCCAGAATAACGACAACTGGCACGGCAATGACCACCCCCAGCAGTGCCTTGTTACTCATACCATTAGTGTCACTGTTCAGCCAGTCTTGGGCGCCCTTCCCAGCATCATTTGCGTCGTTTTGTGTTTCATTGAAGGTGTCTGATACCCAGGAAGACGCTGTGGCGACGGCTCCGTCCACAGCAGATGATGCTGAGGCGATAACTTGAGAAGCGGTCTGTCCAGCTCCGTCGACAGCAGCTGTGGCGGAGGCGATAATGTCGGAACCGGTCTGGCTGACTTGGCCGATAAAGTCTGCGGCCTCGGCTTGGATGCTGCTCATGTCTGAGGCGATGGAGGAGATGCCGTCTGGGATATCGTCGCGACGAAGTTTCTGACTAGAGGGGTCGTCGAGAGGGACTCTTAGGCAGTGATCGGGACCTTTTGGATAGACACCTGTGTCTGGGCAGCTTCCAACTTGAAGAGAAGGGATGTTGATGGCGGTTGACAAGCTGAATGCGAGCAACAAGGACACCAGGACGCCGATTATACAAGACATTGTGGCTGTAGCGTGGAGATCAAGACAGAGAATGGCTTGGGAGAGTCCATTGCTGGGACTGACATGGAGACTGGACGGGCGGGTTTTATGTTCAGGTCAACTCGTCTGGTTTTACTCTGGGGTCGTACCATGAACCGCCTTTCTGGTTGTGAACCGGAAGTAGGCTACCGTATACCTAGGTACTATGGCTTCACAACAACGCTGATTTCGTTTTGGAGGCACCGTCCAGTTGCTGCCAGTCAATGCTGATACCAGTGAGGCGTGCCGTACATGCCCAAAGCCACAAGATCGCGTCCTGAACTGCCTAGGTAGCCATCGAGGTGAAACCACAACATGGTTCTGATGCTTGATCAGATGCGACTTTCCGATCTATATAGGCTGTCTGGTGTGCCTTGGCCATCATATTCCGCCCCCTTTTCAGATTAAGTGGCAGGCCTTCATGTGGTGGAGCTGGTCTGGCCATGCAGTATCCCGAGCCTTGGGTTCACAGAGAAAGGCAGCGACTTTTGTGACATGTTGGACACGGCCGGGACTAGGCAAACACCCTTTTTCTTCTTAATCATCTCATCAATATTGGCTGCATGCTAAGGTGATTGATACTCTGTATAACCGTAAAAGGACCGCTTTTGAAGGCCATGGAGGATGGCGCTCATCGATATCGTCCGACCTCAGAGAGCCTTGTAGGTCGCCGTCTCAGCTGATTGAAGCTCATTTCTAATCGTCGAATGAGGAGGCATGGCTTTGATGCAAGGGTGAAATGAACATGCTTCAAACATGAGGTGGTTGTGTAGCAACATTGGACACCTGGGCTGTCGTTGGCCATAGACTTCCACTTGCCATGGTGATACCATTGTACAAGGTCCTCTGGAACTGACATCTAACCTCTCACTCCCGTCTTTCATTGGCTTCATCCATCAAGTCATGCCCTCATTTACCATCACCTCCATCCCACACCACCTCCTCGGATAACCCAATAACTCCTTGTCCCCATTCACCAACCCCCCATAATACCTCTCCAAGTACGCCAAAATTGCCCTCCCCTCCACCATCGCCCTCCTCCAAGTCCACCACCTCCCAAACTGCCCAATCTTGGCATGAAACCACGCAAACAGTAGCAGCGCCTTCGCGTCCTTTTCCTCCAGCATCTCCCTAAACCTCGCCGGCAAAAGGCTCACCAGCACCAAACACCCCAGTAAATTCTCCTCCGTGATCTCCAGCGGCAGCACCCGTCCCACCACCACGCCCATGTCATAATACGCGTTCGTCTTGGCAGATACACCCTCATGATCCAGCCTCAGCAACCGCCTCAACGATTCCGGCAGCTGCGCGAGGGCTTCCTGTTCGGAAAGGAGATTCACCTTTGCCGAGGGGCCGGAGAGCGAGAAGACGGGGTAGATGTCTCTCAGGGCGGAGTCGGCGGCGCCGGTGTCGGCAAGCTTTTGGACTTCCCGCTTGCCGGTGCAGATCTTGAGCCAGTCGAGGTCGTGGGGGGAGGAGACGAAGGGCCAGTGGGAGGTCGGGGGGAGGGAAGGGTCAAGCTGGGCGAAGGAGGTGCAGGAGAGGAGGATGGCGCCCATGAACATGGCGTCTTTTTGGACTCTGTTGTGTTGTTAGTCTGACCTGACTTTCACCCGAGTGGGAATGATGAATAAGGTAGAGTTGATTGTGGAAACGGGGTAATGGTGTAGCCGGTTTACCTGGTTAGCTTTGAAGGGTGGCTGCATAGTAGCTGGTTCAGTTGGGAGGAGCCAGTGGTGTAGTGGTAGAGTTCTTGGACAGAAGCCTGAGTCGGGGCGAGAGGCGAGGCAGCAATGCGCTCGTGCATCAAGGTTACCGTCAGAACAAGATGGAAGAGAAAGGGTTCCTGAGACCCATTAGATTCGAGATGGGGACAGAATGAAGCATAATCAAAGACAAAAGCCCACCTGAATAGCCAACCTGACACTCTCCCTGCGGTACAAGTCTAGCTTGTGGTTCATTTTGAGTGAAAGAATTGTCCTCTCGTGAAATTGGTTCAAATATTTCAGATGCTGGTCCTTGAATAGAAGCCCATTCTTCACGGCCTGGGGGTCCGATTGCCGGAGGTGGTCGTTAAGCATGCTCAAGACGTGGCGATTCAGAGACAGGCTTGCGAGGGAGACATTGATGAGATAGGTCTTCTTGGCATCAGCCAGCGGAAACACCTGTTCGGACCAGGGCTGAAGAGTGAGGGCTTCCGATGACTTGACGGCGCGGTCGTAGGTGCAGGAGACGCGGAACGTGGTGCAGTTATTGCAGATGGGTTTTGATTCGTCACACTGCTCCTCTGTTAGAACTGACAATCAAGCAAGACAAGGAGGTAGGTAGGTAGAGGAGACCCAAGGTACCTTGATGTGACGGAGTTTGCAGTTGACACATCCGCGACGCGACTTGGTATGGGCTTTGCGTTTACGAACTCCGGCACCTACTGCGAGAGTGGTGTTCGACATGGTGGTGCTCAACGGATCTTGGCCGGAGTAGTGGGGCCGGTAAGGCCGGAGATAACTCCAGTAGTGGCGGAGGCTGAACTGCTTGAAACAGAGCGGTATCTCGAACAAAACAAATATGCGAGGTCTTCAAATCGTATTCTGAAGTCCGAGAGAGGTTGTAGAGAGTGAGAGAAACCATGCAAAAGACCAGCTTACGTCAAGAAGTCAAGAAGCTCTGATTTCGAATCGGCCTCACCTTTCCCGTTCGCCGTGGGGGGATGCAAAGCGGCACGGCCAATGGGCCATGATGATTGGTTTGGTGAACAGGACGCTAACCTTGATTCGTATTCCAGATTACGCTAATCCCGGTTTCGTCTTACACAGAGAGAGCCAACATGATCTCGTTGCAGTCTTCATTCCACGATGCAGTCAGCATGGAGATGATCTGAGCACGGAAGACAGAGAACAATGGTTTTGGCCGATACTGGCCGTCACTAGATACGATTGGGGAATACGATTTGGGGCATCAGGATGGCGAATTAAACCATGGAGCAGCTCTTTCAAGCTCACAACACGGCGTATAAAGAGTGTGTCTTGAGCAGCTCCCTTCAATACTTTTTATTTTACCACAAACCGATTACCAAAGATTCTCTTCGTCAAAATGTCTCTCCCAACCCACATGCGCGCTCTCCATCTCCCAACCATCTCCTCCCCTCCCAACATCACCCTCCAAACCGTTCCCCTTCCCACTGTCGTCGCTGGCTCCATCCTCATCCGCGTACTCGCCACTCACATCACTCACAAGTCTCACAAAACCTACTCTGGCATCACAGGATTCACCCTCCCAGACAACGCCATCCCCGGCGGCGGGTATGCCATCGGCCGCGTAGCCCAACCCGGTCCCGACACAACTTCTCTCCCTGTCGGAAAGCTGGTCATGGTCCAGCCTTTCCTCCGCGCCAGAGACAACCCGGACGGGGTCCAAGCCGTCTGGGGGACTTTTGACGGCGGAATCCCACCGGCAAGGGAATGGATTGCAAGGAACTGGAAGAACGGTGCAATGGCTGAGTACATGCTTGCCCCGCTGGAGAATGTCGAGCCGTTGGACGAAGAGCGGCTTCTTGGGCCCAGGGAGAAGGGTGGGCTGGGGTATGCTATCGAGGATCTGCTGCAGATCATGGTCCAACTTGTTGCTTATGGAGGGTTGAAGGGCATTGGACTGCAGGCCGGGGAGAGGATTATTGTTGCGCCTGCTACGGGGCAGTACAGTGGTGCGGCTGTCGAGGTTGCTATCGCCATGGGGGCTGGGCAGGTGATTGCGATGGGGAGGAATGGCGAGGTATTGAAACGGATTCAAGGGTCGTATCCGAAGGGCAAGGTACAGATTGTGCCGATGACGGGGGATGAAGAGGGCGAGACCCAGAAGTTGATGAGCTGGGGGCCGGTGGATGCCTATATCGATATCAGCCCGGCGGCTGCGACGGGAGGCACCCATGTGAGCAGCTGCTTCAAGGCACTGAGGAATTACGGGAGGGCCTCGCTCATGGGGACAATTACTGAGGGTCTCGCCGTACCGTATGCAACAGTGGTGTGGAAGAGCTTGACCATCAAGGGGCAATACATGTACGACAGGATTGATGCACAGCAAATCGTGAAAATGGTCGAGTCGGGTGTTCTCAGGGTAGGTCCGGAATCAGGGGCTGAGGTTGTCGGCAAGTTCAAGTTGGACGAGCTTGATAAGGGGTGGGAGGCTGCTGCGAAGAATACCGACTATGGCAAGATCATTGCCCTCACACCCTGAAAGGTGGCATCATGTAGACCACAACCCAACTCCTCACTCGCTATCATTTGTTAGATCAATACATGAAGCCGAATTCTTCTCCTCCTTCTTCTCCTCGCTGGCTTTGAGTGCGTCGATCCTCTTTTCCAACCAAGCTCCATACCCCGCAAACATCTTGACACCCGCCCTTTTCTTATCTGTGCAAAATTCATACAGCTTCTCGTATCTCTGCAGTACCAGTGCATCCCTCCCAATCCTTGCATATTCCGGGACTTCCAAAAACCCGGACATCACCTTCTCCAGACAAACCGGGCAGAGGTAAGGCGGCTGCCTCACATCCTCGACAATGCCCGCCGTCCCCTGCATAGCACAGGCATAATAATTGCAATGGCCCAAACAAAAACAATGCCCCAGCTCATGCGAGATGGTCAGCGCCGTCCGCCCAAACCACAGCCCAGCCAGGTCCTTCTCCGGCGGAGGAGCAGCAGTACTGGCATCCACCGCCGCCCTGATCGCCGTCCCCTTCCCATCCCCGGAAACCCCATCGTCAGGACCGACAGCCTTCCTCTTCTTGGATTTTGACGGCCGGATCCCGCACATCCTGTTGACAAAGTTAACACAATGACTCGCAGGCCACATGTGCGCCCTCTCGATACCTTGGTGATGATCCAGTCCAGGGTGATATCTGCTCGACGTCACCACCGAAACCCTGCTCCCGCCGTAGGCCCGGCCGCAGCAAAAGTCATCCTCCTCATCTTCGTAGAGGTCGTGGTGGAGCATCATCACCAGTGCGTACCTAGGACGGATAGTCTCGACCATATGCAGCAACGCATCCAAGATGTCGCTCAGGTTCAGCTGCCGCTCATACGCCCCGTCCGGGCAGGGGCGGGTGCGGATCCGGGTGACGTTTTGGTCCTGCTGGAGACCGATGTACCGGTCGTCTTTGGCGCTGCCTGGTTTCTGCTCCCAGGGGACCCAACTGAGGTGGGGAGTCTGCCTGACTGGTAGAGGGTGGTAATAAGCTGCCAGGTAGTCGGCCAGATCTTTTGGTTTGGGAGGAGTGACGTCTTGCTCTCCTTCGGTGGCAGTGAGAGGGATGATCCAGTTTTTGACGTGTTTCATTTTGGAAGAGTACGAGGGCGGTGCCGCGACGTGGATGGTGTTGGGAGTGTTCGTGTTGAGCCGGTTGCGGTGCTTGGACCTGCTCCACAGCCCGACAGTCTGGCCCGAGTCGGGATCTTTGGGGTACACGGAGAGCAAGTCATCCGGCAAGACCAAAGGTCCCGGAAAAGTTCCCGCGAGGCGGTGGGCTTCTTTCTCAGCAGTGTCTGACTGTACGCGGCTGGGAACAGGATATGTTGCTGCTCTTCTCTTGGTGGCCGGTGGACGCGCGAAACCAGCCTCGGCCGCGTTTGGCGACACGTCGAGGAACAAGTTTGCATGTTTGCACGGGGCCATTCTGACTGAGGCTGGATGTGAGCCTGTGGGAATTCAAGAACAGGTAGTTGATAGAAGAGCGAGGGAATTCAATGTAAACAAACCACGGACAATTTTAGGCAGCAGCGTGGTGCCAAGACCAGACCTGTAGCACCGACGGAGAATTGTTGGTGGTCTTTCAGGGGGTTCGGAGAAGACAAACAATAATAAAAAAGACGACAAAATCAACTAAATCAACTAAATCAACCAAATCATGTCAACTTCTGGGTTGCGCACATGCGGGTTGTGCTGCTCCGAAGCCTGCCACAGAGGCTTCAGTTGAATCAGCAGCCTGACTGCCCAGCCAAGACTGAGAGTGATCGGCAAAGCTCCCACTATCGCACCGGCCATCCACCAAGTGTACACATTGAAGTGGTCTTTGTTCCTGTAGAACTCGGCGTTTTCGAAATCCAGATATCCCGCCAGGGCCCCTTTGCATATGCAGTTGTTGAAAATTCCACTAAAAGAAGCGAAAATGATGAGGATCAGGGTGAGGACAGCGAGGGTGTTAAACACATGTGCTACCGCTCTCCTCCAGTTGTTCGGATGTTTGTACGACGGCAACAGCGATAAAAACCACGAGCCAAAGGTGAGAAGACCGTAGATCGTGTATGAGCCTGATCGACAGGCGAAACCGACAGTAGGAGTATTGTATGAAATCATAAAGGCCATGCCGGCGAAGAGCCAAACCATGGTTAGTGAAACCAAGGCCGTTCCCCACCACGCCCAAGGTCGGCTTCCATGAAGTTTCTTGCGTGTACTGACCACGATATCCTGGATGGACCTCATCCGTCGATCAATCCCATGGCTATCATACACACTGTGCACAACAGCGAGGGCCAGCCCGTGGTAGCCCATCTGTCTCCCTTGCCCAACGAATTCTCCGATGAAGGGGTCAAACCGTACCGACTGCTGGAAAGGATCAAACAGAGGAATTGGCCCGTTTTGCAGCTGCAACGCACGCAAGTTTTCCTCTTTGTTCCATGTCCACCAGTCTGGCAATGGGGGGTGTCCTCCTGTTGGGATCAGCGGCGGCGTGAGTTGCGAAGCGGGGATACCCGAGTATTTCTCCCACCGACGGATGGCATCAGCGTTCCACAACCATCGAGACATCAGCTTTCTGCTCCGATCGGCGGACATGGGGTTACGGTCAAGGATCGAAAACAAGACGAGTAGCGGCAGCCAGCTGACCAAAATACCCAGGGCCAAGGCGTGTGCCGTGGTTCTCTCGCCGACGTCGCTAAAAGCAAGGACGACGGCCATGGCGTAGGCGACACAGAAGAGAAATACATTGACAAGGGATGGGTAGACTCCTCGACGCCGCAGCATCCTCAGTTGAAAGGCCATCTCCTGGAGAAGCTCGCTTGTCCATATTTTGGCCTGTTCGGATCGCTCCCTTTGCTCTGGCGTGGTGTTGGGCGGCGGGTACGTCGTGGACAGGGCAAGGGCAGCCGCCTCCCCAACGTCCAAGGGAACGAAGCCCCTGAACAGGGCGTAGATGAGGGGCTCGAGAAACTCAGTCTTGCTTACTTCGGACATGTTGAACTGGCCCATGCAGCTAAGCACATAGTAAGCATCCATCTTCAGCGACCGAAGCGTCCCGTTTCCTGAGATGCCCTGGCCTGACGATTTTGTTTCGGCCAGGCACTTGTGCATCTGATGGATGTTGAACAAGGTGTTGGTGAGGGCTGTCTCTGGGGAACCGACCCAGTTGAGCAGGGCACGAAGCGTCCCCATGATCCTAGTCTGCCACCACGGAGCCCCGGCCGTCCTACGGTGCAGCGAGTCGTACGGAAGAGCAGAAAGTAATGCGATGATGGGCAGGATCCAGTTGGAAATGATGCTCAGCGTGGTCGTGATGTCTGAGTGCCAGTAAAAGTCAACAGGGCTCTCACAGAGCTCTCTGCACCCTTCGGTCGTTATGGTGATGAATTTATCTCTTGACGTCCGCGCATATTCGGAGTTCATGCCGCGAACGGCGCCGCGGTACATGTACCGCTCAATGGTCACGTTGTTGATGCCATTCCATTCCTCTCGCCCTTCAAGATGCGGTCGACACGTCTCTGGCATTTTTCGAAGTTGGGGCCGACATAGTCCTGAGCTATGGCAAGTTGGACGCAGACCAGTGCGGCCAGAAGAACGGGGGGTTTGTGTATGGTCATGCCGTGTGTTGTTGAAACAAAGTGTGTGATGTCGGTCTGATCAAAGCTGTGACGCGTCAGTGGGACAGTCTCATATTTATACCTACCTGTCATGGTGACTGGACAGCCAGAAGCCTGGCGCCCATCAGGCGTCCGTTTCAACGACAGCCTCACCGAAAATCCGAGTCTAGGACGAGGCCACCTCAGCTGGGACGCCAGAGTTCAACATCGGGGCTGAATTTGCTGCCCGCAAGACAAGGAAGGCTGCATTTTGCGTCCTCTTGTCATTGCGGGATGGCTGAAATCAAGTTGATATCGCGACCTTGATTAGGAGCATCAGCCAATGAGATGACTGGGTCTTCCTGCCAGGCTCCCGTCCCTCCTGATGTCCCGGAAGCCATGCGGGAGTCGGGGGCATAGCCAGCGCCACGTCCACTGAAGCGGGAGCGAAATCACGAAACGCGGCGAGAGGTTTTCCAGGTCCAGACATTTTATTGTCGGCTTTCACATGCGGCTGGCTTGTTTGGTCCCCCACGGCGGGAGACCGGGGGGTCTCCACAATGGCCCCCACAGCACCTGGAATCCACAGTGGACGTTTGACAGCCAGCTTTGACATCAAGTAATTTGTAGGTAGTAGTCATGGAGAGACTATCCGTATGGGTGTAAAATGGTCTATATGGAAGAAGACTTGGCTCAGAAGCTGCTATTGTGAGAAGGTTGAGAAGTACCTACCGTTTTATTCTCACATACAGTAGAAAAAAAACTGTCGTCCTAGCTAACGCCCCCGCATCCCCTCGGCCTCTTCCATGCAGGGTACGTCACCCAGCCAAACAAGAGCGACACAACACCGCCCAACCATGGCTGCGTGCAGTCCCCGGGAAGAAAAGGACTGGCCCATCATCGAATGGAACCCTGCCGACATCATCCGGCCTCCATCCAATGCCACACCTCCAGACTATGCCCTTCTCGTCCTCAACCAGCCCATCCACAACCATGTCGGCATGATCAAGAGATTATGGAACAATGGTCCGTGATCCCCCTTATCTTTCTTTTCCTGACAAAACATTGACTTACCTCCCTCGTCCACAGCATCCTTCCGCATAGCTGCCGACGGCGGTGCCAACTGCCTCTACGATGTGGCCGGCGTCCACTCTGACCCCTCCTTCGACGACCTCCATGTCATCATCGGTGACCTCGACTCCATCACCCAAGCCGCCCGTACGTACTACGAGGCTCCGCCCAGAAAGACAAATGTGATCTATTATCGCGACGACTACTCCACTGACTTCGCCAAAGCCATTGAGCACATTCGCCAGAAATACCCTCCCTCGCCCAGAGGAAAAGACATCGTCGCGGTCGGTAGCCTTGGCGGAAGAGTCGACCATGGTATCTCGCAGCTTCATCACCTGTACCTCTTCCAGCAGGACCCGGACTACAACGAGGGAAAACTGTACTTCTTCAGCGGCGAATCCCTCACCTTTATGCTCAAGGCAGGCAGGAAACATTCCATCAGGGTGAGGCATGGCTCGGCGGGAGAAGATGACGTGTTTGCAAAGTGGGTAGGCATCTTGCCTGTGAGAGAGCCGAGCCGGATCACGACAAAAGGGCTGGAGTGGGATGTGACAGATTGGCCGACCGAGTTTGGGGGGCAGATGAGCACCAGCAACCACATCTTGCCAGAGACACAGGTGGTCGAGGTGGAGGCGACAAAGGATGTGCTGTTCACCATGTCGTTGAGGCAGATCTAGTGGGATGCCACGGCACGGTGACGAGAGAAAACGAAATTGAACTTCCAATATATACCCTAGTGTGTCAGTTTAACAACTAACCATGCATGCCGAAACTCCACGCTTGATGACCATTTCCGCCCAATCTTGCCCGTCGGACTACCGCAAGTAATGCAACACCAACCAGCAAAACAAAAAGAATGCCACCACGCCTCCCCAGAATATCCACTTGTCCTGCTTCGCCCTCCGTTCAATCATTCTGATGGTGTCACCCGATATCCCCAGCGTGTTGCCGACACTGTACAGTCTTCGTTGAGTGTTCTTGAGCATCTCCCTCTGCTGTCCCAAGTCGCCCAGCACAGCCTGCCCCCGTGCGATGTAGTCGTCCAAGGCCGAGTTGGTCTGCTGGAAAAAGGCCTGCTCCCTCAGCGCGTGCGACTCTCGTGTCACATCCCCGCTTCCCATTCCCATCCCACCGCCAGACTCGACCGTGCTGTGTGTCCTCGCGTGTCCATATCCGCTTGTCGTCTGTACGCCCGAAACAGCGGCACTCGCATATGGGTTCTCGGGCGTCTGCGCAGCGAACGGTCTCCTCCCCAACAGCTCCCCCCTGTTGTTCGCGTACACTCTTTCTTCTCTTTCTTTCTTGATGCGTTCGAGTTCGGCGCGATACGAGCCGATTTCCTGCTTGAAGTCCTTGATGCGCTCAAAGGCCTTTTCCTGCTTGGCCTTGTTGAGCTCCTGCTTGGCGAGGGTGTTGTACTCGTCTATTGTTCGGGAGAGGGCCGTGAGGCTGGCGCTGACGGAGCCGATGGCGGCGGGGGTGAGTTCGGCATCGGTAGAGGAGAGGACCGAGAGGTCTTTTCGGAGGGTGGTGGACTGTTTGAGGGCGCTGTTGAAGGTGGTGTTCTATTGGCAGTCAGTCAGCGGTGCGCAAGGCTGAGGAGCCGTTGAATAGGGGCAGTGTCATACCATCTTGCTGGTGGGGTGGCCAGATGACCGACGCGGTTATATGTTGTTGTCTTTGATGTTGGCAATAACCTGCGCAGAGAAAAGAAACGTGTCGCGCAGTTGACAGATGTCTTGTTTCGCAAAGTCGTCGAAAATAAAGTTGAAGCTGTGACCCGTGCTGTGTCCAAGTACCTAGAGAGGTAGCTTGCAACCTGGCGTCTGGACCCATGCACGTCAGCTCCCTTCCAGAGCCCACGGGTGGGGTGCTGCTATGGATGGAGTGCTACGGTGGGGCCTAGGCTGACAGCTGCCATCACATGTCACTGTCGCTCAATTCGAGTCAACATCTCATTCTCACGCTTCATGAAGTGATGATACAGAGCACACAAAACTAGTTCGATTATGGGTATCCAAAACGACAGCAACAATATCAACGGCGACCTCCTCCCTTTTACGCCAGCCGCGGCTCGGCCGTAGCATCCATGATCCATCCTAGCGAGCCACCATCACCCGTGCTTCACCACCTTGACCTTGCGATATCTGACCACCTCGACACCCTCATCATCAATGATTCTCTCAGCAACAAGCTTGTGTCCCCGGACCACCGGCCAGAACTTGGTCCACAGAACCCAGTAGATGCCGCCGAGGATCAGGACGCCAACCCCGACCACGGGGAAGACGTAGTACGGATATCCATCACCCCAGAAGTCTCCGTTTGATGGCGGAATGAACGGAACGATGGCCAAGAAGGCGTTGCACAGCAGGAAAATAACCGTGATGGGCCAGAATGTCCTCCAGCCGGGGTTCCATACCTCCTTCTTTTGGTACTGCAGGTAGATCAGCCCAGCAGCGACGAAGCTGTTGATCCAGGCCCCGGGATATGTGTACAAGCTCACAATAAAGTTGTACGCCGGCCCGGGCGGAGGAGCGAGCAGGACGATGATGGTCACAATCCAGTGGAGGAAGAGCGCAGCAGCAGGCGAGTTGAACGGCTTGTTCGACCCCCAGAACCTGCTGCCAGGCAACAGACCTTCCTTTCCAAGCTCCTGGTTCAGCCGGGAATGCGCAAAGCTCACAGCCAGCACGTTGCCCAAGTTGCTCAGCGCCACAAACACGGGCAAGACCCTCGCACCAGCGCTGTCGCCAAAGACGTTCCTGAAAAACAAACCGGCCACGATGACTTCGGACTTGGCCAAGGCAGACTTGGGGATGGCAGCGAAATACGCCACGTTGGCCAGCACATAGAGAATGGTAACGCCCCCCACAGCCAACGGAGCAGCAATTGTCAACGTCCGTCTCGGGTCCTTGATCTCGCCTAGCACGTAGTTGGCATTCTCCCAGCCCTTGTAGCTGTAAACAATGTTCAACAGCGCATTCGAGTATTCATACGCGCCACCACCGCCATAACCATCACCCTCCTCAAGAACAAACGCGTTGTCAAAGTTGCGAGGATCCTCGACCAACCTCCTGCCGGCCAGCGCAGCGAAACCAGAGAAGACGATGAAGAGGAGCACGAGGACCTTGAACACGCCCAAGACGTTGAACAACCGGATTCCCCATTTGGGAGCCACCGAGTGGATGATCACGGCAAACGTGATACAGGCCACACCCACCCCGCGCGCCTTGTACGTGTCCTTGAGCTCATTGCCGGCAGCGTAGAGAATATAGCGACCAAAGGCGAGTGAGTTGCCCGACGAGAATCCGAGGAGGATCATTTGCGACGCAAGCACGCATGTCGCAAGGTACTTGGGATGGCGGTAGATGTGTTCCAGGTAGTTCTTCTCACCGCCGGACCTGGGGATGGCAAGGCCAAACTCGAGCCACACGGAAAGACCGCAAAAGGTCAAGAAACCGCCTATTGCCACGATCATCAGTATCATGGCACCGACAGGAGGAAGCAATGAAGCTAAATAAAGAGGGCGTGTCCTACCAATGACCCAGAGCATCAAACTCACACCCACCGACCCGGTAGCCGCAAAAATACTCGAGGGCGTCGAAAAGATACCGGTACCGATCATCTTGTTGAGAATCAGGAATACAGCGCCCGTGATGCCGAGCTTGCGCGAATCGTCGTAGGCATACTTGTTCTCCTCCTGGATCTCACCGACCACGGCCGACGAAGCATCGACATCGGTCTGGTGGATTGCCTTGTCGTGCACATGGTCGTTGGAGCCCTTGATGCCCGCCTCCTCGGCGTCGGAATGGCCCATGGTGGGTGAGTCCAAGCAACACAAGAAGTAGAAGTGCAAAAAGGTTCAAGCTGTGTGAAGTTGTTGGAGGAGGGGTCGGATGCCGATCACTGTCTCTCTCCCACTTCAGAGGTTACCTCGTACCATCATGCAGCAACACACCAGCAGGGCGGGCCATTTGGGCCCTTTTTAATATCGCCCAAACAGCATGTTTCTTCTGGATAACCCGCGCCACGCAAGGTGACGTGACGGCCTAGCTGGGCTGGCGCCATCGATGGCAATTTGGCGGAAAACTCAAAATTGACGGACGGCCGGGGATACAGAAAAGGACCTGCCGTATTTGCTGCTCTTCTTCTGCTGAGCCGCAGTTTGTGTCACTGTCAGTCTGGTGTTCGGTAAAGGGCAGTATCACAGGGCCAGGCGGCCTGCTGTTACATCCAGAGGAGGGGGGGGCAGCAACAATTCCCCATAAAAACATCTATAACTATGCAGCCACTGTAGCACGTATATCTTGGACATTTTCTCGACAGCAGTGAAGTCCGAGTGATCAGCACCCTGGTACGGAAGGTGCCAGGTCAGCCACAAGCTTTCACCGTTGTGGTTCGGTCCGCGCGGGGGCGCCACTGTCACCCCTCAAGTTTCGAACTGAAGTGCCAATCTTCCTGTTTCGAGAAAATACCGTCCAAGGAAAAAAACCAGCAACCAATGCGCCCCCGGCTTCTGGCCCTTTGCCGGTCCTGATCGGGAAGGTCCATCGAAGGACTCGACGGGCATCTTGGTCTAGGCGGGGTCTTGGCGCATGCATGGCACGGCAGGATCGCGGACAGCGTGAGCTCGACCAACCGTTCAAATTCCCCGATGTCGTGCTCCCGGCCAAGAATCACGGAACCATCCGCCTGAGCCAACGAAAGGTGTCGCTTTTGGGCAGCGAACCGCCTTGGGAATGACATGTGAGCATCACTTCCGTGAGGCTGCCTGCCATGCCCGCGAATCCTTTCAGCTTGACAACAAGGGCAGTGAACCTCGTGTTGGGCACATTTATTCTTTGGGCCGTTGCTACCCATGATGCGTTTGACAGCTGAGATTGAGACGGGAGGAGTCCCGATCATCTGGATGGACCTGGGAGCTGCGTTTTATCTTGCAGTCATACCATACCACAGGATCATGCCCGCTGCCTTTGCAGTTGGTGTTCTGTTCTGTCGTAATCATCTCTTGATGTACACCTTTCCGCGAGCGATGGTCCAAGTGGTGGAGAAGTCACCTATCCCGTCTCCAACTCTATAAAAGTAGGGGCAGACCCCCAGCTCGACGTTCTCCACCGTCCTGCTGACGGTGTACTCGTCCTCGCAGTCAATGAACTCCTGGCCGATTTGAACTGACGTTCCTGCAGCCGGCATCAGCAAGCCCAGATGCGACTCGTGGATCCCGGTCTCGAGTGCTAGGTCTCCTGCCAAGGACACGATCTCCTCCACTTTGCTGGTGATCTCTTCTGGAAGGGCTGTGGAAACGGCCGAGAGCGCCCCGAGGATCTCCCGTTTGACCTTTGCATTATTTATAGCCATTGCCGGGTTGGTTGTGCGTGAGCGAATAGAAGCAAAAGTTGACGACCTCCACCTGTTGGCTTCTGGGTCCTGGAGAAAGACGGAAAGGTCAATCATGGGTGGTTTGGGGCTTTCTCCTTCTTGGGCTGCCGTCTTCTCCTGCTGGGTTGAAGCAACGACGCTCTGCCATGCGGCATACAGCCCAAAGAGCTTGCTCCTTTCCCCGTCGTTCCCAAACACGCCAAAGCCAAAAGGCGCTGAGAAGAAGCCGTTCATGACGACATTCCATAGGATGTGCCGTAGGAGAAAACGGAGAGAGCCCTCGCCGTGCCGTTCAGCAAAACCGTCGGGGTCGAGCGGGCTTCCGGGAGGGAGCGACACCTCGCCCAAGTTGACGGGCTCTGTCACCACCTCGATGCCGAACTGCAGACGCTGGAATAGTGCCCTCAGATTCCCGTCGACGGCTTGGCCAGGATGATGGCCTTTCTGCGTCCTGAGCGAGGACATGGCCTCTTGGTGTTGGCTTTGTTGCATTTCCGTGTCGGCTTGAAGCTGCTGAATGGACGCGTGGAGCATTCTCCTCTCGCGGTGCAGCAGTTCATTTTCCTCCTGCGCTTTGCCGAGTTGGGACTCTGTGTCAAGCTGCCTCTTATTTATTCGCTCGAGCTTTTCCATGTTCTCTTCGTGTATCTTGTCCCCCCGCTGCTGCGCAAGTTGGGACTGCGTTATAAGCTGCTGTTCGTGCATTCTTGCAAGATGGGCTATTTGCTCTTCGTGTTTTGCGCGCAGGCTGGCCATCTGGATGGCATGTTGCTTTTCCATCTTTAAGCGGACCGTTTCGTCTCTCTCTTCCTTGGTTTTCGAAATGAGCTTGTCCATCTCCTGTCGGTGCTGGGCCTCGAGTTCAGACTCCAACTTGGCCAACTCCTTTTGGTGATTTTCGGCAGCCGTCTTTGCCTTGTGATGCTGCTCCTTGCCGAATTTCTGCAGTTTTCGAATCTGCTCATGTAATGACTGTTTTGTCTCCTCAAGTTCTTCTTCATGCGCTGACTTGAGTTGGCTCATCTCGGTGTCGCCTGCTCTGGCCTTTGGCTTCAGACCATCCAGTTCACTCTGCAGCTCTTGGATTCTGACCTCTTTCCTCTTACCGCCTTCCTTCTCTTTCTCCAACCCTTCCCGATACTCCCCTACTAATTCTCGCAAGAAGATCAGGGTTCCCAAGATAACTTCGTCGTCTGGATGCTTTGAAGTAATCATATCCCAAAACTGGCCCCAATGTTGCTTACAGAACTCGGCCTCTCTTCGAAAATTGGATTCCATTCTCATGGCCCTATCCATCAGCTTTTTCTTGTCCTCTTGGACAGCAGCCCGCTCTACTTCGAGCTTTTTCTCCAGGCCAGCAATCTTTTCCTCGTGTTCCTTACGAATCATGTCGTCACGCCACAAGGCCAACTCCATTTCCTGGACCTTGTCCGACAGCCTGGCCTTTGAATCTCGCAAGGCATCGCGCTCGGCCCTCAGATCCATCAGCTCGCCCAAGATGGACACGTCATCCTGCCCCGGTGGAGGAGGGCCGGCGGCCGCAGGAGTCGTGTTCCCCAACCAGCTGTTTACGGCTTGTCTTCTGCTTATCGACTGCCTGTTCCGGGATTCCCGAGAATGGGTCGAAGATGACTGGGAAACACGACGCTGCGATTGAGGATTAGTTCCTTCCACCCCCAAGTGTGACTCCTTGGGCTGCGAGGCAGGCGCATGTTCACCTGACCTTGGACGGGTGTCTAGAGGGCGAATAGGGAGCGGTGGAGGCTTGGCTTCCAGCTGTGCTTTACAAGGGGCGAAAGGGATTGTTGTAGAGCCGGGCTCCTCGCCGGGTGAGGCGTGTAAACCGCCAGTCTTCTGCCCTGCAAAGGACAGCGTGGGGGTCTCCTCAGTGCTTCTCAGTGGCTCGATGGAAAATGTAGGCACACGCTCAGTGGTTCTGCTGAGGGGTTCGATAGAAAATACAGCTACCCGTGAACCCTCTGCGCATGAGGTATGAGGGGCATTAGAAACATGGTTGAGTTCCGCCGTCGTAAATGGCATGCGCTTTAGCATTTCCTGCAATCGAGGTGGCAGCAGCGAGTGCGCCTCTGGTGGCAGTTGCTCCAGTATCCTTGGCGTCAGTCTCTCCAAGGTCTCCTGTGGAAGACTAGCGACAGCTTCAGGTGGTAACTTCAAAGGATCCCAGAGCGCCAGGAGCGTGTCGGTAGGCAGCTGAGCCAGCACTGCAGGCGGGAATTTGACGAGGATCTCAGGGGGAAGTGTCGCGAGATTAGGAATCTGTAAGAGTCTTTGCGGTGAGACTCTATCCAGTATCTCCTTGGACAGGTACTGCAGGCGGTCAACCGGCAGCTCGTTGAACACTTCAACGGGAAGAGCCAACAGGGTCTCGCGTGGCAAACGATTGATAACATCTGGATCGTATCGAGTATCCCTATCCCTGAGAGCCTTTATTCGCCGTGGCCGTGACCCTGTCCGCTTTGCTCCGCTACCGGAGGTGAAAACCTTTAGCTTTTTGGGTTTGGCCGGCCCATTTGACACTTTGGCACTGGTGTTTGCAGTTGCTGGCTCCATTGCGCTGTTGGTGATGGTAATGGGATGTGAAGAAGGCACGATGAGGTTGATGAGTTGCCGACGCGACTGAAGAAACCCCGCAGCTGAAGGTGGAAATGCGGCGAGGATTCGTCGCACCTCACAGAGCGCTCTGACTGGACGCCACCAGATGTGATGGCTCAGCGCGAGGCTGTTGCTACTTCCCTTGGACATCACTTGAGTGATTCATAATGAAGCCCCAAACTAGCTTTTATACACATATGACGGTTCTTCCGAGGCATAAAGTTTATCTTATGGCGCCTTGGGTAGTGACTCATTATGCCTTGTTGCTATGTCTTTATGGCCCATCTCATAGAACCCACAGGGACTTGGTCAGCTACACAACACGATGACCAACGCCAGCATGGCTCTATTTATGTGCGATGACTACGGCTACAGTATCTTGGGCGACGATGAAGACCCTGATGATCTCAAGACCGACTATGTCACTCTTCTGACTGAGCTGCATCATGGTCAACGCACACTGCCATTATCTGCTGAAACAATCGCTTACGACCACCGACTGCTTCTCCTCTCAAAAGTCATCTTCGGCTCCAACTTGATCGAAAAGGCCGGTGGCCCATTGGACATCACCCGCAAGCTGGTGCAACTACTCTGCTATCATGGAATGTGGGACGCAGTCCCCCCCACCATCAACCCTCACGATCCCGTCTATCACGTCCTCAAAGACTACCTCACAGCTCACTCCCGCCCATCCGATCCCCCCTCCATCATCCGCAGTTACCGCGAGATAGTTCAGCACATCAAAGCAGCATGCCACCTCATGGACTCCTTCGACCCCCGCATCCCCATCACCGAACCCCTCCTGCTCTCCACCCACCGCATCCTCACCCAAGGCATCCCCACCGACCAAGGAATCCCCTCAGCTTCCTACTCCGGCCTCTACCGCCAGGACCAAGTCGTCGCCGGCCTCCACGCCTTCCCTCCCGCAGAGCAAGTCCCCGCCGCCACGCGCAAGATGATCTCCTCCCTCAACCACGACCTCCAGCAAGGTGACAAAATCGACCCCGTGGCCCTCGCCGCCAAGTACAGCCACCGCCTGGTCAACATCCACCCCTTCCTCGACGGTAACGGCCGCATGTGCCGCCTCCTGCTCAACGTGCTGCTGTACAAACTCGGGTCTAGCCTCGCGTGCTTCGGCCAGACAGAAGACGAGAGGGAGGAGTATCTCGGGATCGCGGCCCGCGCGAGTCAGAACATGGCGGCACAGCAGGACGATTGGGACGACGACAACGACGACATGGCGCCAAAGTACCACAAGGAGCTGGCCAGCTACACGCTCAAGTATGCGGTTGAAAGCCTCAAGGGATGGAAGCACGTGTTGGACGAGAGTGAGAAGGCGTTGGAAGAAGACGGCAACGCGTTGAAAGGGGATGAAAGGGCGTTGATGCATGTTCTGGAGGCGAAATTCAGGGGTCCAAACAAACCATCGGATGGGTCGGAGGATTTATTCAAAGCGCTGTTTTCAGCCTCTACAGGCGTGGAAAATGGGTTGACAGGCATTTAGACTGCCAGGGTAGGCCTTCAACCGGATCTTTTAGATCTTCATGAACCCGAAAGGCCTGTCAGCACCTTGCTATGATATCTTAATAGCCGACATGTAAATCCAAAGCAAAAAGGGCGGTAGCACAGGAATCAACATCAACAAGTACCTATGTTTCTGCCTAGTGAAAGTCTTGGTGACAAGACAACATATAATAAGTAGTTCCTCGCGGGGCATCATTTCCCACAAAGCTCTTTGTGTTCCCTTCCTTTTCAGACCGTTTGCAAAACCCAGCATTTGGTTTCCAGATATAGCTCATCAAGTAGCAGCCACTACATCTCCCAGAATAGCGGTTTGACACTTATATCACTTATCTGTCGCCTAGCTTGGATGGAGACGGGTCAGTCCTCGTGATCTTCCAGCTGGATGGGTTCAAAATATCCATGGACTTACCTCTAACGCCCATCCTTCCAGGTACATAGTCCACGGCAGTGTACCCGCACATCTCATCTATCCCAAGGGTTCAGAAACCCGTGAGAGTATCTTTTTAAGCTCCTCCTCAAAGTTCCAACCCATTGTTGTCCAACTCGATCGAGCCAGGTATCTTCTCGCTTGCAAACCATGCCGCCGTCGATTGCTCTGAACGACAAAATTGCCGGCCAGTGCCTGTGTTGTCTGCACATACTTGTCAGTAAAGCCTGCGCCAATGCTGTCCTGCCTACAGAAAGAAACCACCCACTGTTATGCTCAAGCAGCGCCTACCCGGACACGCTTGCTCTTTCTCGTTTCAAGTGCTTTTTCCCAGGATTGCCCGGTGCCGTCGTGTTTCCGCTTCATCACCGGCTGGGCTGCCTCGGGCGCGGCATTCTCATCTGAAATGGCACTATACTCGCGCTTGGTCGCAGTGACCTGCTGCTGCTTGGTAGCACTGCGCTCTTTCTCTATGGGGGTGCGCTCCTCGTTAATGGTCGGGAGTCTGGAATACTTGATGTCGGTCGCTTCCAGGTTGCTTCGGCGGTTTGTAATATCACCGAGAGCTGGGGGTGAGGTGAGGTTGTCATCGAAGATTTCGACAGACGTGGTGTTGGCAAGAGTGGAAGACGCGGCAGCAGGGGCACGAGGCTTAGGCATCTTCGCCTCTGTAAGACGCTTGTACCAATCGCAGGTTTTCATCTTGTGCTGCACTCGACTTTGTTTCGAGGCCGAAGTGAGTTGCTCCGCCCAGGAGGCAGTCCGACGAGCAAGAAATTGATCCGAGGATTCGCCCTCATGGGGGGTGGAAACATAAAAGACGATGTCGGTAGGCCAGCAGCTGTTTGTGGGAACGGTAGAAATCGTGGGAGACGTTCCATCCTTCGAGCAACACTCGATGGCGCGACGGCGGTTTTGGCAAGAAGATGGCTTGCGAGGCATTGTCGTCTGCTGTTAACAGTATTCGCTCTTCCTTTCCTTCGCAATCGTGTTGTCGGTATCGTCAACTAAAAGAAGCTGGATGTCGTGTTGTGATAGCAGAACAGTTGGGCAAGCAAAACGGCAACGTTGTTCTGGTGGAAGATACCTGGGTGCGTCAAACAGTAGCCACAATTGCTCCTTGAGAAGTAAACATCTGACACACAATGCCCCACTTCTTTCACAATAGTAATAGCTGCTTATTGACAGCTGCTATTCTGCCATTCAAGCACCTCTCCAAGACAATAATACATTCTCGTGGTGAAACAACCCAGCTCTGTATAACCATCCCATCTAACCGTCCATACTTTCTTTCCTCTTCCTGAACCAACAAAACGGCTTGGTCAAAATAGAAATGCCAAATTCTTCTCGACATCAATGACTTGCTTGATAATTCTCGACATCCACGCCCACTCCCAAGACAGCTCCAAGGCCCTCAGTATCTCCTCCAGTCCGAGTCGACCCAAGTTCTTCGCTGGTTCGACGGCCTATAGCGATCAGGATACAAGGGCCGCACGTAGGGCTTGTAGTGATCAGGATACAATGTGTGAATGCGGCAACGCGGCAGCCTTCTCCAGTATTCGGGATTCAACCAGAACGGCCTCCACCTGTCGGCTTTCCCCCAGCATCTTTTTCGGCCACGGCCACGGCCCCGTTTCCGCAACACCTTTGCACCGTATTGTTTCTGAACCGATTGCTTCTCGTTCCAGACCTCATCACGATGTGTCCCGGACCTCAAACCCGGCGATTGCCAATGAACCTCCGATCTGTCCTGAGGCTTGGCGACGAAAACTGTGGGTTCGGGTGATCTCGGGTCGATCAGATCAGAGAATGTGGGAGCTGGACTGGGGGATCTCCATCGGAACCAGTTGTCGTTTTGCGCGTTAGTGATCGGGCGAGGAGGGAGGTTGTGATGTAAGAATTGGGTCCCAGGACCTGAAAATGTAGCGGCCTATGTCAGCAGGTTGTGCCCCTGAATGATGGGGCGGTATGGGTTGTTCAAGGACAATGAACAGACCCGCAGCAATTCGACCGAACTGGTGTCCTGTCGGAAGGTGGTGTGGCCCCATTCTGCCGGTTGGTAGGTCACCCCTGCACGAAAAGATGTAGAATTCCCTGTGAGGTATAGATCTTTTGCTATTACATGGAGAGAGAAGACTGCAGTCCGCCGTGCCGAATCGTCGATGGGCGACCTCCAGGCTCGGAACAGTTCAAACCAGATGCGTCCGCCCAAGCCAGGTCCCCCTCCACCAGGCCGGCACTGGACGTGACTGCCCCACTAAGGTAGCTTCAGGCAACATTTCCCAACATCTCGGAACTGAGTAGTGGAGGAAGGTACAAGGCGAGAGGAGAAAGCAGGTACCCCACCTGCCCGTGGTGTTTAGACAAGTGGTTCTGCCGCAGCTTCCCAAATACCCGACATGCCCATGCTTACCTGATTCCAGGTATCCGATATCATGGAATGGAAAGTGCCCCTGCCAAGACCACGAACCCCTTGCCACTCGGACCCAGACCATCGGTGTCTGCATGTCACATCTCCAAGAGGGGAACTCCCGTCTTTGTCAAACTGACGTACATGGTCATTGTCAGCTCAATATAAACCATGCAGGTGAACATTTCGACCGAGCCGGATCGTCGGTTTCTTTGTTCAACATGTCAATGCCGACAATGGACCCAACCAAAGGAACTTTCACCAGGGGGCGAACCTCTTCAAAGAAGATTTGTCACCAGGGGACTGGAGTCTATGCCATGGTTTTGAAATCCCAATCTGAAAACAAGCTCGACCCCTTCTTAGGCGCTCCCGTCTGCGCCTGAGATCCACACATTATTCAGAAGAAAAACAACCTCGAGCCTCGCAGGCAGGCACCAAACATGTCAGACCTTTCCACCCACTCGTTCCACATCCCGCGCAAGCCTGTACTGCCTCCACGGCCTCTCACTATCCAGACGCCCGGCAACATCACCATCTCGCAACCACCGAGCCGTGATCCCACCCCCAACCCTCAACCTGGCTTGCTCTCCAAAGCCGTTGTTGCCTCCCCTGTCATCCCGCTCCAGACAAAAGAAAAGGCATTCAACGAGCATGGCTTCACCGCTACCCGCATCGATCGCCTCTGCAACGCCATGCAGCCCCTCATCACTCGGCACGCCACAGACGCCGAGTTTGAAGAGTTAATGAGGGAGGCCGAGTCTTACCTTCAGGAGGGGAAGAGGCTGAAAAAGAAGAATCCAAATAATCATGGCCTTCACGGGCCCAGGAGAGGCAGCGCTGTGTCTGCGAGCGGGAGTCATGGGGCTGCTCACGGTCATGGCACGAGAAAGGCGAGCGTGGTTTCCACCTCTGGCAGTATTACCATCATCAAGTCTGGAAAAGACGCCAAAAAGAAGAGTGCCTGGGTTACCAAGTTGAAGATCGTGATCGGGCTCGGTGGAGAGAAGAGTATGAGGCGGGGTTCCTACTGACGCTGTTTTTTCACTTTTGTTTTGGCGTAGCTGTACAATATTTCGAAGGGTGTTTTTATTATTGGACGGTGTGGTTCTTCTGTTTCATTCAAGCTTGTTCTTTTTTTCTTCTTTTTTTTGCACTCGTGTCTGATGTCATCGTGATGGGGCCCGATGGTTGGCCAACAAGTGAGTATATCGTGGTAAATAGACATCATCAATCAAGATCAAAACAGAGGCAGAAGTGCTAGGCACTTGTGTGATTGGACGAGTTTGTGCGGAATGTGGGGCCGACATCCGAGGGCAAACATTGCTCCTGCCTGCCACCGAGACTGCCAACTGCCTGTTGCCAGTACTGCACAATCAATTAATTCCAGTGGAACCTCGACTCGAAATCGCCTCATCGCCTCATCACGTTCGGTCTTGGATATCGACGAACCCGAGACACGAGCTTATCTGTTGCCCGGCTTCTCCGTACCGCCCATATTATTGAAAGGAAAAAGGTAAGCCACGGACAAACGTTTCCGCTGATACAACCCTGGGATACATATTGATCATTGCCAAGACACACGGATTCAGCCCACTCTGATATACATCCATCGTTACTTGCACCCCCCCCCCCCCACGAAATCAAAGCGATCACCATGGCATTGACGGATGGGTCCAGGACGACCTGCCTACCTTGGTATCTTGACCTGCAAGTGACAAAGGTACAAGCCGTGCTCCAAGGCTACCACAAACCTCCTTCTTGGTCGACTGGGTGGACATAATTAGCTGTGTTTGGCGTCTCAATCTGCTTCCCAGCCTTCTACTCCACACGACGGACAGAACAGAACCGCGAGCAAAAATGGCCACCAAGGTCTTCTCACGGGACGACATCGATAGCAGAACACTCCAGACCATAGCCAAAGCGTGCCGCATCTCGACAGACCACATCGAGGACGTCTACAGCTGTGTTCACCAACAGCTCGATCATGTCAGCCACAGCCAGCCTGGTCGGTCTGAATGGTTCCAGATCGTGCTTTCATTTGACGAGGGGATAGATCTCGAACAGTGGTGCCGAGCCCTGCAGCGGGTGGTCGAGGCCAACAGTGTGTTGCGGACAAGACTGGTCCAGTGTCATGGCTTCGGGGTGTTGCAGGCTGTCATCAAGGAGCACCACACCACGGAACGCCTCTCTGGAGATGTGGAAGCATATCTGAAAGATGATCAGGCCCGCCGCATGGACTTTGGGGTCCCTCTTCTCCGCTCAGCCTTTATCGACAGGAACTTTGTCCTGACCATTCACCACGCCATCATGGACTATTGGTCGTTGACAACACTGGTTCAACAGGACATCGTCATGGCCTTTCTCGGGGAAGCACCACCGAAACGGCCTCAGTTCAAACAGTTTGTGGCCCACTGCCTTGCCATCGACGAAGGAGCTGCCAAGGACTTTTGGGCCTCCCGCTTCGATAGCCGCCGTCTCCCTGTCGTCTTCCCTCCTGTTCCACCCGGGCACACACCACACCCGAGCCAGACTGTGGAGAAGGAAATGGTATTGACACATGAGGCGGGCGTCGGTGGCATCTCTCCGACTCACGTTCCCACCTTTGCCGAAGCCGCGTGGGCACTGACGGCGGCTACTTACGCCGACAGCGATAGTATCGCGTACGGGTTCGTCCTCTCCGGAAGATCCCCCACGCTTGGTGGTCTCGAATCAACACTAGGGCCAATGCACGTCGAGGTGCCCATGCAAGTCAACTTGAACATCCAACAGCGCAAGGGCATGACTGTAGAGCAGCTAGTCAAGGATAGAGCAATCTCGCTGCGTCAACTTCAAGCACACCCCGCACTGCAGTACGGCTTGGCCAACATCTCTCGCGTGAATGAAGCGGGACAGGTGTCTTCGAAATTCCAGACACTCTTCAACATAATCCCCACCTTACCTCCGAAGTTCTCCACCGCACCCGACGCACCAGCCCCGATACGGATGGAACGTATGCTTTGGCAGGCGCGGACGCTCCCGGCGCTGATACTACGCTGCAAACTGGAGTCGATCAACCGAGACGAAACCCAGAGCCCCGCCGCAACTAGGATCTCGCTCAAGACCTTGTACGACCCCGAGGTACTCCCAGAACGGCAACTACATCGCATTCTGAGTCAGTTTGAGCATACACTTCGGGTGCTGACCGAGGTCCCTGTGACCACCAGACTAGACAGGCTTCCACTATTCAACAAGCATGATCTCAGCGAAGTTCTACAGTGGAATCATGATAAGTCACTACTGAGGCAGACCAAGTTCAAAGACACATTGTGCGCATTATTTCCTGGAATCCCCGCGGGTAGCTGCAAGGTCTGGTTGGCAAGTCTGCAGAATCCCCTCGAGCTTGCGCCCATCGGAAGTGTGGGACAGCTCTGGATTGAGGGCCCGGGGCTTTCTCCTGCTTTCTCACCGGACCTATCCGGCTTGCAGCAGCAGGTTCCTACCTGGGTGGTATTTCGGGACGACCTGGGGTATCAACGACAGCCCAAGGGACTGTTTATCCGCACGGGATATCTTGCCAAGTATATCGAAACAGGCCGCGACGAAGATAACGAGCTGCGGGTCGTGGGACGGCACGAGAATCGGGTCAGGATCAACAATCAAACAGTTCAGTTGGAGGAGGTTGAGAGCTCGATTATGCACCATGACGATGTCCAAGACGTTGCGGTTCTCACCAAAATAGTCACAGGGCGCACACAACTGGTCGCCATAATTGCGCCAAGATACACGTCTGAAGATACGGACTCGGAAGCGTCCTCGGACTCGGAAAGCAACTTTGTGAAGGAGGTAAAGGAGTTTGGTGGCCAGCAACTGTTTCTGGACTCGGTTCGCCGCAGGGTGGGAAAGTGCTTTTCGTCAGAAAGACACAAGATTCCAACAATCTGGTTTGCCATTGAGCAATTCCCATATGTCCGGCCAAGCGGAAATGGGTTACATTCAATCGATCGGGAAGCGCTTCGCAGGTGGTTAAAGTTGCGGCGCTGATTGGTGATTGGAGCCCCTGAGCCCCTGTGAAGCGGGGTTTCCCCATGTTTGATCTCAGTAGTACAGCAATTGGGAATGCTGAATCAAGTAGCGATCAGCACAATACAGCCATGTTGCAGGACCCCTCAGGGCTACCAATCATGTTTGGACGATAGCTGGTACGGACCTTGACGCCAAATACAGACGGCATCATTATTCCCAGCTTCTCCTCTCTGACCGAAGGAAGCATGATGTGATCATCAGTTGTTTGGTTCTGCGCCAGGTGCATGCTCAATATCAGACCTACATACCATGTTGAGCGAATTCTTGACATGCCGATAAAGTTGCAGCCAACCATCAGGTCACCAAGGCGGTGCCAAGATACTTTCTATACAATATGGTGGTAGTATTGAAGGCTCGTGCATAGAAGCATATCAACGCGAACCCGAGTCTAGGAGGGTCGGATAAACCATCCAACCGCTTCATATCGGCGTCTTGACGGTTGAGTGGACGCGAGTACGACCCCAGGAAAACGAGTAGATTACAACCAATAGCTTTCAACCGTCAGTCGCCTTCTAGAAAACAAGAACGTTTCTACACTTTGATGACCCCCACACATGGTGCAACCCCCTTTTCAATAGGGTGTTGTCTTGGGTGTATGCTGTGCAAAGGTACACGACAGACAACTTTACTTCAACGGCCTATCTGTTTGCCGCTCTGACTACAATGCCGGCTGACGAAAGACCATTGAGATTTTGCGTTGCGTAGGTATCCTGTGTGTTCACAGCCGTGACTCAGCTTCATGAGTTGTCCAGGGCCACGGAATCGGCAACATCCCCAGACAGTATTCTAACCTACCAATCCCAACACAAGAAATCTTTTTGCTCTGATTGCTTTGGAACTTTCGGATACTAACAGGTTCCCCTATCACCTCGGGGGGCTCGCTTCGGATATGTATGTCTCAAACAGCACATCCGCAGTCTTCCTTGAATGACTTGCAGACGCCAAATGTACATCCGGAGGCTGGCCGCTGAATGGAAAAGATAAGGTGCTTACGCCTTGGCCTCTCACCAAACGCAATTCCTGTTTCGCGGCTCCGGAGAAAAACCAAGGTGTGAATGGATGGGGGGTGTGAAACAAAAATACCATGTGTGGGCCATGCGGAATATCCGGCCATCAGACATATGCATGTTTTCGGACCAGCATGTCACCCGCCAGGCACATGGTGGTGGAATAGTACTTGCGTCTCCCATTTTCCGGCTCAGGGTATCCCGTGAGACACCACGATGGCACCATAATACGCCGCAATTTACCCCAGCACCAAGGACAAAGGTTGCCCGAGCTGATGGTCCTTCTGATGAGACCTGCCGGTTCGAGATGCCCGCAATCAATGTTTCGGTTGACGACATGCGTTGGAACATGCAGAATGCAGGAAACTATTGGGAATGCCAATGCTGTGTAATCGTGGAGAAGCATCAACATCATTCCATGTGGTCACAGATCCGGTGCGTTTCCACCTTGAGGCGAAGCCCTTCCTCTCAGCTCGGGGATAGCTACTGGACTTGGACTGACGCTCTAGATAGACAATCCGCAAGTTCATTCATCCGAGATCTGAAAGGGACGTAAGCACACCCATCCACTTGGGCTCGGCAGCCCCATAGCTACCCTGACGCCCTAGTTCTGCTTCAGCTCCGATGAGGAATCGGGTTCCTGACTATCGCAGCTTCACAGCGACGTCTTAACTTCTTAGTGCCCGGCTCAAGTACATAAAGGTGTCTTTGACCACATCTACATCACCCTCTACCTCCATCATCGCCGGTCTCACCCACCCCCTCACTTCACTCCTGTCATCTTTCAACCCTCACGGTCACCCCCCTCACCACCAGTCACCATGGTAACCTTCAACGACCCAACCCCCATCGCCATCGTAGGCCTCTCTTACCGTGCTCCCGGCGTGGGCCGTAAGGGGCTCTATGACTACCTGTCCCAAGCCAAATCCGCGTGGAGTACCATGCCCGCCAGTCGGTTCGACCAAGAGGCCTTTTGCACCCCAGGACTGGACAAGCCAGGCTGCTTCAAAGTCCAAGGTGCCCACTTCTTGCCTGAAGATATCTACCAGTTCGACGCCGCATTCTTCAACATGAGGGCCGAAGAGGCCAAAAACTCGGATCCACAACACAGAATGATGCTGGAGTGCGCCCTCGAGGCAGCCGAGAACGCCGGCCAGTCCCTGCTCGACATCGCGGGCAAGAACATTGGTGTCTTTGTTGCCTGTGGCTCGCAGGAATACGCCCACCGCGTGGCTGAGGACTTGGCCAAAACAACGGCGTGGACAGCGACGGGTATCGCAGCCTGCATGTTTGCCAACAGGCTGAGTTACTTCTTCGACGTCCATGGCCCTAGCGTGGCGATCGAGGCGGCATGTGCAAGCAGTTGTTATGCTACACATCAAGCTTGCCAGGCGCTGAGGAACGGGGAATGCGAGGCCGCCTTTGTTGGGGCATCGGCCATTTGCTTTAGTCCAAATTTGTGGATTACTTTGGAGAAGATGGGGTGAGTTTCCTGCTTACATTGTTCAGAGTGATTGCGGCTTTACTAACATGGGGTCGCAAAGCGCACTATCCGCCGAAGGCAAGAGTTTCTCGTACGATCACAAAGCGGCTGGCTTTGGTCGTGGTGAAGGTGGCGCCTGCCTGTTGATCAAGAGACTGGACGACGCGGTGAGGGATGGAGACCCGATCCACGCTGTTATCCGAGGTTCTGCTTGCAACCACTGCGGAAGATCAGAGGGTATCACCATGCCCAGCCGGATCTCGCAAGAGCGGTTGCTGGTGAAGGTGCACGAGGCTGCTGGGCTCAGCCCGAGTGAGACACCTGTTGTTGAAGTATGCATTCTCTCCCCCTCCAAGGCCAAAAAGTAATACCGATGCTGATCCATGGGGCGCAAACAGGGTCACGGAACCGGCACTCCTGCTGGGTGAGTTGTTTCTGTTTCCAAACTCCACACCAAATTCAGGGGTCGAAAAGGGGGTGGCCTGTGCACGACCCACTCTGTCTCTGTGATACCTTCCCTCATGCTGCCCACTTGGGCAGATATTGTTTTATAAGACCAACAAGATTAACCATGATACTCCAGTGATCCCATAGAAGCCGGCGCATTTGCTGCCATCCTTGCTAAGGACAGGACCGAGGCAAACCCGCTCTACATCGGGTCGATCAAGTCCAACTTTGGGTACGTACTGTTCTGAACTTGGCTGAGCTTCAACTGACTGGAAAAATCAGGCATCTAGAAGGCGCAAGCGGTATTCTTGGGATGGTCAAGGCCATTCTCATGGTCAAGCACGGCATCATCCTTCCCACTGCTGGGTTCGAAGAGATGAACAAGCGCATCGAGGGCAAAGAGAAGATGCGCGTTGTTGGAGACAAGCCAATGGCCTGGCCCGAGAATGAGCTGAGAAGAGCTCTGGTTACCAATTTTGGTATGTATCTTTCTTGTGAGCCAAAGGCATTGTGTGGCTGACAGAATTCAAGGTTTTGGCGGCAGCAACTCTGCGGTCCTGCTCGAGCAACCTCCAGTCGCGCCACGGCTCACCGGGCATCTCGCTTTGGAGGCTTACACCAATGGCCATACTACCAATGGCGCCAACGGACATCATGCAAATGGAACTAATGGTGTGAATGGACACTACATCAATGGCAACGGCGTCAACGGTCACACAACAAACGGAACCAACGGTGTCAACGGCCACCATCACCAAGAGCCCAATCGAGTTTTTGTCCTCTCTGCCAAGACGGACAAGAGTCTCGGTGCCTACCTCTCTTCTTTCGTCGAGTTCCTTGGAGACGAGAACCCGACACCGGACTGGTCTACTGTCAGCGTTGATGACCCCGGCTTTACCAAGAATCTCAGCTACACTCTGGGTCAACGCCGCACACATCATCCCTACCGTGTCTCTGTCGTCGCCAACTCTGTAGACGGTCTGAGAGAGAAGTTGGCGTCCAAGAAACCGAGCAGAGCCAAGCAAGACCGCATTGTCGCCTTCTGCTTCACTGGTCAGGGTGCCCAGTACGCACAGATGGCTTCAGGGTTGCGCCACTACAAGATCTTTGCTGATGCTCTTGACCAAGCTGAAAACCTTCTCACCTCCATGGGGGCGTCATGGTCGTTGGCTGAAGAGCTCGGCAAGGATGCCTCAGTGACCCGCGTGGATGATGCCGAGATTAGTCAGCCTGCTTGCACTGCCGTTCAGCTTGCTCTTGTTGAGCTGTTCAGAAGCTGGGGCATCACACCCAGGGCTGTCACTGGCCATTCGAGTGGCGAAATGGCGGCCGCATACACGGCAGGGCTCATCTCCTTCACAGCTGCGGTCGCCACCGCTTACTTCCGTGGTCAAGCTGCGGCTCAGCTGGCTTCCAAGGGGGGTGTCGGTGCCATGTTGGCACTGGGAGTCGGCTTTGAGGAGGCGTCAAAGCTCATCCAGGAGCACGCAGGTGAGGCCTATGCAACTGTTGGCGCCATAAACAGCCCCAACAGTGTCACCGTCTCTGGCGACACAGCCGCCATCGAGGCCATTCACAAAGCCGCAGACGACCAGGGCCTGTTTGTCCGCAGGCTCAAGGTCAGCTTGGCATACCATTCTCGTCACATGGAGGAGGTTGCAGACTGGTATCGTGCGGCGACCCAACCCTACTACGATGAAGAGTTCGTCGTTGTCGAAAGTGATGACACTAAGCCAGTCTTTGTTTCCTCTGTCACTGGCCAGGTTGAGACTTCCATCGACTCGTCCTACTGGGTCAAGAACCTTGTCCGCCCTGTTCGGTTTTCTGATGCTATCACCAAGGTCTTCTCTCAGCAGCAGGACGCCAAGGCTGGTCAGACACCCAATGTCATTATTGAGATTGGCCCGCACGCTGCCTTGAAGAACCCCATCAAGCGCACGGTTGAGGACCTCTCACTCAAGTCCTTCCTCTACCTTCCTTCCTTGGTCAGGAAGGTGGATGGCGGCGAGGCGCTACTTGATCTTGTCAGTGGCCTGTTCACCTCTGGTATCTCTGTCGACCTCGGCGCCGTAAACCAGACGGACAAGACCAACGCTCAGGTCCTGACCGATCTACCAGCTTATGCGTGGGACAAGTCAACCAGTTACGAGATCATGCCCCGTCACACACATGAGCTGATGTTCCCCGGGGAGCCTTTCCACCCTCTGCTCGGCCGCAAGGCAGCTTCCACCGGCAACGCCAACGGTCAAGAGCGCACCTACCGCTCGCTTTTCAGCCTGGACGATATTCCCTGGATTCGCGACCATAACGTGTCGGGCGCTGTCATCTTCCCCATGACTGGCTACCTGGGTTGTGCTATTGAAGCCCTCCGAAGAGCCGTCGCCCCTGCTCCTGTTGAGGCATTTGTGCTCCGGGACATCCACGTAGTCCGCAGTCTTCAGGTGGAGGAAGAGCAAAACGTTGATCTCGTCACCAAAGTCAAGCCCACCCCCACTGGCACTGCCAGCTACTCCTCTACTTCGTGGTCGTTTGAAGTCCAAATCTTCCACAACGACACCCAGTCTTGGGCCACGCACTGCTACGGCAAGATCGAAGCCGAGTCGGTTCCCCTTCCCACAGAAAGTCCCGCGACGAAGGAATCCCTTGCGCTGCTCCGGCGCACTGCCTCTGGCGATCTGGCTCTGGAAGAGCACGACCCTGGTGTTGTGTATGCGGCGGATGGTCTCCAGGGGACACTTTACGGCCCTTCCTTCCGCAATACCACGCGCTACCGCAAGGGTAACAAGTTCACGGTCATCGACCAGAAGCTTCGTGATTTGGGTGCCGAGGTGGATCTGCTGAGCAAATACGGTTCCCCTTATACCGTCGACCCTCCCACTCTTGACGGCTTTTTGCAGGGTGGTGGTTCCTTCAGCGAGATTGACTGGAAGCGGCTGGCGCTCATGCCCAACCACGTCAATCGGCTGAGGGTTTCCAACCACATTGCTTTGGGAGAGTCTGAGCGCATCGAGACGGTGACTCGACTCCTGGAGCACGATGCCAAGGGGGGGAGAATGCTCATGAGCGTTGCTGCGTTTGCTGTGGATGACAATGGCAAGCGGGAGCCGATTATTGAGTGGGAGGTGGTGACCTTCCGCGCGCTTCAGTCTGGTGACGACGAGGATGAGCTGCCGGAGAACGGGCTGCCTGTCAACTGGCGGTTTGAGTTGCTTGCCAGGCTCGACTTGTTGCCGAAGGAGGAGCAGCTCAGGCGCTACTCACCTCAGCGAATCAGTGAGCAAGAGATGGAGGGCGGGAGGGATTTGCATGCGGCTGCGTGTTGGTTCGTGGACCAGGCTTTGATCGAGACGGCCAACGATGACGAGTCGACTATTCCGAATCACCTGGTCAAGTTCAAGAAGTGGGCTAGGAGGATTGTTGATGCGGAGGGGCCGGAGATTGACGATGCCGTCGCGCTGGTGGAGGGGGTCAAGGCTATCAGTGCTCAAGGGGAGCTGCTCTGTGCAATTGGAGAACAGCTGGTGCCCATTCTCAGGAACCAGGTCCAGCCTTTGGAAGTGATGCTCAAGGATGGGTTGCTGACCAGGCACTACGAGGCCGATGTCTCGAACGCCTACTTCAGCCAGCTTGTTGGCGAGTTGGTGTACGACCTCAGCAATCTGGAACCCAACATGCGGATCCTGGAGATTGGTGCCGGCACTGCCGGTACCACGCTGCCAATTCTCCAGGAGCTCTCCAAGGACCGCGAGGAGGGTGCGTTTTTGAGCTACACCTTCACCGACATTTCAAGTGGCTTCTTTGAGAACGCTCGGGATGGCAAGCTCAAGAAGTGGTCGGACCTCAACCGAATCACGTATGAAAAGCTGGATATCAGTCGCGATCCAGCCGAGCAGGGCTTCAGCCTGGGCGAGTACGATCTGATCGTCGCGGCGAACGTGCTGCATGCGACGGCGAACATGATCACCACCATGACCAATGTCCGGAGTCTGCTGAAGCCGAGGGGCAAGGTCATCCTACTGGAGGCTAACAGACATGCACCCATCACCCTTCCCTTTGCATTGTTGCCAGGCTGGTGGTATGCTGAGGACGACTACCGTGATCGGGAGTCTGGACCGTTGCTCGCGCTCGACAGCTGGAATAAGCTGCTCGTTGACACTGGGTTCACTGGCGTCGATGTGCTGTATCAAGACCACCCTGGCAAGCCGGAGCAGATGCTGAGTGCATTCATGTCCAGCAGGATCGGCAAGGTCACCGAAGAGGAGGAGAAGATTCAGATCACCGTGGCCGGTCCCCTCATGGATGACGACGAGCTCGACTATGCCCAACTTGTTGCCGACACCATCACCGAGGAGTTCGGTCTCGTCACGACAGTCAAGCCTTTCCTCGAGCTCGACGCGCAAGGTGAGGACGCCTATATCCTTGTTATCGACTCTCCTCGCCACAGTCTTCTCAAGGACGTCGATGAGGACACCTTTAACGCCATCAAGAGCCTGGCTATACACAACAAGGGAATGTTTTGGGTTATTCCTGAGCAGGACAAGGCAGCCCCGGTTCCGGAGGTGAATGTTATCAAGGGGATGCTCAGGACCGTTCGCCTGGAGAGCGAACCCAAACACATCCTCATGATGGAGGGAATTCCCTGCACTACCGAGAGGACCGATGGTATCGACGCCATTCTCAAGGTTGTGAAAGTGCTTGCCGACCCAGAGGTCAACTCGCTCGAGGATCGTGATTACATCTTCCGTGACGGGCTCATCCACCAACGACGCATGCGAGCGATGAAGGAGCTCAAGGAGCAGTTTGGTGTCGAGCAAGGCGTCGCTATCCGCGCTGTGCAAAGCATCTGGTCAGGCGACCGTGGCTTGGAAATGACGATGGAGTCAGCTGGCAACCCCGAGTCAATTTACTTCAAGCGTACCGACGTTCTGCAGACGTCCCTAGGTAACGATGAGGTCGTCGTCAAGACCGAAGCGGCTGGCCTGAGTTACCGAGATCTCAACCTTGTGTTTGGCTCTATCCCATGGGCTCCTCCTGGTTTCGACGGTGTCGGAACTGTGGTCAAGACCGGTGATCAGGTCGCCCACCTGAGGGAGGGTGACAGGGTCTTCTTCTTGTCCCTCGAAGGAAGTGGCTTGGCAACTTACAAGAAGCTTCCATCATGGCATGCTGCCCGGGTTCCCACCAGCATCAGCAGCATCGATGCTGCCACGCTGCCGCTGGCTTACACCATGGCCGTGGCTGCTCTCATTCACACAGCTCGCCTTCGCAAGAACGAATCCGTCCTCATCCACTCTGCCGCGGGTGCTGTTGGCCAGGCCACCATCGTCATTGCTCAACACATCGGTGCGCGCATCTTTGTTACTGCGGGCACCGAGGCCAAGAGGACATTTTTGCACGAAACGTATGGCATCCCCAAGGAAAACATCTTTTCCAGCCGCACCCCGCAGTTCAGGGACAGCATCCTCTGCGCTACTGGCAACAAGGGAGTGGATGTCGTCGTCAACTCCCTGACTGGCGAGCTCCTCCAAGAAACCTGGTCTCTTGTCGCCACGTTTGGGCGTTTCGTCGAGATCAACAAGAAGGACGCCTTCCAGAACACCAACCTGTCCATGAAGGCGTTTGAGCGCAACGCCACCTTCAGCACCATCGACCTCCGCGCCCTGTATCAGCACCGGCCCGATGACTTGAGAGATATCATTGGCGACGTTGTCAACTTGCTGCAGAAGGGCGTCGTGGTGCCGATCCGCCCTGTGACGGAGGTGCCAATTTCACAGTTTACCGAAGGTCTCCGCAAGCTCAAGGCCGGTGACACCACGGGCAAGATTGTGGTTACTTTTGGCAAGGACGAAAAGGTCCTTGCTGAGAGCGCGCTCAGGCCTTCGCCACCTGCTCAACTGGATCCCAACTCGAGTTATTTGATCACGGGCGGCACCAGAGGTATTGGTCTGGCGCTTGCCGATTGGATGATTGAGAATGCCGGGGCCAAGAACGTGGTTGTTCTTGGTCGCAGCGGCGGGGAGGGAGCTGAGGTGCAGAAGGTCTTGAAGAAGTATGCGGAATCGGAAGGTGGTGTTCGATTCAGGGCGTACGCTTGTGATGTTGGATCGCGGGAGTCCCTAGAGGAGGTGGTTGCGGCGATGAAGAAGGAAGGTCTGCCGCCTGTGAAGGGTGTGGTGCACAGCGCGCTGGTGTTGAATGACAAGTTGATGGTGAATGCGACGTATGATGACTGGAAGTATATCACCTCTCCGAGAATCCAGGGAGCCTGGAACTTGCATGAGCTCTTGCCCGGGTTGGACTTCTTCATCGCGCTCTCGAGTTTCCTGGGCGATGGCGGGAATCCGGGTCAGAATATCTATGCTGGCACGGCGGTGAGTTTACCTTGCCCTACTTTTACCATGGCGACCAACTGCTAACCTCTTTGTCATCAGTCTTTCTATGATGCCTTTTCGCAGTTCCGTGTCGAGCAAGGTCGCCACACCGTCTCGATCTCTCTGCCTGTTGTCTTGGGTGTAGGGTATGTCGCTGATCACGGCATGGCTGAGAAGCTGCAAATCACGCTCGGCGGTACCCTCCGCATGCAAGACATTGTCACTCTGGTCAAGAGCGCCATCGGCCACGGCCGCGACTCCCCGTTCATCAGCCCAGAAGGCAAGGCCGTCGCGTACAAGCTCCACGTCCACGGCAAGCCGCTGCACGACATCCCCTGGAAGTACTCACACCCCATCCTTCTCAAGGATCGCCTTCACTCGGACTTGACGGGCGGCGACGCCGAAAATCAGAACGCTACCAACACCGCTTCGACTGCCTCGTGGACCACGGCTGCTGATCCGCAGGTTGGGTTGACCGAAGCCCTCATCACAAAGGTGTCGGCCATGACGATGATTGCGAGGGACGAGGTCGAGCCTGACGCGCCACTGAGCTCGCACGGCTTGGACTCACTGGTGTCGGTGGAGTTGAGAAACTGGATCAGGAGAGAGACAGCTGTTGAGCTGGCGTTGACCACCATCACGCAGGCGGCTAGCTTGAGGGCGTTGGCGACGCATATATTGGCGACGCGAGCTGTTGTTGCAAAGTAAAGAGGGAGTCAAGTATGGTTCATGATGTTGGCCGATGATGTTGATGATGGCGACAGAAATGTGTTTTTGATGGTGCTGGGGATGACTGATGACGTGTTTTCTTCTCGCTGTCATTACTAGGTATCAGAAACGAGGCGTTTGGTTGTTTCGGCTGTCTTTGGTCGTGTTTCAAGCGTGGTACGGGTGGTCGCGGCGTTTGCTAGTGGGAGAGGCGTTCGGGTGGCGGGTGGTGGCCTATCGCGTGGGGGGGCTAGCAGTAGGGTCTGGCGTTAATGTTGTCGGCGTTTGCCTTTCTTCTTCCTGTTTCTTACCTAGGTTGGGCTGCCTTTTATGGACGGGAGTTCGGGTTGCTACTTCTCTAGAACAACACTTTGAAGAAATATGCTATCAATCCATGAGTGCTGGAACGCCAAAGTCCCCTGTAGGCTTGAAAGGGCAGGTAGTATTAGTGGTGAATTCTATTATTAGGATGCCTTTTCAACTCTATTTACATGGTAGTCGTTCGAAAGTAGGTATGTACATGTGGAAGCCCAGTAATATCCATTCAACCAGCAATCATCTGCCATCGTGGCTGTTCAAGTCCGCCTCCTCAATCCACCCCTTCTCGTACATGATCTTTGCCACGGGGTAGACAGCCCTGGCGAAATTGCTCTCCCTCTCCAACACGTACCTGGGCGTGATGTGTTCGAACCCAGGAACTTTGTGAGACCATCTATCTGGAGTGAACGCATGAAGCAAGTAGGTCCTACTCCAGTCTACCTCCCACTTTTCGAACCTATCCGGATGGTCCCATCTGTCGTGAAGCTCCTCTGCGAAATCCGGTAGCCTCGCTTTTTCGGCAAACACATCGGTGACATTAACACCGGCGTTCTTTGTGTCGTTGTGCACTCGAAACAAGGTGTCGGTGTCGCCATTATTCCAGCTGCCGGGAGCGAACGCCTCTCGTTCCATGATCAGCATCTCCCCCGACTCCCTGACAAGTCGCTCCCCGACGGCGGTGATAACCTCGTTGGAATGGGTCGTCCATCCGCCGGTGTAGACCTCGCCCATCTTCTTCTTCCAGAGGGCCATGACCTTGGACTTGGGGACGCTCATAAAAGTGCCGCTGTTGATTTGCCCACCCAGCTGCCGACCACTGACGGCTTTGAATCCGGCTCTGCGGAGGGGGGAAAGGTCGCGGATGACGTGGACGTCAAAGTCGATGTAAATGCCGCCGTGCTCGTACACTTGGGCGACGCGGACAAAGTCGGACTTGTGCTCCATGTTTTCGATGGGCTTGCCGTTGGAGGCGGCCGAAGGGACTTGGACAGTGTTGATTTCGAGGTTGAAGTCGGGGTTGGCAAAGATAAGCTTGTTCCATTTGCCAGAGGTGCCGTTTTTGGCGGCGTGAAGGGGGAAGGAGTCGGAATCGCAATTGGTGTGGAGGATTATCTTGTTGGGGTGGAGAAAGTGGTGGGCAGAGAAGATGGAGAGGAAGTGGGAGAAGCCAAAGGTAAACTGGGCGGCGGGGTCCTTCAGGATGTAGACGTAGTGAACAATATTAGGGATTTCTTCGACTGTGGATGGCGGAGAGGCGACTCGCTGGCTACCGGCGCCTGCGCCAAGGGTAGACGAAAGCCGCGATCTTGCTTCGGCGGGGAGAAGCACAAAAGCCAGGAGCAGGAATGAGGCGAGAATGATGACAGCTTTGAGGTAAATATTCCCCAGGCGATTGGGTTTGCCTGGGGGCGTGAAGAGCGACACCATATCTGCGAATGCCTGCTATCAAGAAGGAAAAATCGAGGAAATGCAGCGTAAACCTAGCTGAGTCAGTATCAAGGCAGTGAAGCCGTGTAAGGTAGGTAATTGACGAAGGAGCGACTAGAATGATGACTGGAAAAGAATGAAAGGGGGAGAGACCGGTACGGCCAGGCTTTGTCTTGGGGTCGACAGTCAGCCAATACCTACCTCGCCGCATGGGTTGCAAAGACTTCCTTCCATTCCGACCGAAGTTGGGGCCCAGGGGGGTGGTCTGACAGGTGCTGATGCACACATGGACGGCTGTCGTCGTACATGTACAGAGGAGGTGCGGCTCTCCAATGGGATTCGACCCATCTCACACACATTAGAGGTAATCGCCAATCATGGCACCCCGTGGGTTGATACAGCATTGATCCGTTGCGGCTGGTGCCGAATCAGCTGGAGAACCAAGGCCGAAACTGACTCGGCTCTGAGCATTTGCGGGTTATCCAGAGCATACAGATGGATTAGGCAGGCTGTGTCAAGCTGGTTGGTGTCTTGGGGATGACGTCCTCGTCAGCACCAAGACCAAGATGTTACCTCGTATCCCTCTGCATGGTGGACAACCTTCCCGACGGGGAATTCGAACGGGCAGTATTTTCAACCGCTGTTTCTTGTTGAAATGATTATGAATCAACAAGTACCATTGTTTCAAGGCGCCAACGCCCTGATTGACCTGCTGTGTCACTACCCGGTGCGACCTTTTGTTGTAGCTAAGCAGACGGCCAACCCAGAAGAAGCAGCCGGAAATAGTACCCCAGTCCTTTTACGACTGCGCTCAACGCGGTTAAGCCGCCTATTGACCAATGGCGGACCAGCTGGGTTTCTTGGCTCTTGCTGACAGAAGACCCATAAAACTTAGGCATCCGTTTCAGATATCTCTTGGGTCGATGTCGAGCGAGTCCTTTTGCGGCTGAGGCGCTGCAAAGGCCCAGTATCACGCCGTACCTCGGCGGTGGCACATGAGAAAGATGAAATCTCCTCCTTTCTGTGTCCCTAGCGGTCAGGGCCTTAAATTTCAAAGGTTTAGGGTTAGTCAAAGATAAACGCTGCTCTCACCGCAGAAGAATTTTTGAAAAGAGGACATCACCTCAGGAATTAGGTACTTTCGACCTTTTCTGTATGTGCTAACAGCTTAAAGCTAAAGCACCAAATGCAGCCGGCTGTAGAGTTGGCACTACCATTACCTTACATTGGTCGGGTTCTTTTGGCTTCTACCAGAGCAGGTAATATTCAGGCTTCATGTAGGTATAGACGCCATGTTGCAGTCTTGGCACAAAGATATACAGGTGCTGCGGTTGGTTGTAGTTGACACGGAGCAGCAAGAACACTCTTCGTCTCTGAACCAGGCAAAGAGTCTCGACTCTCGAGACCGATGCTCACAATTGGAGAATAATCCACCTGGTATGGTAGTGGAATTCTGTTCTGAGGGAATTTGTCAGCCCATCACAATAGACTCACCGAGACAACCTGGGCTGGCATCCAGGTGAGAGGCCGGTGATGACGGTTACACGAACCGGTTTAGACTTGGACCGAGCTCGGAGAGAGCGACATAGGTATCAACACGAATTACGAGAAGGTGAGAATCAGAGATATCGTCAGGTCATGGGATTGATCCTCTAATCACAATCCAATGTTGTCCGGCTCTTAATCCGATCGGGCTTTCTAGGTCTGATGAAGACAGATATCCGGTCATCAGGATAGCCGGAAGATACTGCTCATGGCTGGAATGGAGGGAACTTTCATTGGAATGCCATGGAGGTTTTGGTAGCAAGCACACGTGGATGACTCCTGAGACAAAGACCCCATTCAAGATCTTCCTGCTTTAAAAAAAAAGATCGACGAGATCGGGTCCATTGATGCAATTTGATAGTCCGCCAAGCACGTTTACCAGGTAGACTGTTCGTCATCGCCCAATACTCCGTTTCAGGTATCTATTAACAGTATTTGCGTGGATTGTAGATCAATATCCAGACACGTGGAATTTCCTGAACAAGCCCGCGGAATCGGTTCCTTCGGAACACGCTCTTCACCGAAGCTCACCGCTTCCATCAGCAGAACTGGGTCACGCCGCGATTAGGAGGCTGAATAAGGTCGTCAGAAGACAATTACTTGCTCTTGTTTGTGATTCGCGCTTTGAGGTAAGCAGGAAAGAGCAAATGCGAAAAGTCACGAGTCCTAGGTAAATTAGGCGCAAAAGATCGTCATGGTCAAAGATTCGATGTGGATCCCGATGTCTCACCGCACGAGAGCCATGTATAAAACCCCACGAGATGCCCTCCCTTGAGACAACTTGTTTTTCATCGAATTCCAATTCAACGACCATTCTCACTTTCAACTTCTTCCGACCATCAGCATGAAGACTGCCGCCTCCCTTCTTTTCGCTGGCCTCTCTCTGGCCCAGGTCACATCGCCCGTCGCGATCACCTCCATCTCTCTCTCCGGGTCCGGTTGTCCCGTCTCGAACTCTCCAATTATCATCTCCCGCGACGGACAGTCCGCTCATATCTCCCTGTCTTCTTTCTCCGTCGGCAGCGGCCCCGGCACCGTTCCCAGCAACAGCTGCACCTTCGCCGTTTCCCTTCAGTATTCTTCGGCCTCGACCACTTGCACCGCCACTCACTTTAGCTTCACCTACTCCGGCACCGGCAAGGTTGACCAGCGTTTGACCGGCTCTCTTCATGACGCCTTCACCGTGCAGCCAAAGGGCACAATTGGCCCGCATCTCGATCCCGTTTTCGGTTGGGATAGCAACACATTCGGAGCTAGTGGCCAGGGCCCCTGGGCCTTTGCGAGCGGATTTGCTGTGGAAGTGGACGATATCAAGAGCACTGGTGAGGAGATCGTCTTGACGGGTACAGCATCTATGGACAGTGAAGTTGTAGAGGGAAAGAGTGGGGAGGTCAAGACTGAGAGGATCGGAATCACCATCGGGGGTACTGGTGCTTGTTAATGATTCAGGAGTAAATGCGCTGAAACTCTAAAGTACTTGGTGAGATAGGTCCCTTCAATATACACACAATTAGCCCGATGTTACCCACTTGACCAAAAAGCCTGGAGGCCACTTGGAGCGCAGGCTTATTACCTAAGGTACCAAATGTTTATGGACGTTGAATGGTGCCATATATGCCCGATAAATGGCGATTGTAACCTCCCATCATATGGATACCTTAAGGTATCTAGAGTTCAACAGGCCATAAAGCGGCGCGGGTGAACAGACCCGTCCAGAACGACAGATGGCATGGAATGAGATGTCTCGGATGTTTTCCAGGCCTGGAGCAAGCCTCATGTGGGGCAACATGAGGTCTACGGCCGAATGTCTCACTCCCTAACCAAAATATCCCGCATTGCTCACGGTCGAAAAGCCAGGCATGCCAACCAGTTTGGGGATAAGAGGCATGTGAGGCCCTTTAAAATGATTAGGTACCTCAATAGCCCTACTTATGGGCGAACCACACGGTCATACCTTATGTCGGAAACTGACGGTTCTGGATTTTTGGCACCACACTCGCCAGAGCCATCACCGTCTGCGTAGCTCTTTCTCTTTCTCAAGCAACCATCAATCCACAACTACGTCAACCAAACAAGCCTCCACGACATCAACAAACCGGCCATCAAAATGCGCTTCATTATTTCCCTCAGTGCCCTTGCTCTAGCCCTGACGACTGCCGCGGCCCCGGCTCCCATTCCCCAGGACCAGCCTCTCTGCGTCCAGCTGCCCGAGGCATTCTGGACTTGCGTCTCGGATTGCCTCTACAAGATCTGCCCTGACGCCCCCGATGTTGCCCGATGTAACAAGGGTTGCGATGCCAAGTGCAGTACGTAATTTAACTGTCAATTGACCTTCAGGTGCATAGGTACCTAAACTGACGACTTTGACAGAGGCTATTTACGCTCCTGATTGCGAGCCGGGCCCTCACTAAAGTTTACCTTATTTGGACAACAGTGCCAGCCGGATATCGCAGTGGGAGAATCAGTCTGAGTGACTGAGCAAAACATGGAGTATTACATCATATGATGACATGAAGGCAGAGAAGCCGGGCATAGCAGAGCGGCCACAAGCTAGGGGAAAATACCTAATTTCGCTGCATCATGTCATTCATCACATGGAACATTGGGGGCCTGTTTTTGACGTCTTGCTTTCCCATCAATGACATATCAATGCGTTGCAGTTTCACCAGTACCGGCTTTTCTAGAGGAGCCGGCGTGGTTGGCAGTCTCTATTTCTTGTCCACGACGGTCCTCGCCAATTCATGCCCCTGAGGCGCAGCAGTGTTGGTTGGACCCTGGACTCACTGGCCTCGGCAAGTTCCGTCTGGCCGATTGTTTTTCCTTGGGGAACCATTTACACTGTTGGGTGAGATTTCATCCAACTTAATTTTTCTCCCGCCTTCAAATCGGCGTCATCTTGTTTCCGTTGCCTCAACACTCGCGAGGTCCGAATCCAGCTCGATATGGGCGCCAGCGACCTATTGGACCCCAATTCTGGGGCCAGTTTGAACTCAATGACTCCCGCGAAACACAACATCCAACGTCGCGTGAGGCGAAGAAAGGCATCATTGGCCGCCTCATTACGCCGACGCAGCTGGGTTGTTCCTGTGATGCTTGTCACGGCTTTTGTTCTCGCCTACGCCATCCACCCGAGCGCATCGAATCCGGCCCATCCGTTCATCTTTCTGTCTTACAAAATAGAAGACAGCGCTGATGGTCTTGCTCAGGCACCACAGTACGGCAAGGGGCTTCGGGATATCGCCTTTGTGTGTTTCTACACCGTATTCCTGACCTTTACACGCGAGTTCTGTATGCAAGAGATCTTCAACCCTCTTGCCCGCGCGTGCGAGATAGCCTCACGCGCCAAACGAGCGCGGTTTGCCGAAAACATGTACACGGCGCTCTACATCACCATCGTCGGGCCCTGGGGCATGCATCTGATGCATCGCACACCGGTTTGGTATTTCAACACGCGCGGCATGTACGAGGGCTTCCCCCATCGCACCCACGAGGCGGGGTTCAAGGCCTACTACCTGCTCCAAGCGGCCTTCTGGATGCAGCAGGTCGTGGTGATGGTATTGGGATTGGAGGCACGGCGCAAGGACTTCAATCAGCTCATTGGCCACCATGTCGTCACGGTGGCACTCGTGGCGCTCAGCTATCGGTTCCATTTCACCTACATGGGCATAGCCGTCTACATCACACACGACCTGAGCGACTTCTTCCTCTCCATCTCAAAGACGCTAAACTACGTTGAAAGTAAGGTGCAGGGCTGGTCGTTTGGGCTGTGTATCGTCATGTGGATCTACTTGCGGCATTACATCAACTTGCGGATTCTGTACTCGACACTGCCTGGGGGGGAGTTCAGTACTGTCGGTCCCTACTCGCTACAGATCGACTGGGAAGCGGAGCAGTATAAATCCCCGTTGGCAAACGTTATTACCTTTGGCCTGCTGGCTGCGCTTCAGTTGTTGAACATATTCTGGCTGTACTGTTTGTTGAGGGCCGCCTACAAGTTTGTTTTTCTCGGAGTGGCTAAAGATGACAGGTCGGAAGCGGAGGACGAGGAAGAAGAGACCGGGAGCGCGGTGGACAGGAAATCCCACCACCATGCGCTGTCGACAGTGATGGGGGATGCTGACGTGCCAGCTCAGGGATTAGTGCGTAGGAAGAGCCGACAAATCTAGTACATCTTTTCTCGATGCCTCTTTTGCCTTTCTATTTTTGTATTTTGACTCTTTGATTCTTCTTCGGTACTCGGGTGACGGATGTGACTGACATCTGCAGGGTTGCTCATGTCTCGGTAGTGCGGTTCCAACAACCAACAGCGGATGCGCTACAAGTGGCTATTGCCTTGGCAGCAGCTGTACTCCGTAGTCCAGTGTCCACTAAACCCTTCTCAAGGCGAGTGTCCCGAGGACCGTTGCACGTTTCCGGCTTCTTTTGCATCTCTCATGTGGCTTCCTGGGGGTTTATGCACGTGTGCCATGCCAATGCCGAGCCGGCACCGTCTTACTCGAGATGTTGGTTGCATTTTCTAGGGGGGGTTGCAGCGGATCCTCCTCCCAGCCCCTGCCAATCGCCCCCAGTATGAAGGCTGATGATGCCTTCAAATGGGGGTATATAACAGCCGTTACGGTTCACCTTTCGATTGCGGTCTTGTCTCTTTGCTTCCATCCCCTCAGTCACAAAGCAAAGACAGAAAAAAATGAAGTTATCACCAGCTTTCTTCACTCTCCTCCCCCTTGCCGCGGCCGGGGGAGGGAGTTACGGGCCCTCATCCCACGTGGCAACCGAAATCTTTTCATTCCCCCCCACCAACCCAATATTCATTGAGAACCTCTTCGTTCTCCCGGACGCCCGCCTCCTGCTCACCTCGTACGTCCATTTCGGCCCAGACACAAACTCACCGCTCCACGTCCTCAACCCCGTCACCTCTTCTGTTTCGGTAGTGACCACTCTTCCCAACTCCACCTCACAGACCGGCATCGCCCAGTTGTCGGGGGCGAACAGGTATGCCGTCACGGCCGGGATCCTGGGGGACAATTTCGAGTTTGTCAACAACACGATCAGCGTCTACGTCGTGTCGCTCGAGTGGAACGCGTTGAGTGCGACGGTGGTGGATACGATCCCCGTGCCGGGGGCCATTAGTGCGAACGGATTGGTGGCGGTGGGGAATGTTGTGTTGAGCGCCGACTCCCGAGGGGGAAGGATCCTGAGGGTTGATACCGTCACGAGGACGAGCAGTGTCGCGTTTGCCGATCCATTGCTGTTCGGCGACCCAGCGAATGTGAGCGGCTCGCTGGGCGTTACTGGCGTGAATGGACTGTTTCTCAAGTGGCACGCTGGACAGAGGTGGGTGTATTTCACCAACACTGCCAAAGGAATTTATGGGCGGTTCAAGGTCGACAGCTTGGGGCACAAGGTTGGGAGCGTCGAGGTTGTAAGGACGGTTATAAGCGCGGACCCCATTGGGTTTACAAACTCTTTGGATGACTTGGTGGTGGATGGTGATGGGCATGGATATATCGCCTGGCAGGATCAGTCTCTGTTGAAGGTGAAGAGATATGGCAACGGAACCACTGCGCAAACTGTTGTTCTCGGGCCAGGGGGCATGGCAAACGGAAATTCCGGGATCACGCTGAAGACGCCGACGTCTGTTGCTCTTGGACTCGGAGGTGACCACATTTATGTCGGAACAGGAGGTGCTGACGCTGGAAATCTGACCGGAGGGCAGGTGGTCAAGGTTACGATCTGAGCTTTCTACATCACGAGTTTGAAGGTTCAAGTTGTGGATATGATGGCTTCATGAAGTTATGTCACGAGAATTAATGAGAAACGAATGTAAACGACATCCTTGAGCGTGTGAAAATGGCATGACATGACCCGGTCCCTAGCGTGCGGAGTAGTTCCCCCCAACTCCTGGAATCATCCCAATTGGTCACCAACGGTCAAAACATGGCCGCCAAGACTGCGGGCAGCTTGTTCTGGGGAAGTGGATTCGTTTACCCGGTTAGCTGGCGGCCGTGAGGGTTGTGATGTTTCCCGTCGGTATATACATCCGATGTCCGAGATGGCATTATCGGAATGAGGGGGTGGGCGGCATTGTAGCTTTGCATTTAGCTTATTACGGCATGAAAGGCTTCTGGTTTCCAGCCTGCCATTCCCTTATTCGGCCATTTTCTTTGGAGTGAGTTTCTCTGCTACACCTATCATGGGCGATTGAGGCTCTCGAAATGATTTCCACCGCTTTCCTCACGTTGACCCTCGGGTTAGGCGTGATATATCTCATCCTTAATTATCCGCGTGTAAGTTTCATGTTGCCGGGTTCGGTCCTCCCAGATAGTCCTTGATCCGACTGACTTTCCCAAGTTGAAACAAAGCTACCACCTCTCCCGGCACCGGTCCTCTCTACCCCCATCGCCATCAGTCCTCAAAACAGGCATCTCCAAGCCATGGCTCTGGTTTCGAGAACTTCACCAGCAATACGGCGATGTCGTTTACCTCCAACTCGGACCAACGCCCACCATCCTCCTCGGCTCAGCGCAAGCAGCATGGGACCTCCTAGAGCGCAAAGGGAGCATCTATTCCAGCCGTCCGAGGTTCATCATGGGCCAGGAACTGCTCTCCAACAACCTAAGAGGGCTGATGGCCGGGTACAATAACTTTTGGAGGAGGTGGAGGAAGCTTCTTCACAGTGGCTTCATGGCGAGACAGTCGGAAAAGTACAGGTGGATTCAGAGCTTGGAGAGCAAAGTGTTGATGAAAGAGCTGCTTGATAAGCCCGAAGGTTACAGAGACTGGCTAGAGCGGTATGCAGCCAGTGTGATTGTCATGGTGACGTATGGAAGGAGGGTCACAGACGTGAGGAAGGACGAGGTGGTGGAGATGAACAGGCTGGCCATGGAGAGATTGACCTTGGTAAAGTGAGTCTCGATTCTTTCGTAATTTTGTTTCGAGCAACAAGAAAAGCAGCTGATAGCAGTAAAGCATCCCAGGAAAGTACGCAGTCGAACGCTATCCTGCCCTGAAATATGTCCCAGCCTTTCTTGCCCCCTGGAAAAGGATGGTGCTGGAGCAGAGGAAGAAAGACATCCAGATGTACACCTCTTTGATGAACGATGTCAAAGCTCGGATGGCCGAAGGCAGATTGCCAGACTGTTTTGCAAAGCACCTGCTGGATGAACAGAAGGGGTTGGGAATGTCGGATCTGGAAGTTGCCTATGCGGCAGGAACACCCTTTGGAGCCGGTGTGGAAACTGTATGTTGCCCCTGAGTAACCCCCCTTTTTGATTGTGGCTGACAAAAACAAATCAAAAACAGTCAGCAGGATCCTTGGCATGTTTCTTTCTTGCCTGCGTGAAATTCGGCCCCTCCTTCATTCCAAAGGCCCAGGCTGAGCTTGACACTGTTGTTGGCCGAGGTAGAATGCCGACCTTTGATGATTTGGCAAACCTCCCCTATATCAACGCCATCGTCTCTGAAACCCTTCGCTGGCGACCAGTTGCCGTCTTGGGCGGCACTCCACATGCTACCACGGCAGACGATTGGTACAAAGGAATGTACATTCCGAAAGGAAGTACCATTATTGCGCCTTTGTGGAGCAGTATGTCATCCCTCCTCGGGCAGTGAGCTGTCCACTTACCTTGGACAGTCGATGCTAACAGAAACAGTCCACCTCAACGAAAAGGACTTCCCCGACCCACACACCTTCCTCCCCGAGCGCTTCCTCGGCAAGGACAGGATAGCAGAATACCCCGGAACAACTGGTCACAGCGCGTTCGGGTGGGGCAGGAGGATCTGTCCTGGTATGCATCTCGCCCAGGCGTCTGTCGGCATCAACATCGCAAGAATACTGTGGGCGTTTGATGTGAAGCCTGCCAGAGATGAAAAGACGGGTAAAAGCATCGATGTAGACATGTGAGTATCCTTTCATTTCCCCAGAACTCTGCCTATGGAGTGGAGAGCTAACACAGAAACAGATTCGCCTTTTCGGATGGTTTCAACTCTAGCCCGCTGCCGTTTGCTTGCGATATCAAGCCACGTTCGAGAAAACACGTCGATGTCATCGAGAGAGAAGTCAGGGAGGCCAGTGTGAAGCTCGAGATATATGAGGCATGATTGAGGACTGGATGAGAGGTCGGGACCTGCAACAATTGGCATACAAAGGGAAATTTAGAGCGGCAAGATAAAGTAGGTAGGCTGTCACCGGCGATAGGCCCACAAATAGAACAGATAGGTCTCGATTTTGGTAGTCTGTAAATCTACGAGGACAATTGCCGATCCCTCCTTTGCCCGAGTCTTTGATCAAACACAAACGTGTACAAACCAAACCGCTAGAAGCGTGGTATAAGTAAAGAACAAAAAGAAAAACCCAGCAAAACCGGACCCGCGCGTCAACACCAGCCAAGAGAATACTACAAGAGAGCCGCCTCATTGGCTCTGATGAGAAAGGCTTGATAATAAACGGAACCAGATATCCTCCTACTTAACGCCAACCATAATGCGTACAAGATCCATGCCTCCCCAACATTGATGATATCCTGCAAGAGTAACAACAAACTTTAAGCAACGACACCCTCGACCCCGCCCAGGAATCGCCTCACTCTCCCAAGTTCAAGCTCGCCCTTCTCCGACTCGACCGCTTTAGTCAAAGTCTCGAGCAGCCGGTCTACCTCGGCTTCGGGGCGGCGTGTGCAGAGTGATACGAGTTTACGGTACTGAAGCTCCCGTTGCTTGCTCCGCGCTTTGAGCCCACCAACCAAATGCTGTGTCTGCTCTCCTCTGGTGCGGACTGCCCTGATCCTAGCACGCAAAACTGCCGCACTGGGGAGACGAGCGGCCGGATGAGGCTTGTCTGCATCTTGGAGGTGGCCGTTGACTCCAATGGCATCGGCGGCTTGTTGCTTTGATTCGGTAAGGATCGCCTTCAACTCGGCAGCCCAATCATTTTCGGATCCCAGACTGTTGAGCGAGACTCGGTGCTGTTGTGCGAGTTGACGAAGTCCCATTTCTTCTTCCTCGCAAGCCAGCGCAAGATTGGAGGCCTTTTGGCGTGCTAGCTGCTGGGCAGTAAGTTTCTCCTGGAGGGCCTCCAGGGTGCGGCGAGCCTCGCCAACTTGAGCTGAAGTCGTGCGGAGAGAGCCATGAAGAGCATCGATAGCTTCTTGCTTCTTTTTGAGCTCGGTTTGAAACTGGGACGTCGACTCGTTGATGAGATGAGTGATGGCTAAGAACACGGTTAGTGTTTGTGACGTAATATTAACCGAGGAAAAAGAAAAGACAGGACTCACAGTTGACAACTTCGTCGCTGTTCTCCCTACTCTTTTGGCTTGGCCCCTGAAGAGCATTCCTCTCGCCACTCTCCCCGTTGCCAGAGTGGCCGTCCGCAAGGCCAATGCCAAAATCAAGAGGACGTAACCCGGCCGTGTTGGCGATCTCGGGGTCCGCGCCAACCTCGATAAGCTGCGAGATGATGCTTCGGTTGCCTACACGTGCTGCCACGTTCAGGGCGGTGTCGCCTCTGTTGTCTTGTGCGTTGACAATCTCGCCCATGAACCGACCAATGTTCATTCTCGACGAGGGAAGGCCATTGTTGCCATATGTTTGACTCTGGCTGCTTGGATTGCTACCCTGGCGGACTACCCACTCGAGCAAACTCTCGAGATAATACCGAGTGCACACATTCCGGCCCTGTACTGCACTTACCAAAGCGATGTGATGCAACACGGTCCTGCCCTTGTCATCTCTCACATCTAGCGTACCACCCAAAATGTCCAATAGATCCGGGAAGCAGCCGTGTTCCATGGAGTTGGTCGCATTGCAGGCCCTCATTAGGGCCGTCTCCCCCGAGGCGTTGACGCGGAACGGACTGGAGCCGGCCTCGACAAGAGCTCTCAGAAGCGGCATGCGGGCCAGAGTGGCAGCCCAGATCAGCGCCGTGTTGCTCTGGGCATCAATGGGGGCGTCGAGTTCCTGAGGGATCATGTTCCGGAGAATGTTCTTTTGATTCTCGTCGGGACCAGTTGTGTTCAGGAACAGCTGCATCAACATGCTGCGTTTCGCCTCGGCCTCGGGAGCTGTTTCGTAGGGCAGCGGGCGTAGCGGACCCGGGGCATACTCTGGCTCATTGCGGGAATAGACAAACGACTCGTTCGGCTCGGTGGGTGACCCGGGAAAGTTTTCTGCGTACGAGTTCATGGTTGGATAGGTGGGTGTGAGCCCCTCAAAGCTGTGGGCAGGGGTCAGGATTCTCTGTCTCTTACGCGCAGGTTCCGCGGTCTCCGGCGCCGGTTGCGTCTCTTGCGACCCAAACGCAGATCCAGCCGCCCCATAATTGGAGACAAAACTTTGCTGCGAGTTTGGCGGAAAGTCGTTTGCATCTTGCATGGAAGACTGACGCTGGAAGCTGGGGGCGCGGGAGGGGGGGTTGCGGTTTCTCGGAGCGGGCGACTCGAACCTGGCTTTGCTAATAGCATTGATAGCGTGGGATGCGGTCGACGAAATGCTCTTGAAGAAGGTACCGCCCTGCTGAACACCACCGCCGCGGCTCTCCTGAGAGCTTGCGTTGTACAGACGCTTGCGCTGAGCCGCCATGGCCTGTTCTTTCGTTGGTGTATCGACATCGGGAGCACCTCCTCCATCCTGGCCCCTCTTGTGGGTGAGAAGCGCATGTAGCACCTCGTCCACTCCATACTGACGGCAGACCTCGAGACCTCGTTCGAAGGGGATCCATGTGCCCTGGTATTTTCCATAGCCGCCCTGAACCTTTTCATGCTCGCCTGTTTGGATCTCTTTTTCGAGGATTTTTGTCCGCCGACCCTTCTCTACGCCGGCAACCTTCAAGATCTGCGTCGCATTCAGCCATCCGTCGCTCTGGCGGCGCATAACCGTGATGCCATTGGCCTCGGTCTCGTAGACACCGACTCCGGAATAGAGGGCCTGGGAAGGGAGAAAAGTGGGTTAGCTGCTGGCTCGATCTAGACTAGGTAGATAGTAATGTTCAAGGTCGAGTCTCACCGAGTATATAGGCATGACATGCTCAGCAGGCTGGGGGGCTGGGTCGGTATACTGGCGGTATGAGGACTGCATGTTGACAGTCTGGGAGGAGGGCTGGCTCATGGAGAAGGATTGCTGGGAGGAGGGCTGGGACTGCTGGTGCGACTGCTGTGAAGCAGACATTTGCTGCGACAGCTGCATGATGGCAGCGGTCTGGGGAGGCGGAGGTGTAGGGGCGGGTATCAGGGCAGTCGGGGGAGCGCCAGAGAAGGAGGCGCGATTGGGGGCGACAGAGGTTGCGACCGTCGTCGAGGCCATTCAGCAGGCCATCCAGATACCCGTGCAGTGTGATGTTGGTTTGATAATGATGTGTGCTGTGGGGGTTGGGGAGACCCGCGCAGTGTGAATAACAATATGTGTGTGTCGGCGTCGATATATGCAAGAGAGAGGGAGAGAAACCGGCGGAGGGGTTTAGGTCAGGTAGACGTTGCGCTTGCAGGAGAACAGGGACCCAGTCGAGTCACTGCAGGTCAAAGGTTATTGTTCACAATTGTACCATTGAGGCAAAAGTATCCATATGGAGCAAAAGATAGTGATAGCGATAGTATAAGGTAGTGTCCCTAGCGGTTCCCCTTTAGGAAGATTCAATTAAGACGTGTGATTTTCGTGTTCTTTCGCGCCTCGTCTGGCCGCGCTCTCTTTTCTCGTGTGTGTCCGTGTCTGTTAGGGAACAGCCACACCCGACCTCAGCACGACGCGTGCCCTTAATTCCTCGGAAGCGAGGTGGGGCTGTCCTTGGCACCGCGCACTCACGCGCACTTTCCAAGTGGTCCAAGCTCCAGACACTTGGGCCAGGTTGAGTATCCACTTCTCCAGTTCAGTTCCATCATTCTTTTCAAGGACCACCCACCCTCAGCTGGTGCTCGGTTGGCAGCACGTCGGTTTTCACAAGCAGCGGTTGGATGAACCGACTGTCCGCTTCAACAACCATGGCCCGAAACCCTGGATGATTTAACCCTCTCTCCATTCGCAATGTCCCGACCACTTCCACTCCCACCTCCAACAACCACTCTTGGTCTCTATCGACACCTCCTCCGCGAATCGGCATACCTACCCTCGCTGGCTCGTCCACATGTCGACCAACACATCAGGGACCGCTTTCGAAGAAACCAGCACCACCATATTGACGAAAAGCGCCTTCAAAAAAAGATCAAGGAGGCCCACCATGAACTCCGAGTCTTCAGGGCAGCCAATGCTGGGGACAGGGCCCGCATGCACAGAATTCTGCTCAAAGCCTTTGGCCGTACTGGTAGCCGACGTCGAGAACTATTTAGCAACCTGATACGGCGCTCACCACCAGCCACCACGGATGAAATGGAAGCACAAATCAGTGGCACACGAGCCTGGACTTTGGATCGAGACCTCGATTGGCTGGATGGCTGGGATACGGAAGCCCTGATGAACTTTGCCAAGGCACAGGCAAAGACCAGTCTTCCATCCTCGCCTCGAGGTCCTCTGCTGCACAAGCACTTGGTCGCGCCAGAGAAGGAGGTTGCCAAGGAGAATGTGTATGGCAAGCCGTTCCCGGAAAAGGTGATTCGGACAAAGATCAAGAAGATGTATGCCGGCCTGGCCGACAGAGTCCTTCCCCCACTGCTAGAATACGAATGGGACAAACTGGCTTTGGTGGCAGAAGGGAAGTTTGAAGAGGCCGGGTGGTTTGTGCCCTCGCGAAGGCCCGTCGCCAAGAGCATGGCTGTGGATGACGACAAGACAGCAGACGACTGGAAATGGCAGCTCTGTGCTACAAAACCGGTTGCTTCGGTTGATGTTGCCCAGGGTAAGAAAATGAGATTGCTCACCGGAGCTGTGGACGAGAACACGCCATATGGCAACAGTCTACCGCTGAACCGTCACGTCTACACTGCTAGGTTCTGGCAACGTCTGATCAAGTCAATTTGGCTTCTGTCTTCCAAGAGGACGCAGAACCCAGAAAAAGGCGGCTATCAGGTCACTTGGGCAAGGGCGCCTTTCACGGCACCAACAACAGCAGCCCCTGGCATGGACTTTTTCGAGTCTCTGCCAGCCGACGCTGAGTTCAAGGAGGGTATCAAGGGCAAAACACAGAGGGGGCGCAAATAAAAAAAAACACATTGAGGCTGTTTAATCCAAAAGTGTTGCCAATCTTTTCAACCCTTCGCCATCAACGCGCATGCCCACCCACTCGCTCATCATGTTGGCGCCAATACTTTCGTAGAACTTGATGGAAGGTTCATTCCACTTAAGCACGCTCCACTCCAGCCGCCCTCCGTTCATGTCCACCACCTCCTTGGCCAGTTCTACCAGTAGTCTTTTGCCATAGCCCTTCTTGCGCTCGCTCTGCTTGACGTAGAGGTCCTCGAGGTAGATACCGGGGCGGGCGCGCCAGGTGCTGTAGTTGTAGAAGTAGAGAGCGATGCCGGCGGGAGTGCCTTCGGGGCTGGTTAGGACCAAACAGCGGGCCGGTCTGGTAGAAGACGTTGACTCGGTTTCCTCAGCAGCAGGGGCGGTTGATGTGGAGGACGAAGGCGCAAACGCAATGGTCGAAAGCAGCTTTTCCTCTGTGGCTTCGACGCTGCTAAGCTCATGCTCGTAGTCGGCCAGTTCGCGGATCAGTTCAAGGATGGCGGGGACATCTGTTTTTGTGTTACTGGTCGGTACCTGACTTGATTGTGTACTTGCAACGAGAACATCTGCAATGGTTGGAGAACGTACCCTCACGCCTCGCATGACGAACAATTGGACCTGGGGACATATTGGCATGCTGCGATGTTTACTCTGGACCCGTGACAGGCTTGATTATTGCTTGTCGCAAAGATTTATTCAAGTAGTTCCAGAGTCAACGATGCCCCGCACCACCACAACCCTGAGTTGCATGGGTGGGGGGTCAATTGGAGGCAAAGGAACCATGTTCCCGGGACCTGAATGAAACAGGACTTCCATCCAGTCGGTCGGGCACAGCCGCAGCGGGGAATTCCGTTTCCCTCCAACGTCCTGTTAGGTACATGTACCTTGCTTTAGCCAGTTTCCATCATCACCTAGTTCCAAGCCTGACATCATTTCTCCCTTACACTAAAGCATCCATAGCACCCCTCACCATCACCCCCCCCGGCAGCTCCCCCTCACACCCCAAAAGCATAATTAATTAATTGCTGGGTAGCTCCAAGATGGGTGTCTCTCATACGCCCACTGCTGAACCAACCATCACGTTTGCCTCGGGCCGCGATGTTGTCAACGACCCCCCCGACGTCCGCATTCTTCACTTCAACGATGTCTACCACCTCGACTCTTCGTCCGCCGAACCTGCGGGTGGAGTTTCCCGCTTCATGACAGTAGTCAACGGATACCGCTCCCCGTCCCAACCTGGCCTCCCCGATCTCGTTCCGCTGTTCTCTGGCGACGTGTTCAACCCCTCGCTGGAGTCCTCTATAACAAAAGGATCGCACATGGTCCCCATCCTCAACAGCATCGGCACTCTGGCTGCGTGCGTTGGGAACCACGACTTGGACTTTGGCGTCGGGCAATTTCGTCATTTATCCTCCAAGTGCCACTTTCCCTGGCTTTTGGCCAACGTGCTGGATCCGGCGTTGGGAGACGGCGTTCCCCTGGGGAATGCCAAAAAGACGCACATGATCACTACCCCGAACGGCATCAAGATCGGCCTGATTGGGCTCGGGGAGAGGGAGTGGCTGGACACGATTAATTCTCTGCCACCCGGCATCATCTACCGGTCAGCAAGCGAAGTAGCGAGGGAGCTGGTCCCGGAACTGAAGGAGCAGGGCGCCGATGTGATTATTGCCTTGACACACCAGAGAGAGCCAAACGACAACAAGCTGGCGAGAAATCTGGGTGGCGGCATGATCGATCTGATTCTGGGCGGCCATGATCATTTCTATGCGCATTCTTACATCAACGGGACCCATGTCTTGAGGTCGGGGGCCGATTTCAAGCAGCTCAGCTACATCGAACTGAGACGGAACCAGGACCTGGAAGGAACGGCCAAGAAGTGGGATGTGGATATCGTTCGGAGGGATGTTGTCAGGGCCATCAAGAAGGACCAGGAGACGGAAAGGCTGGTGGAGAGCTTGACAGCAAAGTTGAGAAAGAGCTTGGAAAAACCGGTGGGATGGACGGCGGAGCCCTTGGATGCGAGGTTCACGACTGTCAGAACGAGGGAGTCGAATATAGGAAACTGGGTGTGCGATATCATGAGGGGTCATTACGGGGCTGATTGCGCTCTGATGGCGGCGGGGACGATAAGGGGGGACCAGATCTATGCGCCAGGCCCGATCAGAGTCAAGGACGTGACGGATTGTTTCCCCTTTGAGGACCCGGTCGTGGTGATCAAGGCGTCGGGCAAGAATATCTGGGAGGCGTTGGAGAACGGAGTCAGCCTGTACCCAGCCTTGGAGGGGAGGTTTCCGCAGGTGTCAAATATCAAGTTCACGTTTGACCCTTCGCTGCCGGCGGGATCGAGAGTCTTATCGGCCGAGATTGCCGGTCAGCCCCTCGACAAGGAGAGGCTCTACGTCATGGCCACTAGAGGTTACATGGCCAGAGGAAAAGATGGATACAAGCCCCTCCTGATTCAATCAGAGGGTGGCGACTGCGAAGAGGTCGTTTCCGAAGAGAATGGCATCTTGATCTCTGCCATGCTGAGGCAGTACTTTATGGCCTTGACAGTCATGAACAAGTGGACGAGATGGGGGCCGTCGCTGGCGAGACATTGGTTTGTGCCCTTCCTTGTATCTCGCTCGCGGTGCTGCCCGTCCAATACTAACAAACCGTGAAATCAGGGACAAAGTGGTAGAAGAGACATCCTCCAGCTGTCCAGTCCTGCCACCCTCGCCAATCGATACCAGGCAGCCAGGAGACAAGCAAAAAAACAGCGGCACCACCGACAACGCAAGCAAAGGGTGGGATTATTTCACACCTGCCAAGCTTCGAGAACAGAGGTCGAGCGTTAGCCCTCTGGTTGGCCGCGCAGAGGATGATTCTTCCGACGAGGAGCCCCCGGATGAAGACGTGCACCGTACCGAAGTGAGAGATTGTGACAGAGAACTGAGAGTGATGCGCAAGTTCTTCAGGAAGTGGTGCCGGTTGGTGGGAGTTGATGACGGCAGGGACTGTGCCGAGGGACTGAAGGACGGCGAGGGGGAGGTCAGCTGGACGAGGGCAATCAAGCCCAAGCTTGAGGGAAGGATTGTGATGGTTTCCTCTCAGGCGTAGAGCTAGAGAAGCTTTGGCTGTTAGCCGTGCACAGGGGCAATCGAAAGACAGCAGCGATCTGCAAAACAACGAATGTCCCTTTCGACCTCACCATGTACAGCAGTCCATGTTGGGAGGAGAGCAGAAATGGAAGCCAACATCTTCGCTTTGGTCTAACTGTCCGTGGGTGAACCGAGCTCGGCCTGTGGCTAGGTAATTACCCCGCGTTTGGTAGGCGTTCTTGACGAGGTCAAGGTGACATCGCCTCGCCCCCGGCCCTGATTTCCACGTGCATTTGACGCCCAGACATCGAGCTGAACCAGTTTGGGCCTTGTTTCCTCGCTAGTTCCCGTCCCAAAAACGAAGGCTTGTAGTATGCCGTTTCTAGAGCATTGGTAACGGGTTAAATTATCCGAGCCTCGGACCTATCTGCACAGTCATCAGGCATATGTCGCCGCACGTCACCTATCTTGGCTATATCTCATGCATGACCTTGCTCTTCTTTTTCCGAGTTGTTGATGCTCTCGACGTGAGAAGTGGCCTGAGTGAATTTGCTTCATGCTGCCCTTGGGCTTTGGCTCCTAGTCTAAGTCCCAAGTCTGGGGGTCTGGTGGATACACAAACCCGAAGGTGGTCCAATGTCCGTTAGTGAAGACGGAGCCGGTGGAGCCTAGGCACCTTGCGAGAACCGAGCTCGGAGAAGAAACCTCTTCTTGCCTTCTTTCTCTAGTCTCTCTCCCCCCCCCCCGCGATCTGCGTGGAGTCGTGCAAACTGTCAAAATCGTGTCAAAATCGCCCAAAATCTGGAGAAGCGGAGTCTGGTCATGGTCATCAGGAAAAAGAAACCGCAATCAACGGCCCGGTCGATTGAGAGCGTCCCCAGCAATGCCGGTCTGCAGTCGTTGATGGCCGTGCGTATCTTTTGTTGACCCTTAGTCCACAACACCACATTGGCAGCAGGGAGGTTTGTCCTATAGTGTGTGATAGTTTATCTAGTGGTGTTTTATGTTGAGCTGCCTTGGTCTCCGTCCATCATGTCGCGGCACTGAAAGGGGAAGCTGCTGTTCGAGACTGACACCCGCAGCTCTGGGGTTTCTTTGCCACCATGGCACGTCTCTCTCTCACCAGCCGCCTGGGTTGGTATGTGAGGCATTTGGGGAAATCTCTGTTGGCTGCGCTACTCCAGGACAGACCTTGCCCTTCAAGCGTTGGCACTGGGATTGTGGCATTGGGGAAATGAAGAATCCGATGCTAGGTCCTTGGCTGGCGACACCCAGTGAGATATGCATTTGCAGTTCAAGCCAATGCACGCCGGGGATCTCCCTTGTTCTTGCCCCAACGACCTCAACGAGCAAGAGAACGGCCAACACAACCGGCTAGCTTGCCAGCTGCAACATCCTCGATGCTCAGGCAGGAGGATGACGGCCAGAGAGGGCCAAGCCGCCTGTCTAAAGGTGACACCGGTTGGCGTCCGGATCTGTTCCTCTTTGCCCCCCAGTTTTCCCGCTAGTGTGGTTATTTTCTTTGCTCCGTTTCCTAATATGGAGCTCGCTCCTCTCGCGTGGATGTGAAGGGCACCAGGGGGGACCGTGTCTGTGTGTCTACCTACACAAGGTAGTGTAGTCGAAGCTGCGAATGCAACAGACACTGTGAGGGAGAGAATGGGACATATGAAGGCGGGCCCTTCCTGGAACCCATTAAAGAACGGTTCGTCTCATTTGGGCTTTTTGGTTACCGTTTCATTCCTTCAATACCTTATCGATCCTTCAGCCTTACAGACGAAAATCATTTCCAGCCTCCGGTCCTGTCCTGTTCTTGTCTGATCATCACATCGACCCCAGCCACTCGCTCTTTACGTCCAGACCAGCCAGTGAAAGGGAGGTCACCGGCGCGAATATCATCATCTTCTCGACCGTCAGGTCGGGGAAAGAAAGAGGTCCACGCTGAAAGGAATAGGGGGACGAAGAGGGGCGACAGCAAGACACATCAACCAGAACCGCAGCCATGAGATTACCACCACCCGAAGTCAGGGCCAGCTGGCCACCAGCAAACCACGAGAATCCCGAGACGCGAGGTCCAGCCCTTCTCATTGTCCAGCTCATCATACTTCCCATTGCCCTCATCGTACTCGTCCTCCGGTTTTACGTCCGAATCAGCATCATGGGCAAGGTCGAAGCCGATGATTGGTTCATGGTCGCTGCTGCTGTATGTTTCGAATCAGATGCAATTCACTTGTCGAATGTTCTTTTTTACTAACGAGATATGCAGCTGTGCGGAGCGGGGGTGACGGTCTGCGTCATTCTAGCTTCCTCCTTGTATGGTTGGAGTATCCATATATGGGATCTCCGGTATGAGGATATGGTCGCCAACCGCAAGGTTTCCATGGCCGTGCAGGCCCTCTCTCTCTTTACGACCAGCTTTGCGAAGATATCCATCTTGCTCAGCTACCTGCGTCTTGCGCCTCGGGGGTCATGGTTCAGGAAGCTCACGCGTAAGGCTCTCTCTCCTACGGACTGGCTTCGGCAATGCTTGATTTGATGAGGCTGACACGAGACCATAGATGCCACCATGGCGTTTATTGCCTTGTTCAACTCGGCCTTCATCGTCGTACTCTTCGCCCAGTGCCGACCGACATCTTCCTACTGGAACATCCTGCGCAGCAAGCAAGATTGCCTTCCCGAAGGCCCGCCGCTCATCACTCAAGCCTCCATGACGGTGGTCGCCGACTTTCTGGTTTGGGTTCTGCCGCTGCCGACGCTGTACAAAGCCCGTCTCCCGCTGTCGCAGCGCATCGCGCTCATCGTTCTCTTCTCGTTCGGGGGGATCGTAGTCATTGGTGCCATTATGCGACTCTACTGGATCTGGTATGTGGTGGAGAGGACGTACGACATTACTTGGGAAGGATTCGACCTCTGGATCTGGACTGCGGTGGAAGTGCATTTGGGTGTCATTTGCGGCTGCGTGCCGTGGTTGAAGTCGCTGGTCAAGTTCTGGAAGAACGGAGGCTCCACTGCCGCTGGTTATTCGCACAACCAGAATGGAAGCAGGAGTTTGGCGAAGATGACGGCGGGAAGCAAGGGGGGAAAGCTGAACGTGGAAGAGGATGGGCCTGATTTTAGGTGCGATCAGGGGGCCGTGTTTCGAATGGTGAGTGTCAATGGCAAGCATCTGGAAGCCAACGATGGGTACACGGACTTGGACAGCTTCGATGGGAGCAGTACAGCGAGACTAGAGGTTGGGACAGAGCAAGGCCAGCATGCCGGGAAGTAACTGTAACCGAGCAAAGAAACGTCAATAAACACTACCTAATTCAATTGACTTTGTCCTGTCGAGGAAGCTCAGATCACCAACTGGCTCTCAAGGGTGCCGGCGCGGAAGACCAGGCGGTACCTTAGGTGGTGTACGGCTCGCTAAAGATGAAAAAGGTACCGGACCGATTGGCTCTTCGTCCGATGGAAAAGAAACGTCACTCTGCCGTTGAGGCGCAGCCGGGTCCCATTGCCGATGGAGCCGTGTTCCACCATCGCCAAGTGCTCACCCAGCAATCGATAAGCCGACCTGCCCACGTGGATGAGGCCGTTGCTGCAGAGAACAAAACACCCAGGGACTGCTTGTCTCACTGCAACTGCATCACCTTGTATCAACAGCCTGGGCCTTCCACAGCCAAACAGCGCAACCCATGGTGATCCAGGTTGAGAGCTATCCGCTTCTCAGGATCCAAACCCCGCTTTCTCGGCGGGGCACCGGACCTGGCCTCATCATCGTCTCTGGCCGCAATGTCCAAGATAGCCTGGCCGAAGACGCTGTCACGCAAACTCTTGATCCCCAGCCACGCAAGAAATGGGCCGAGGAGGGATATACTGTGGCTGATTTGAGGCTGGACGATGTGCTGTCTCCTCATCGACGGTGGGAGATCAAGGAACAGCTGGTCAAGGCTCTTGAGAAGCTGGGGCAGGTGAAGGAGTGTCAAGGCGAAGCGATTGGGTTGATCGGTATGTTGTACCCAAGACGGCCTGGAGGAAAACTGACCACTTGCTCGCAGCCTTTCACGAGGAATTCATATCCCCATATCTCATTAAAGCCCTCCAAGATGTGCCTCAGATCAAAGCAGCCGTCTTTTACGGCTGGTCACCAAGCGAAGCACCACCTGTCCCCGTTCTCGCGCACTTGCCCGGCAATGTTGGTCCCAAGAGTGATGTTCCCGGGGTGACTATCCATACCTACCCGTCTGCAAAAGATGGCTGTTTTGCTCTGCCAGCCCATGCATCATTCTCAGCAAGTGCTGCCGCCGTCTCGCACACACGCAGCCTGTCCTTCCTGAAGCCCATAATGAAGGGTCCATACTTTGACCTGGAGGCTATCTGGGACGAGCACACACGGTTCGAGTTTGAGGACCGCAGCGTGGAAGAAACCATGAAGACCATGGTGGACGAGCCCTATGTCAACCATGTGCCGACACTGACAGGCGGCATTGGGAGAGCCGACCTGACCAGGTTCTACCGGGACCACTTCATCTTCAGCAACCCCGACGATGCCAAGCTGGAGCTGGTGAGCCGCACCGTGGGCATTGACCGGGTTGTGGACGAGTTTCTGTTTGAGTGTACTCACAACAACAGAACCATCGACTGGCTGTAAGTAGAGGGAGACGAAGAGAAGAGAAAGGCAATGCTGATGGAAAGACAAAATAGAATCCCAGGAATCCCACCTACAGGCAGGAAGCTCAGTGTGCCCATGACGAGCATTGTCAACATCCGCGGCGATAAGCTCTACCACGAACACATTGCTTGGGACCAGGGAACCGTTCTTCGGCAGCTCGGACTTCTGCCGGAATATCTCCCGTTTCCGTATCCACTACCCGGAAGCCAGATGCTTGGTGACGGGACACGGTGGGAGTACCGTGTGCCCGTGGCCGGGCTGGAGACGTCACAAAAGCTGGCGGATGAGAGGTCGTGCGCTTCGAATGAGATGCTGGAATACCAGGTGAGGAGGGTGTCGGGGTGACCTACGCTATGTACTACATATTTATTGCCGGTAATAAACACGTCATAATGGGGATGACGAGACGCGTTTTTGTGTCTGGACCACAAGTTTGGGAAGAAAAAGAGTGAGAGAATTTGAGAAAACCCATTTGTTGGAAACACGCACAGTGCCAGACCGGTGCGAGGTGCGGCTTGCATAGGGCAAAAATGCAAACTCTAAACTGTGCGTCCCACTGTTTCCCACAGCAAAGTCACGGGTTAGGTCACGGGGCTGAGGCCTTGGGTGGGCCTAGCTCGGCATTCTGACTTTCCACGACCACTCGAAACTTTGCAAAATCGGGAAAGCTTTCGACTCGACTTGATTCGATCTCCGCTGTCACCAACTTCCGCTGAAACCGACGACCGCACACGAAACACATCCCTCTCCACCTGCAGCGCTGCCCATTGATAGCTCCAGCAATCTCGATTAGTTCTCTGTAGCCCTTTGTGTCGACTCTCGACCTCCACCATCTGCCAACCCCCTCATTCATCCATCAAGCCATCAACCACGCATTACCGACATCAGACATCATGCCTTCAGGCCTACCCTCGAGCTTCGCCTCTGCCGCCGCCGGCCAAACCCGAGATCCCAGAGGAAACGGACGAGCCGATGCGGGACGTGCTGGTGGGAGCGGTGACTGGTAAGAGTGCTACATGCTACATGCCATCACCATCCGTGTTGACTCGAGGCTAATCAATATGCCGCTTCCAGGCCGCGCTCGAATGGAACTAGGACTTTCCGCAGACCCTCCACCACTCCCTTCAACCCAACCTCTGCCTCCAACCCCGCCGACCCAATGCAGTCTTCTGTTGCCGACATGCCTTCGTATTCAAGCAGCCATCCAGGCTATGCGGATACGACGGGCGGTTCGAAATACACAAAGGACGAGCTTCTCGACATCTACAAGAACCTTCCGCATAGCCAGATGGACCCCTCCAGCCTCTTTGAGCCGAATTGGAATCCAGGACATGTCAACGGGAGCCATCCTTCTGCTCGTCAGTGGGGAAAGGGTGGCGATTCGGGCCATACCCCACAGGATCCGACCGTGTGTTGGGATGCAGATGGCAGTGTCAAGCCCATCGGCTTGGAGGAAATGACGGAGGAGGAGCGTCTTGTGTTCTCGACCGATGTGAACTCGACTATGAAGCCACTTCAGCCGAAACAACCCCAGGAGGGAAATACTCCCCAAGGGGGAGGCATCAATGGTCGTAAGACGTCCATCAGCACTGCAAACTACCCTCTTGCCTCCCCGTCGACTTCTCGCCCCGCCACCCGGCGTAGGGAAACGGCCGACACAAACCCTTTCCCTTCCAGTTCGGTGGCGTCCCCGACAGCCTCCCGCTTCTCTAGGGAGGAGTGGTTCTCCCGCCGCAACACTGCCGAGGTCAAGGAAATGGTTGACGAGCCTGAAGAAGATCACAACTTACAGGAAACGCCAGCCAAGAGCCAGTCGTTTGGACTGCGTGCCAATACCGGTGGTTCGGCAGCCTTTGGTGGTTCTGCCTCTCTCTGGGGACCGGGAACCCCCACCTCGAGCTCAGGAATGGGCGGTGCCTTTGGCAGCTTTGCGATTCCCACTCCAACCACTGCGGACAAGCGGTTCCCGTCTTCGGGCAGCCGTCTTGCGCACTTGATCCCCAAGGACTCGACCGAGAGCGCGGTGCCCAAGCCAAGCGATGCCGCCAGCTGGCGTCCCCGGCAGCGAACCGATACAGACCCTTTTACGAACCAGGAAGAGGGCACATCCGGCAGCGCAGCTTTGGGCGGCGCCCAGGACGATAGCCCGCCTCTGACATCGGCCCAGCTCCAGCGTGGTGGTAGTGTTTTTGACACTCCCATCAAGGGCAGCGCCGGCGACTTTGGCATGTCTAATCTACGCATTGGTGACCGTGGTGATGGACATGGCCCAAACAGCCCTTCGGACACGAACCCTTATCGCAGCCCAACCGCGGGCGAAGGTCGCGAAGAGCAGCATGACGATCATCAAGACCGCCAGCATCACGACATCAACCGAGCTGTTCAGCCAGGCTCGGCTCCTGAAGTCCATTCTGGCTACAGCACGCTTCCTCGTTCTTTTGGAGCTACTGGCCCCTTTGACGGCAGCGACCGAAGCCAGACCTCTAGTGTTGGTGCCAAGGGCTTTCCCGCTGTGAATCACCTGGGCGGCTGGCCTTCGGCGCCTCCTGTTGGCACGCCGGATCGTGACAGATCCTTCAACCCCTTCGGATCCAGCATCTTTGGGCCCATCAACGATCTCCCCTCTCCTGGCTTGGGTGGTTTGGGTGGCGTCTTTGGGGTTCCTAATACCGCTAGGCTCGGCCGTGGCAAGCTCGAATCTCTGTTCCCGCCTGCTATGCAGGCTCAGATGCACCCCCACGACCAGGACGGGCTCGCTGATTCCATTCCCGATCTTCGCCAGACCAATCCTCTCGGTGCCATTGGCCGTGGAGCCATTGGCCTGCCCCGCGAAAGCACTAGTCCTGTCCGGGGCAACCGTACTGCCTTTGAGGATATGTACCCGACTCCTGACCAAACTCGTTCGCCCTTTTCTGCCCCCGAACAGGATCAACAGGGCCTCGCAACCACCGCTTCCGGGCAATCGTTTCCTACCATGGGCGGCCCTTCGTTGGTGTCGGGCCAGGCCGGAGTAGATCCCGGCTCCACCAGAACCATGGTCATGCCAGACAGGATGCGCTGGGTGTATTTGGACCCTCAGCAAGTCGTCCAGGGTCCCTTCAGCGGATTGGAGATGAACGATTGGTACAAGGCTAACTTCTTCACTCCCGATCTTCGTGTTAAACGGCTGGAGGATCGCGACTTTGAGCCGCTCGGCCAACTTATCCGGCGCATTGGAAATTCCAGGGAACCATTCCTCGTGCCCCAGATGGGAATTCCCCATGGCCCTGCTCCCCCCAGTGGGAGCTATGGCCCCGGTGTGACCGATCCTGTCCCCCCTCTCCAGAATGCTTTCCCCTCCTTTGGCCGCACCCTTACCGCGGCCCAGCAGAACGATCTCGAGCGCCGCAAGCAGGAAGAGCAGATGTATCATGCCAGAGCTAGGGAAATGGCTCAGTTTCCTCGTCTCCCCCTCCAGACATCGGTCCCAAGCACGCTTCAGCACCATTCCAGCATCCACAGTCTACAGAGTCAGCCCAGCTTTGGCAGCATGACATCCCCCATCACCATGCCTCCTCAGCCTCCCATCGGTCCCATGGTCCCGGGCGCTCCTTTTTTCGAGTCCGCGGCCGGTATCGCACCCGGTCCGGCGCAGCCTCCCATCGGACCCTCTGGTGATCTTTTCCCTGCGGATCTGAACCTCAGCGAGCGCCAGATGCTTGCTAACATGCAGGCAACAGGCGCTCTGCCCGCCATCTTTCCCTCGCAGTCAGGCGCCATCAATGCTGCCGACAGTGGCCTTCAGAGCCAGCTGCCCCATGTCGATCAGCTTCAGCAAGACCCCGAGGGTTTCAAGGATAGACTTCGCCAGTTCCAGGACCTCCGCTTTGAGCGTGACGCTGAAGAGGTCGCTGCTACTGCCCAGGCGTCCAAGGTCATCGAGGAGGTTGTGAAGCAAGAGGAGGCGGCTGTTCCTGTCCCTGCCCCGATTGCTGCTCCTGAGCCGGCTCCTGCTGTTGCCGAGACTGCGGTAGCCCCTGCCGAACCCGTCGTCACCAAGAAGGCTGCAGCTCCGGCGCAACCTGAGTTGTCTCTGACCGAGAAGGTGCGTAAGACGCAGGCTGACAACGCCAAATCGGCGCAGAAACCTTCTAGTTCTGGCCTTCCCATGCCTTTTCCTCCTCCGCAAAACGCCCCACTGGCTGCCCCCACGGCTCAACGTCCTGCCTCCAACCTGCCCAGTCAGTACGGTGACCGGTCTGCTTCTGGAACCCCAGACACTTCTTCCGAAGGCGCTCCTCTTGCGCCCCCTCCTACCGCTCCCTGGGCTCCTCAGCCAGGTGCGGAGGCTCACAAGGGCCCAAGCCTGAAGGAAATCCAGGAGGCGGAGGCCAAGAAGGCTGCCAAGAAGGAAGAGGCTGCTGCCGCCGCCAGACGTGCCGCCCTTGAGCAAGAGGCTGCGGCTCTTGTGGCGCGCGACAAGGCTGCTGCTGCTGCTAGCATTGGTCTGCCTGCCACTAGTACTTGGGGTACCGGCTCACCCGTCAGCGCGGCCAGTAGCAGCCCTTGGAAGCAGCCTGCTGTTTCCAAGCCCGCTGTGTCGGCTAGCGCCAGCTCTAAGAAGACTCTGGCTGACATCCAGCGTGAGGAGGAGTTGCGCAAGCATAGGGCAAAGGAGGCTGATCGCCAGGCCGGTGCCGTCGCGGGAGCAGCCCTTGGCAAGCGCTACGCCGATCTTGCCAGCAAGACGTCGGCGCCCGCCAGCATTGCGAACGCCGTCCCCGGGCCACAGCCGGCCACTGGAGGCGGATGGTCCACTGTGGGGGCTGGAGGCAAGGTCAAGGTTCCTACTGGTCCGGCTTCCCAGATTCGGTCAGCCAGCACCACGGGCATCAAGCCCTCGGCCACCCCAGTTGCGCCTAAGGCCACCCCAAAGCCCGTCCAGACGTCGCTCAAGGATGCCAGAAACCTTGCACTTGACGAGTTTAAGAATTGGGTCCGTCGCGAGCTGACACGCGGCGCCATCAAAGATAGTAAGTAGTAGCTGTTCTGTTTGTTGCATTGTAATGTGATGCTGACGGTGTGTGTTTGTAGCCGATGGTCTGACGAACACTCTCCTCGAGATGCCTCTGGATCAGCCCGACATCATCTCGGATGTGGTGTATAGCTGCGAGTACACTCTCAACGGAAAGGACTTTGCCATGGAGTTTGTGCGTCGCAAGAAGCTGGCCGACAAGGGCATCATCGAGAACTCGGCAGCCGTGTCCATGCCCAGCGACTCCAAAACGGTCAGCAACAATGGCTGGAACGAGGTGGCCAAGAAGGGCAGCAGCAGTGCTCAGGCGGCTAAGGAGGAAGCGGCCGTCCCAGGTTTTCGTGTGGTGGCCGGCAAGAAGAAGGGCAAGAAATAGACTCGTCTCGCTTTGACTGCGACTTAGTCTGAGAGCTGGGTATGAGGCTGGGAAGGGAGGCTCCGTGGTGCTCGGTCCAGGTGGGCCGGAGGGATGAGGCTGCTGTGGTATGTTTGTTGTTGGTCTGGCAGTGGGCGTGTATCATCGCTCTCATGCAGCCTCTTTCGCTCCATGTTTAGTTAGCAGCGTTGTCATGCTTATGATGGCAGGCCTGAGCGAGCATGTAGAAGTAGTTACTGTATGTAGCGTTGTGATTACCACTTCAAAAGAATGGAGCGAGTTAGGAGCCACTTATATCGATTGGCTTATGTAACACCACACCCCCCACCATTGTATAAATTATGCACAGTGTAACATGCGGGCCCCACCTTATTTTGGGCAGCCCCAAGAAAAATAATCGAGTTGCCCCTCCATGTGCTACTGGGATAGAGGGGCACACTCATTTATCTTACACTCACCCACAGAGATTCCATGATGATAGTGTCGTCGTCACCAACAGATAGCGGCGAGGCCTCCTCGCAGCCGCTGAAAGAACTTGTCGAGCATGGCAGATACCTCGAGGTCCTGCTCAGCGACGCAGCCAAGGCGCTGATTCAGAGCTATGCGCAACAGTCACCACCACCGACAGCCCAACACCAGGACAAGAAAACCGTAGGACTGGCTGCTTTCAACGCTTTTTTACAGGGCAACGTCACTGGCCCTGTGCTGGATGACAAATTACTCGCCGAGGTTGAGAACACCTTTGGGCTGGATGGTGATATGAGAAAGGTAAAGGCGCTTAAGAGAAGATGCCTGGCCGAGCTGGAAGTCGACGGGGTGGGTGTGTATGCTCACGTGCCGATGTTGGAGCTTTTCTGTTTTGCAAGGTGGCTGTTGCTGTGGGAGGATGAGAAGGACAGGCTGAGGGTGAACGTTTGGCACTACAAGCTACTGACAGAGCCAAGTCTGGGAAGCGGGAGTACCTTCAACAAGGGGCTGCAGTGGTGCGAGGTGCCGAGCCTGAGAGGAGAAATCGAGAAGGGGCTTGGCACGGTGGTGAGCAACGGCGATGCCGAGGAAGGGATTGAAAAGGCGATGGTGTGGATCATGCTGGGGCAGGAGAAGAAGGCGAGGGAGGTACTGGAACGGGCGACGAAGGACCGAGGGTTTGTTTACACACTTACTGGTGCGCTAGGCAAGAGGACAAAATTCCAAGCGAGGAGCACCAGTCAGCTGGTTGTTTTGGCGAAGAGTGAGAGTGCAGAAGGGACTGATGGGAAGGGGGCGGCGAAGCCAGAAGGGCTAAAGCTCAATGACGATACCTTGTTGGAGGAGCTGAAGTTTGACAAGGAAGGAGGCGAGACTGATCTCGGGGAGAGGGATGATAAGAAAGAGGACGTGCCGGAGGAGCTGAGAGACATCAAGCCAGATGAGCAACCGCAGCTGTCGCCGCTCGATCAAATCATTCTGTTGGTCGAGGCGACAATCAAGGACGCCTTCTCACCGGCCGACACGCTGACATCAGAGGAGGTGCTGCCGTTCGCCGTGAGGGTGATCTCGGACCGAGGCAAGACAAACTGGCAGATCTACACGCACGCTCTCTTGGTGAGGTCGAGAATCGAGGTGCACAGGAGTAGAACGATGGAGAGAGGTGTGCTGCAGATGCAGGCGGTGGTCGATCAGGTCGTTGTTGATACTACGCGGCCAGAACCCGACCAGTCACAGCACAAGGAGAGGGCCGAGGAAAACGGAGTCCCAGAAATCAAGGTCTCAGTAAATGGCGATGAAGCGGCGCCCGTCCACAGCAAACCGAAATCTTTCTTTCCTGCCGCCAAACCATCAGAGACAGCCCCTCCCGAAGTCAGATTGCAGTATATTCACACGCTGAGCTCGCCACCAAGGTGGCATCTCGAATCCGAGCTGGCGTATTCCTGGGCTGGGGTTGGGTCCCTGGTGTCTGCCGTGGAAATCTTCAAGCGCCTCCGTTTGTGGGCAGAGGTGGCGCTTTGTTATGCCAGCAATGCCGCAAGGGATGATGAGGATGGACGTGGAAAGGACGGAGAGACCAAAGCCAAGGCGATCATCCGATGGAGATTATTCAACAAGACGGGAACTGCCCCTACTGATTCGGAACAGGACCCGGATGAGGAGCAGGTGGACCTTGACAGCATCAAAGAGGCCGATTATTGCGGTCCTGAACGACGGCCGGCGCCTCCTAACGCGCCTCGGTTGTGGTGCATTCTTGGAGACCTCGAAAACAAAGCAGAGTACTATGAGCGGGCATGGGAAATCTCGGGCCAACGGTATTCCAGAGCCCAAAAGTCGTTGGGTGAATACTATTTGCAGCAAAAAGACCTGCTCAGCGCTAGAGGTGCGTACAAGAAGGCGGTACACGTCAACAGACTGAGCAATGAGCTGTGGAACCGCCTGGGAGACATCAGCTTGCGACTGGGAGAGTTTTCGGACGCGGCAGAAGCGTTTGGGAGGGCCATTGCTGCCTCGGATTCCAACGGCGGTGACGATGCCAGGACATGGAGCAATCTGGGCAGCTCCTTGTACAGCCTCTACCTCGAGCGCGTCAAGGAACTGAAGCAGCAGAAGCAAAATGGTGTCCACGAGGAAGCCGAAGCTTCTGCTGCTCAGGACGACGAGGAACACAGGGCCAAAGACCCGAGGACGTTGCTAACCCAGTCATTAAACGCCTACAAAAAGGGTGCTGCCATTTCGCATGACAATTGGCGCATCTGGGACAATGTCATCACCTTGGCTTCTCGCCTGCGACCTATCGCTGTCCCAGAGGTCCTGCTTGGCTTGCAGCACGTGGCTAGGATCAAGAAGAGCGAAGACGCCATTGACATCGATGTCCTTAGGCTGCTGCTCAACGAGGCTGTCTTGTCTGTCGAGAAACCAACAGGCTCTGCCGGCGTGTATGAGCCACCTCGTGGGTCCAACGAGAGGGCCGTGATTCAGTTCCTGGAGACCTCGGTTGTTCCCCTCATCACGGCCCGCTCTGAATTCTGGGAGCTTATCGCCAGAGAGCGTGTCTGGAAGAGAGACTTTGCAGGAGCCATAGACGCGGCCGAGAAGGCGTGGCGTGCTGCCATGGGCGGCGCTTCCAGTGGTGGTCTGCTCCCGGGTTCGAATGGCAGTGTAGGCCCTGATGGGAAGAGTAGAAACTGGTTAGAAGACAAGGAGGCGTGGGCACTTGTTGTCGAGCGGACAGATGAACTGGCTTCAGTGCTCGAGAACTACGGCGAAGATGTTCCCGAGATTGGGAGCAAGTGGAAAGGAAAGGCTCGTCTGGCAGTCAGGAGTGTCATGGGCAAGGGCAAAGAAGCCTGGGAGGACACAGAAGAGTGGGATAGACTCAAGGGCTTGTTAGAAGGCTTAAGATAGACAGATGGGGACATCCCAAAATAAAAGTTTGTCAAGATTCATTTCATACGCCAACACTAAAGCCGAACGACCCATCAAACACGTCCGCCTTGGCCGCTTCGACAGCACTGGCTCTCATTGCCCTTAGGTCACCAAAGCTTGGCACCTTGTTGGGACCATAGAACTCGAGCAGGTTGGTCATGTCTTCGTCGGTCATCTCGCACATCTCCTCCCAGCTGTACTTGTCGCTGACGTCCTTCATCCAGGACATGCGCTTGGGGCCTTCCTCGGGCCGGGGCGCAACCTGGCGCAGCTTGACGCGCAGCTCGCCGATGCTCTCAATGGCCCTTCCAGCGTTGGACGGCAGCTGCTTTGCGATAAAGCGTCTGATCATGCTTGCCAGCCTCGGTCCCTTGCCATTGGTAGACACCATAACCTGCAGTGGCCCATCCCGGTGCACACTGCCAAAGTAGAAATCGCATTCGGGGGGGACGTCGGCAATGTTGGCCACCAGGCGCTTCTGCTTGCACAGCTTCCAGATCTGCGTCGAGGCAGCGGGATCGTCAATGGCCACGAGCACCATGGACCACTCCTTGTCGTCGAGGTCCGAGGGGAGAAATGTCCGGTTGACATGCGTGACTTGCTTCTGGGCGACGCGGTACGAGACCTCGGGGTTCAGGCCGGTCGAGGGGCAAATAACGGTGACGAGGGCGTCGGCATTGAGGAGGTGGACTATTCTCCCAGCTGCCACCTGGAGGATGCATGTTTAGAGAGGGGGTCCCAAACAAGTCTGAGTAAATAACCCTGGGAGGGAGACTGGACATGCCGACATACCTCACCGCCGCCAATGACGAGGACGTGCTTGTCCTTGACCTGCCATGCAATCATCAAGCTCCCGCCGCCCTGGATGGGGGGGAACTTTTCTTTCTGGGAGTCAGCCATGGCGCCGTGTGTGTGTTTGGTCGCAGCAACGGCGATGAAAACGCAGAATGGGTTGGCCGCAGAAAGGAGACATGGCGATGGAGAGATGGGGTGGAAAAGCAGACAAGATCGAATCAAGCATCCAAGAGTCACCATTGGCCGTGACCGGCAGCTCCTGGTTTCTTTTTCTGTGATGGCCGCTAAAGACACTGTGCTACCTACCCACATTGGATTTATTAGCGAGCACACCCTTGCCCGCGGCACCACCGGCACCCAGCCCACTGTGACCGTGCAGCTGCAGGCCGCCCTGCCCTCCACTGGGTGTCCTGAGTGGCACTGGAACTCCAACTGCAACCTGGAACCACCACCGTTGACCACCTCCCTGCCCCGACACGGGCCTACCTACCTACACCGAGGTGCACCTCACCTGCACCAACAACAACTTAACACACACTCGAAGCAGCAGCATGTCTCCCTCTGACAGCCCATCATCAGAAGCGGAATAGGGTCTCTCGTCTTGCGCCTTGCATCGTCGCCCACTCTTCGGCCTGAGAACAACATGTCGGTGCCCCGGAGACTGGGAGGCGGCCGGATCCTGGGCAGCGGCAAGGGGCTCGCCCCGCCCTCGTCGTCATCCTCGAGCACGCCCGCACGCGATGCCAGCAACACGGCGCGCGCCGTGAGCCCATTCCCGCCCTCGGACAGCAGCATTGGCTCCTTTCCCTCGAGGTTTTCTTCTCCCACCTCTCTGTCGCCTCCATCTGCTAGCACACTGCCGCATTTCGCTCAAGATCTCGCCTCCAATGTCAGCCTTGCTGGTCCCTCCAACCGAGCTTCCGCCAGCGGGAAGCTGGTCTGCCCAATATGCGACGAGGAGATGGTTTGTGATTCTTTGTCTTATTTTTATCTTTTACAGATGCTCTGGTCTGACCGTTCTATGTCTTGCAGGTCACACTTCTCCAGCTCAACCGGCACCTGGACGATGTGCATCAGGAGCTCCCAGAAGCCGAACAAGACGAAGTCAAATCGTGGTTTGACAAGCAGGTGCTCAAGGCCAAGAGGTTCCAGCCCTTATCTCTAATCAACCAAAAGCTACGGGGCATGGAGGTGTTTGAGTCCAACGAGACGCAGCCCATTTCAGCACCCGTCGCCCCTGGACGAATCACCGAGACTGTCGTAGATCCGGAGGAGCTGGTGACGAGGAAACACTGGCAGAGGCCGTCGGGCAACGACACATGCACAGACCCGACATGCGACAGGAAATTGGGACCCTTGAGCGGCAGTGTAAATTGCAGGAGCTGTGGCAGGTTGTTTTGCGAGGAGCACACAATGTACCAGATGAAGCTGTCGAGATCAGCCAACCATGAACCGGTCCGGGGCATCTGGTGCCGCGTGTGTGAGACGTGCTACAAGTCAAGGGAGGGCTACAACGACCACAATGGCGTTTCTCGGGATCACACGGCCGACTTTGCTGCCGTGCGCGCCAAAAAGGTAGAGAGGCAGCGACTCGAGGTTCAGAGGCTGGAGAAGAGGTTGACCAAGCTGACTAGGCTGTTGGCTGAGGTGCCTCAGGAGTCTGGTGTCAACTCGGGGCTACTATCACCGCTCGGCGGAGCAAAACAAATCAAAAAGACTATTGAACAATCTGTCGTGGCCTGGGAAGAGGACGCGTCTGTGGCGAGGTGTCCGTTCTGCAGGCAGGAATTTCGGTCCTGGACGTTTAGGAGGCATCACTGCAGGATATGTGGCAGGGTTGTGTGTGCGGACCCGTCCACGGGCTGTTCGAGTGAGATCGGGCTGAATGTCGCGACTCGTATGTGTTTTGTCTTGTCTGTATTCGATCTGGATGAGAATCATACTGACGCCTTTTCCCAGCAACTGCCCTGCCTACAGCTGAGAAGCCCATTGGCGGCGCTCATGTTAGTGTCGATGTTAGGATGTGCTGTGATTGCAAGACGACCATCTTCTCGCATCAGGACTTTTCTGACTCAATCACCCACAAGCCCCCAGACCAGATTGCCTATGAAAACCTCCGCCAGTTCGAGCTGGGCATCCGGAACATGATGCCAAAGTTTCACAAGGCCTTGGTCGCCTTGCAGCCGCCCGACGAGAACAGCAACAAGCCGCCTCCGACGCACGCCGAGATTCAGCATGCTGCCAATATTCGGAAACGCCTGACTTACTCGTTCCGCCAGTACGGTGAAGCAGCCAAACGCATTCAGAATATGCCTACAAACAGCCCAACTCAGCGTATGCTTCAGCAAAAGATCTATGCCGCAGCTTCCACATTCATGCACACCAACATGCTGCCTCTGAAGAGTCTGCCGTCTCTGCTGAAAGCCAACGGCTCGGGTCACCGGCGCCTGGTCTCCAATGGACCATCACACTCGCCGCTACGAAACGGCGAGTCGGCTACTTTTGATGCCGAGACTTCCAGCGTCGGAGGTGCAAGCGAGGTCAGCACGGCCGTGTCGGCTCTTGAGACAGAGGAAAAGGAGGCCAAGGAGAAGTTGATCGTGCTGGAGGAACAGCGCTTCATGGTGCAGGAGATGCTGAACCACGCGAGGACTGCAAGGAGATTCGAGGAGGTGACTGCCTTGACCAAGAATATCGAGGAGTTGGACAGGGAAATTGAAGTCTCAAAAAGAAGCGTGGCTGAGGTTACTCAGAAGTTCCAAGGCCTTTATTCAGGAGGTGCATGAAGGAGAAGCAGAGGCATTATGATTGTATGATGGAAAATATTTAGGCGCCGAGTTCTGGAGTCATCACGTATGTCAACAAGAGGTTTGGACCGAAGCCAGATTCTCAAGTCACGCTTCGGATGTTGCTTAGCCCCAACCCGGGGAGTTTGTCAACACTACTTTTGAACTCCGGCACGCCTGAAAGATAATCTCCACCGTGGAAAAATACACTTCGAAAGCCCAGAACTTCCGAGACACATCTCCAAGAATCATTGACCCGATGTCTCCCGCCACTGTCGGTGTCTCGGGCGGGAAGGCAATCACAAGCCCGGGCGATCTCGGTATGTTGATGTCAAGCAGGCTGCTCTTCTCCACCCAGCTTGGAAAGCGGTCGACAGGCGGAGCGGCACTGGCACCACAAGACACAAGGTTGAACAGACATTGGCGTGCGAAAGCGGCGTCCGCCGGCCTGCTCAGGTCAAAGACTAACTCCGCCAACCCTCTCCTGGGGCCAGGCACCTTGTTCACTGACTGGAGGGGTCAGCTCCTGGCTCCTCTTGCTAGGCTCCTGTTGCTGGCCGGCCCTTGGCGGTTGACATCGGGGGTCCATCGTGAGCAACCATGGTCCGTTGCTGATCCATGAGGCCACTGTGGATAAGATGCCATCCACGAATATGCACGGGATAAACTCTCACTTCTCATCCTCCACTGACCTCGTCATGATGGGACCGGCGATGGGGCCTATTTGTCATCAAATTTCTGCTTTATTCCGCCAGACCTCTGCTACTTCTTCCTTCTTCCCTTTGCTCTCCCGCCAGAGAGTAGCATACGTAATGTGCGTCACAAGAACTTAATATATCTTACACATCGTCTGTTTTGCCCATGGCGGCAAGTACAATACCCTCCACTTCCAATGAAACAACAGTCACACTCCGCTCCCGTATCCCCCGTGGGCAATGGGGGAACCCCGAGATCGGGACCCGGCCCCGGAGCGGCCACTGGGCTTCGTCCGTCACCTGGGCGAGGGCCTCTGGGAACGTCGCAGCCCTGCGGATTTTCCAGTGAACCGAACCTGGCTACATACCGTCTGGCCGGCGAGGATTCCGCCGCTTGGAGTGATACCTCCCCGACAGTGTCGGGTGGGTGCATTTTACACCTGGATCCGCTCGACGAGCGGGTTGACAAGCAACTGATCTGTTAATAGCAAACTCCAGCCGCAATGGCTCAACCTTTACACAGTCCACAGCCAAATCTGCAGCGTCGCATCCTTCTGTCGCCTCCAAAGACTTTGCAGTCTCGACCGTGACAACCGGCGTCAGCGCTGGGTCATCGACATTGACAGCGGCCTCGACATCGACATCGCCGTCTCCTTCTCCGTCCAACCGATCTGTGTCCAGTGTGGCCTCGACCGAGACCTCTGCGACATCCGTGTCAACCTCTGACGAGTCCATCTTGTCGTCTTCCACCACTACTGTTGTCACCAAGCCGGCGGCTGATCGATCTTGTCGCGGGTCCTGGCATGCCTTTGGGCGCCAATTCACCTTGTTTCTCACCATCCTGTTCGCCATAACAAGTGGGGTTCTGTTTGGATACGATAGCGGGTACATCAATGGTGTCATGGCCATGGATTTCTTTGACAATATGCACCTGTGAGCGGCTTGGTTACTCCCATTGGCAGCGTATTCCTAACTGATATCAATCGGATAGCTCGTATGCATATCGCGGCAACAACTCGGCTGTACGCTTCCCCAATCACACTCTCATTCTCGACAGCAAAGATGTACCTATCCATGGTCCCATCTCGATAACCAAACTCTACACCTTGCTCGAGGCGCCTTCCCATGATGTAATTGCGGCAGCCTTTGGATACAACAACTCGGAACCTCCTCCTTGGCTCTCGCTGGACCGGAAGGAACGCCCTTTCTGGACCGAGGGTTACCGCATCGGCAGCATGTCGCAGCAGCTGCAAGACAGAGGGCTGCCACCCCGTCCGAGATGGTTCCACCTTCCCGGCAGGGACAAAGTCAAACTGGTGGGGGCGCTGTCACTTGGGACCTTCTTTGGCAGCTTCGCCGGCTCCGACCTGGCCGACTGGGTAGGCCGCAGGACCGTCCTATTTCTGGGTACCATCTTCTACACCATAGGCGTTCTGGACCAGTATCTGTCCAACGAGATCAACTGGCTTTCGCGGGGTCGGTTCGAAGCCGGCCTGGGGATGGGTGCCATCTCCGCCGTGGTGGTTGTGTACCTGGTCGAAACCAGCCACTCGGAGTGGAGGGGATGGTTGGTTGTGATCTACCAGATTGCCATCACCCTCGGCATGCTCACCAGCTCGGGCGTCACATTCAGCACCATGAGCAGGTGGGACATGACGAGCTACCAGATCCCCATTGGTCTTCAGTTTTTATGGGTAGGCATGCTCTTCTCGCTGATCCTCTTCCTCCCAGAGAGCCCGAGATGGTGTGTCAAGACGGGTCAGGTTGACAGGGCGAGGCATACTCTGTCCCGGCTGACGGGAAGGCCACTCGGGGACGAGGAGCTGGAGGCCGAAGTTGGCGGTATGCTGGAGGAAGTGAAGAGGGACAGAAAGAGGTTCGGATGGTCCCAGGAGTCGCCCCTTGGCCATTCATGCGAGTACACGCTTCGGCAGGCCTTCTTTGAAAGCTGGAGCTGTTGTTGGTGGGGCAAGGTGACAAACCCGGGAAGCCACTTTCGCCGAACGCTCTTGGCCACCATGACCATGGTCTTCCAGCAGCTCATCGGTGTTAATATTGTGTTTTACTTTGCCACTTCGGCCTTCAAGCAGCACAAGTTCGACTGCAACCCCTTCGTGTTGGCTCTCATCCTCGCCAGCGTCAATGCGGTGAGCACCATGGTTTCCTGCTACCCTGTCATGCATCTTCGGCGGCGGGTGCTGCTGATAGGCGGCGCCATGGCGATGGCGGTATGTCAGTTGACTGTCGGGATTACCACCTGGGCATGGCACTGGACCGGAGACAATAGGACGGCTGAGCATTCCCCGACCTGGCTGATGGTTCTGACCATGGTGGGAATGAGCTTATATGTGTTCTTCTTTGCCAGCACCTGGGGACCGGGAGCCTGGATTTTGATTGGCGAGATCTTCCCCACGCGGATCCGGGCCAGAGCAATAGGCATTGCGACGGCAGCCAACTGGGCGACCAACAGTGTGATTTGCTATCTGGTGCCTGTGCTGATTGAACCAGATGGCCGAGACATTGGGCTGGGCGTGTTCGCCATCACAGGTGTCTTTTCGATGCTCGCCGCCGTCTATGTTTACTTTTGGGTCCCCGAGACGGAGGGCAAGACGCTGGAGGAGCTGGCGTATTTCTTTGCCCACGGGGTGGGCCACTGTCGTCGGTTCGCCTGGGAGCCGCCCGAGTCGGAGGTGCGCCGGCTGGCCGAGATTGACAAGCAGCGGTACGAATCCAGAAGAAAAGAGTTTCTGCCCAAGGAAGAGGAGTACAGCATGAGAAGGGCTCGACGGGTTTCCATATTCGAGTCCATGGTCAAGTCTCGCAAATGGACCACGTTTAGGCAGTGGGCATCTGAATTGCTGCTTCGTACGAAGCATGCAGAGACCAAATCCCCTACCCAAGCTCAACCTTCTTCCTCGTCTGCCCCACCGTCGACACGGGTATCGCTGGACGAAAAGACCATTGTTGTCTGTGAGTCGGCGGCAACGGGGCTTGAGGACGGTTATGAGCCAGATAATACCAGCCGCCGGAAGGGGTCAATCATGAGCTTCCTCTGGAATAGGAGGCGGTTTTCCAGCATGACGATACTGGAGGGGTCGCCGCTTTCGGTGCCGTCAAGTCACAATCTCTCGATGGGGTTCAGTGCCCGCAGCGGAGGCGCACGTAACCTAAGCGGTGATGAACCTGGATCCTCTTCCTGCCATCCATTCCAGCCGGGCTACGAGATGGCCGCAGCAGTAAAGCAAGAGGCGCAAGAGGCTCAAGACGCATCGTCAGAGGGATCGGTTTCGCCATGTACACTGATCCCGTCCAGAAGCAATAAGAAGCATTTGTCGTGATATTTATGGCCTTAAACGTGTTTGTTTATGTTGCTGCTTTGTTCTTAGTCGCCGAATCATGTATACAAAATTGATGCCAAAGACTCTCAGCTGGTTGTTAGACGGCCGAGACGTTGGGGTGGGCTTTGCATGGTAAAATAATAATTGATAATTGCTAGGCGTTTCAGTACACGATACCAGGCGAACCAAAATGCAATCAAGACTATTTACTCCAGATCTTCTTCTGACATCCATGTCGCGCCCCCTTTACCAGACAGAGAAGGGGCGGGTGATTCCTGGTGACAGGGTTAGGGTCCTTCGCAGCATTTGTCGTCAAGAGCACCCCACCAAACGACCGGGCAAGCACTATTAACAGTAGCCAGCAGCAGTCCCAAAGACAACAGCCAAACTCTGAGCATCAGCACACACTTCTATCGATATCCAGACGTGTCGGATTCTCTATTCTATCATCTGCTTTCATCATTTCTTGTTTTCACCGCCATCACCGTCCTCTTTCGACGCGACAAAGCTCTCAATCAAGATGCCACCCCGACGCGGACAACCACCACCACCATCCCCCACCACAGCATCAGCCAACCCCGACCAGTCCAACATTACCATCTCCACCACTCAAACCGACGCCGACCCCGCCACATTCAAACTCTACGACGTCACCTTCACCCTCCACCGAGTCTCGCCGCTGTTTCTCGGGTCTCACGACACCAGTCTCAGCAAGAAGAGGCTTCATACCCTGGCCCAGAGACTACGAGATGTCCTGGTCGGGGATGTGGTCCGAGGCGTTGAAGTCGGTCTTGGCACCGCAGCAGCATCATCAGGTGACGACAACGGCAATCCTTTGGCCAGGTTGGGCAGCCTCGATGCCGTAGTCATGAGGAGCGTGGACGTGTGCGATTTGCTCGATGCGAGTCTGGAGCGGCTGCAGGAGCAGTTCGAGTATGGCGCTCATGGTGAGGATCCGACAGAGCTGTGGAAGAAGCTGAAGGGAAGGCTGCAGGGCAAGCAGGGGCTGACGATCGAGTTGGTGTATGAGAGCGGTCTGTGTGAGGCCCTCCTTCTTCCAGACTTGTCCGGCTCACAGTCAACGCCATCATCATCATTATGGTCGTCGTCGTCGGCGGCGGCGTTGGGGGGCAAAACAGACGGGAAGGAGAGGCCGTTTCTGTGCCTGCCATTGATGCTGATGAGGATGCCGTCACCTCTCAAGTCTGTGGTGTCCGAGTTCTTGGCGGCCGAGTTCGACTGCAAGGTCAGTCAGTGCAGACTCGGGACGAGAACCATGATGGGCGGGCTGGAGAGGTGGATGCAAACTCTGGGTAAGAACAAAACGGAGCAGCAGAAGGATTTGTTGGTGGCGTTTGGGTTTGACATACTACCCCTGCTGCCGAAACTGGACGTAGCTGAGGGACCGGCGGACAAGGCAAAGTTGGGGCTCAACACGGCGGACGTGATCATTCCGGCACAGAAGTTGCCCGTTTTTCTCCAACATGGCCAGGGAATGGAGCAGGATGAGATTGCGAGGAGATATGAGGAAGGAGGAGTTCGTTACGAAATCGAGCCCCAGACAGAACAGCAACTCTTGGCCAGAAGGCTGAAGGAGGAGGGATGGGGGTGGGTGGATGAGGGCCAACAGCCCTTCACCCAGGCTCTCTCCCGCTACGTCAAGTTCATGTTGAAACTGGAGCTCTTCCATCCAGCGGTCCGGGTCATCAAGGTTGCCTGTTCAGGCTTCGTTGTGGTCGAGGGAAGGATCAAGATATTCAGGACCATGGATAGGGCGGCGGTGGTGGACTGGTTGGGTCTTTTGTGTGAGAGGGCAATGGTTCAACAGATTGACTGACGGCTAAATGGAGAGCGGAGCAGCAAGAACTGAAAACATGATCAGCGTTTGTCAAAGTGTATCAACAATAATCACATAGGTAGCGGATTTGTCTTCAACAAGTGTTCACTTCGGATCCCAAAACTGCATTGATATTAAATAGCATAATTCAACCGGTAATAGATAAGGTCATTAACCCAACCACTTTCATACTGGCGTTACCAACTCTCCCACCACATTCTGCACTGCCACCTATCATCTATTTCATAAAGCCTCTCTTTCCATCACCATCAGCATCCTTCATGGGATTCAACCGGTCGAGCAAACTAGGCTTCGCCTTTTCCGTCTTCGTGCTGCTGGACCCTAGTCCAGTCATGCCGGCAGTGCCCGAAGTAGCAATATTCTCTTCCGACGACGACATGGACGAGGATGAAGACATACCAGAGGCGCCTGTGGTAGCGGTGGTCCTGCTAGCGCTGGAGCTCATCTTGCTGGCAGCTGGTCCACTGCCAATCTCATGTCCACAGCCCTGCTGGTGGACACCTTTGGGACATCCCTCGAACGCACCATAACGCTCGGAGCTTCCGCCCAAAGCCCCGCCCTGCTTCTTGAACTCACCCATGGACATGGCTGGCAGAGTAGTGGTACCATGGTGCTTGGCTTGCTCATGATGGACCTCATGGATGGGCACCGTGGTGTGCACAACCGAGGGCTGAATGGTTTCCTTATGAATGACCGGTTGGATGGTCTCATGGACGTGGCTATCACTCGGTTAGTCACGATCGCCGAAATGGTAGGTGTACACAGGTACGTACTGGTGAACCTGTTCGCCCTGAACCACTGGGGCGTGGCTCTGGGTGTGGGTGGTAGCCGACACAGTGCGCTCATCCTTGATCTTGCCTGCTTCGGCCCTCAAGGCTCTCTCTGTGGCTTCGCTGTCGCGGTTGTCAAACTCGCGGTTGATGACCTTGCCGCGGTTGTGAATGTGCTGCTCGGGCAAGACTTCGGTGTCGTGGATAGGTTGGACTTTGCGGTGATAGTGGTCCTGGTGGACCTCCTTATCAATGGCAGTGTTGATCTCTTCGTGCTGAGTGGGCCTGACGGTTTCCTTCTTGACAGCAGGCGCAACTCGCTCCTCAACCGTGGTGTCATGATGACCAGCTTTGGAGACGAATTCGTCGACGGCTTGCTTTGCACGGTCCATTTCTGCGGTTACCTACTTATTGTTCTCGTGATGGTGGTAGGGGATGGAAATCTAGGTGGGTGAATGGAATGAATTGCAACGAGAGGGATAGGTATTCGAAGGCAGCATGGAATACTTATACAACCCTGAGGTGACTTGGAGCCACGGGACATTGTCAACGGTGACGTTCAGTCCATGACCTCAACGGGCTCTTCCAGTGACGTCTGGACCCGTCTTTCATCCTGCTCGGACTAGATTGATGGTAGGCAAAGCGCTGGCCGCACGATGGTGGGCTTACGAGTCGCCGGAGGAGACGATCCTAGGTTAACGGGGATGCAGGGGTAAGGCGGACAAGTTTCGAGCCAAAGATGCTCCCGTAGCTCTCAAGAACCCAACGATCGAAAGATCGGCGGATCACCCGTGTCACCGTGCCTTAGTCCTGGGTCCAGGCTAGCACTGGCTAGCCACGGCATCACCACGCAAGCTCCAAAACAAAGGTGGGAACCAGCTATGGCCATCTATGACGCTGTTCAGTGGATCAACAGACGCTTACGATGGAAGAGCCCAATCATGACGTTTAGCCTCACCAAGGTACCTACTGCAAAACAACCACAGGCTGCAATGTGCTCGAAGACGATCCGATCTTGCAGCTGCCAAGAGAGAGCAATGATCTTTGAAGGTGGTCCAGCAAGCAATTTGCCCGTTGATCGCCGGCGTCCACCATTTCAGACTAGCTGCTCGAGTTCGAAATTCTGTCTTGGTCGTGAAACATGCTCGCCCGCCAGTCTATCTAGTCAGCATAAGCACATCAGTTGAAATCAAGATGGGGCAGAAGAGCAGTTGCCTCGCGCACAAACATTCAGCACCACCTGGAACCGCATCAGCCGAACACCATCGTCAGACCGAAAACGGCACAGCTCACGACCTCCTCCAAGACATCGCTCGGAAGAGTAAGCTTCAACCCCGCGGGATGTCAGCAGACTCCCCCAATGGCCGTATCGGCAGCAACAGCTCCAAGCATATCTCGGAACAAAATGGCAATGCCGTTGCCGAGAACGAAACTCGCGAGCGTCTAAATACAACCTCAACCGAGGATGTCGACACCGAAACGTCCTTTGCCCCGGGTAAGCCTTCTACCTTACCTATCTTCACTATCTTGAAAAGTCTGCGTGCTAATGGCGCGTGCTCCTCCTGTCATCTAGCCGTGGTTCAGGAGGTGGTCAAACCGCATGTCCACGAGATTCGACAAGAGGAAATCCATCGCGACATTCATGTGCACACCAACCATACCATAATCCAGCCCGTATTTGACCTCGAGGCATTACCGCCGAAGCACTTTGTCCCTGATGAAAATGGAAACCTGGTCGAGGTCAGCGAGTCTGACCTCCCTGCGTGCACGGGGCAGAATGCCCAATGGCACATCGCTGCTGGGCCCGTCCCGAGAAGCCTTGAGACCCAGCAGCATGATGCACCAGGAAATGCCGCCCTATCTAGTACCACCACTGGCCCAGACAACAGCAGCGGATCTGCGCACGACTCTGACAGCGTGTCACTGACCGACTCTGTGAAGGAAAATAGCAGGAAAGGATCTTATGATGGGGAAGCGGTAAGGTGATGCCACATGTCAACGAGCGTGACTTTGGTTGACGAAAGAAACATTAGGTACCGAGCGATCAGAAAAATACTGTGCCAAAACTGGCAACGGTACAGGCTAAGGGGGGCAAAACAAAGAAAAGCTCGCGACTGCCGAAACCATCAACGCCAGCCCCGGCAATAGCAGCTACTGCAAAGTAGAACAGTCTTTTTTTTTTTTTTTTTTCAGTACTGCTTTTGTTGTCTTTGTCTTCACGTGAGTGCCGCTATTGTTAAGCCCACGGGTGAGGTTGTCTGTATGCCGTGAGGAGATATGTCTGTCGTTTTGGGAAACTAAAAAACGGCTTTACTTTTTGTCATGCCTACCTAATCAATCAATTTTGAGGGATATTTATATGCTGTAGATATGCCGATTAAGCGCCTTGCACGTACCTAGTGTGGAAGCCGAATATATACGAATATACAATGCTTGGAAATTATGGTCCGTCTAAAGAGCGATTTACCAGTCTCAATACCTTTGAGGATCGAGTTGAGCTGTCAGACAAAGACATTTTCTTCGAGTGCCTTGATCAAAGTCACACAGCCGTGGTTGGTAGAAACAAAGACGAAAGGCCAAATGCATCAGTTGCTCTTTATTCGGAAGATGATATTAACGCGTAACATTCAGATATCACTATGAGCCAGCTTGAAATTTATATACATTGAGTCCTCAAAGCCAGTCTACCTAGGTACCTGAGGTAACCAACCCTACCAGAACTTCAACTACGTGGCCCATTTCAAGGCCCGCCTCACGTACACCTCGACACCTTGCTCGCCTACCTCAGGTAGTTAGACCATATCACTTCCGCCAAGATGGATAATAGGAATGAAGACGATTCGTATCACTGGGCCAAAACGCCCGAAGATCTGCTGTCCTTGGTAATACCTGATGTTCCACGGCCGGATCGCGAAATCGATCCTCTTCTCTACGAACAGGAATACCGTCAAGCGTTTGAGAACATGCCACCCCGACACGAGGATACCCAAGGCCTCGACCCGGGATATTGGTTGGTGCCCCCGAAGCCAATCGACGCGGCCTTGATGACGCAACTGAGCTTCAACAATACCTTTAGCGACATCTTCACAGAGATTGGATCTCCCTACTTCCTCTACCCGAACTACAATCCCCGCATCGGAGGCCACTACAAATGTTATATTTGTGCGCGTCCGCTCGACATCCCATTTCTCCAGGAACCTGATGAGGGTCCCTTCCAACTCGACGTCGATGCTCCATGGGAAGCCACGTGCTGGCTGTGGGGATGCGGTCATATCCTAGGCATGGATTGCGCCTTGAGCTGGATGAGGGGGAAGTATCCCAACAAGGAGCAAGATATTTGGTACCGCTGGACCAACGGCCAGTTGGCCGAGGAGGAGATCGATGTGGACATGAGGCAGACCATCACGCACTATCAAGAAAACCCGCACTTGCTGAACTGGATCACGGAAGCTTGCCCTATCTGCGCCGCTAGTATACAGGTGGAAACAAACTATGGCGAGACTTTGGATATCTGGGAGTCAAACTTCGCTCCGCAAAACGTGACCTACTTTAACCGAGATGCCTGTGAGACCATCGCGACGAAAATGCGAATGATGGCAAACGAGGACGCAAACAGGCCCGAGAACCACCCCGACCTTGCCGAGTCGGTTATATTGTCAAAAAAGGTATACGACAGGCTGGTGGTCATCCAACTAAAAACATGGAGACGCATGCAAGCCCTCCATAAAAGGCTAGGTGCACCTGAATACCGGGAAATCGGCGGGGGACCTTATAATATGCTCGACCACGTCTATCTCAGAAACCTTCTCTATGACAAGTTACTCACCAACAGGCTTGGCGACTTCTTGTTTGAACAGCACTTGAACCGACCAGACGACAGTGACGATGACGATGACGATGACGACGATGATGGCGATGGCGGTGGCTGGTACTATGATGACTCGGATGGAGCGCCACCACCCCCTCCACCCCCGACAGACACGGTAGCGAAACGGCCTAAACGGGGCCGACCGGTTGGGTCGCGCAAACGGCTTCCACTACCCGGAGAAATGGGAATGCCTGGAGGGCCTCCGCATCCTGGATACCCGCCAGTACCAAACCCGTGGCCGCTAGACTATGACACTCCTCCGGATTCTGACCCCCATAAATGCCCTTACTGTGACAGAACGTTTATAAGAACGGACAGCAACCGTAGGCACCAGTACGCCAGGCATGGGCGCCCTGACCTGGGGAAACCGGGCTTTTACGCCCGGCTTGAGCGTCGTCATCGGAAGAAGAAGGAAGAGGAAGCGCAGAAAAGGGCGTCAAATCCGAACTACCGTGTCAAACCGCTCAAGCCGTTTGACAAATGGTCGCAACAAGGGCCGAGGTCACAACAAGCGAACGGATCACAAGTGCAACCGCTGGCACCACCGTCGGTGGTACTACGACTGACGCAAATGGAGCACGCTGCACAGGCAGGCAGAATCGCAGATCGTTTTGCTGAACACATCCCATCAGATATCTTCAACCACTTCCATGGGGCCCCGAGACGAGAATCACAGCAAGAGGAACCGCCACAAACGCCGCCCCCGGGTAACCCCATGGACCTGGACTCGGATGATGACATTTACGATGCCTCACCAAAAGGGTAGAGACGACTGGGATCTTATGTAGACAATTCAATCCTTGGTTTAGCATGAATTCAAGGCTTGCCCCAGAGTGAGGCTAGATATTTAGCCAAAACACCATGTGCCGTGTGTACCCCACAGAATGGACCTCGAAATGCCGTCCTCTTGACTACCATGCCAAGGATCACCATGAATAAAATCCCCGATTGGGCCAGCCCAAAGGGTAACAACCTCAGATATAGCAGCTTTGCGGGGAAAAGCCCATCATCTTTATTTCCAGAGACACGCGTTTCGGTGACAGCCGTCAGAGTCTAGTACCGTGTATTCCGGCTATAAGGAGAAACAAGGAGACAGGGTCATGTTGTCATCCACTGTCATGTTCACAACAGACTCCCAGCCTTAGAGCGCCTTGGGCATGCTCCAAACTTATGAAGCGTCCCCATTTGAAAAAATCCGTGTCTCCAGAGTACCTGACTGACATTCGAAAAGGCTCAAAAGACAGGTTAGTCGGACTTGGCCCTACCTGCTGGTAGGCTAGGTAAAGTCGAATGAAGGCTTAGCGAAGTGACTGGTGGGAGACATCAAATTAACTACAACATCACCTCGGCAATCATCCGCCGAGTACATTGCCCTTCCTGTTTTGAACCACCCATCCGTCCGTCCGGACCTGGTCCGGCGGATGCTCGAAGCTGTCCGCCTAGGTATAAATCTTGTCGACCATCCCCGGCCAACTTCGTCAGCTGTGGTAGTCAAACCAAACCAGTCAGTCAGTCGCCTACCTATCCCTTTTCAACATGAAGGCTTCAACAATTGCACTGCCCATGTTGGCCGGCCTGGCAGCCGCCAACCCGGTAGAACTTGTCGAGAGACAATCATGCCCGCCCATTCACATCTTTGGCGCCCGTGAGACCACGGTACCCCAAGGGTATGGCACATCTCAGGGGCTGGTCAACATGGTTGCCCAAGCATACTCTGGTGCCACCCGGGAGGCTATCGTCTACCCGGCGTGCGGAGGTCAGTCCCAGTGCGGCGGCGTGAGCTACGAAAACTCTGCGCGTCAGGGCACGGCCGCTGTCGTGCGCGCCGTCACGACACTCAACCAGCGTTGTCCCAACACAAAGATCGTCTTGATCGGATACTCTCAAGGCGGCCAGATCATGGACGGCGCGCTCTGCGGCGGCGCAGGGGAGACGCTCAGTGGGGCTGCTCTGGCGGCAGTCAAGGCGGCCATTTTCATGGGCGACCCAATGTACAACCAGGGCCTGCCATACAACGTTGGCACATGCAGAGCGAGAGGGGTAAGATGCTCCCGAATCAACACTCCAAGTTTGTCACTGACAACAGATACTAGTTTGCCGGTCGCCCCAACGGTTTCCAGTGCTCTCCGGGCAATCCGGCGATCATCCAGTCGTACTGCGATTCGACCGATCCGTACTGCTGCACTGGAAACGACGCCAACTCTCACCAGCAGTATGTCAACAAATACGGACAGCAGGCCCTAACTTTCATTCGCCGCCAGCTAGATGCTGCGTAATCGGCTTGGCTGTGACTTGGCATGCTGCAAAGCGCGGTCAGGGACTCGGGGGCTCAAGGGCTCAAGGGGTTGGACACGGTCAGTCGGGTTAGGGTTTCTCTCGCGCTATTCAAACAGATCTGAAAAGTTACACCTATTGTTGCTTTTATCATGGTCTGCGTCAGGTAGTTCAGTGATCAGCTTGGTGAAACCGTACGCAAATGTATCCGCTGATATCCCAACTGTGGACACTCAAAGGTTTATGTCAGATGAAGAGACATACTTGTATGGGCGCCAGGTAGAAGAAAATACCAGCTTTAGGTTTGCATTGATGATGATTTATCGAACGTGGTTTGCTGTTTCAAGTCTGGGCTCAGCCTGTAGACAGGCGGTAGAGTGGGGGATCATCCAACAAAACTCGGCCTGTACCTATATAAGAGAGGAGCCACGCTTCCACAGAAACCATCCGGCTCGAAATTGATCGATTCTCAAGCTATCAACATTTCCATGCTCATCTCTCAGATGCCACTGCCGGTCCTCTAGCCAGTGTCTTCCCCGATGGGTACCAAGTTCTCAACAACCTCTTCTGTGAACTCCAAATGTTCCCACATAGACCCAATCAACCTCTCCATCTCCTCCCTTAATGCCTCCCTTCCTCCGTTTCCCAACACAACATCTTCCTCTGGCGGTCTCGGCACTGCAGGGGGCATTCTTCTGGCCACATCCTTATTCCGGCTCCCTACACTCCCTCGGTTCCGGCACGACTTTATAGGGCCTTCGCCACTTTCATCCACAACGATTTGTGGGATCGTTGGGCTGTCCAGTCCATTTCCTGCGCTGCTGTCCATGATGATCCCCAATGTGGGTATATACAGACTTGGCTCGCTGGGCTTACAGTGATGAATCATCTCGGACTCAGGCCCTATCACCTCTTCCACTTTACATAAATGCTGCACATGATCGATGGGAATGTACAGTGACGGTTCTCTTGGCTTGTGTGTGGCCACTTTCTCCTCATGCTGCAAATCCGGAAAGGCTTTTGCAATTGGCTCCGGCTCCAGACCGGACATTATGATGGAGTCCATCGGGTTCATTACTGGCTCCAGCGTCATGGGGGAGATGAAGTCCTCTGTTGGGATGGTGGTAGGGGCTAACCCGCCGCTGACGGACACGATCGAATGCTCTGGACCGGCCAGGCCCATGGGTACGGTGATTGGCATGAGCCCGGCGTCAATGTCGATCAGACTAGCTAGTGAGGTGCGAGTGCTAATCGATTTTGCGTGGGCATTTAGAATCGTTCTTTCCGGACTTGCAATGGCTTGAACGGGAGATGGAGGGGCCGTGCCGGTGCCGGGGTCAGAATGAACGCTCCCAGTGGGAGAAGAAATGACTGTGCTCATGTTGGGAAAGGTCCAATCCTGCGTTCTGCCGATCTGGAAAGTAACATTCTTTTCCTTCCCAGGGGGCCTTCCTTTGGGTCGGATGGTATCTGAAGTTTGGGACGTTGCTCCTGTCGACGCTGAGGCGGGTTTGGTTGGAGACAATTCACGAATGGTGCCTTCATCATCCTCGTCTTCGGTCAGACAAGAGTTTCTGAGGTCAGGAATAGACGTCGCGCGGTAAAAGTTTTGCGCGTTGGTATGGTAACTGGAGATGGTGTTGGGGTCGAAGGCTTTCTCCAGTGGTACAGGCTTCGAGTCCCGACGAGGAACCGGTTTCCGGGGAATATGGCGACGCCGTTGCTCTTTTGCATTTTCAGTGTTGCTCACGGCCTTGATGTTGGAAAAATCACCTGGAGAAGGGCAAAATGCCTCATCCATGGTGCCATAGTTCCAGCCATCATCCTGCTCTTGTCGGCTTCGATCTAGGCAGTCAAGCAAGCCTTGGGCGCCGCCAGAGGAAAACAAAGACTTTCGATCTCCACCTTGAGCCTCCCATTCTTTGAAGCTGGCAACGAGATCTGACAGGACACCAGTGGGGCTTTCTGTTTCAGTTCCAAAGATGTACCTGTGTCTCCGGATGCCGTCAATCCCCGGTCTGTTCGCCGGGTCGGGTATGAGGCAAAGCGCGACCAAATCCTTGAGCCCTGCAGAAAACTCTCCTTCCAGTCGCGGAGTAGATTCTCTCAAGTACCGCCCAAACTTCTCCAAGTCCACACCCAAGCTCAAAGTAGCATTCGGCGGCATCCCCGTGGCAGCTTCGATTGCCATGCTCCCGAAAGCCCAAACATCAACCTCCTTCCCATACTCAACCGTCTTGTCAAACAACTCGGGCGCCATCCACTGGAGCGTCCCCGTCACGGTCTTCCTCTTGTCGAACCTTCCCTTGACCAACCCAGCAACCCCAAAATCGCACAGTTGCACCCTGCCCTCCTCGGAGACCAGGACGTTGGCGCACTTGACATCACGATGTATCACGCCGTGGGAGTGGACCCAAAATAAGGCTTCGGCGACCTCTCTCAGTATGGGCTTGATGTATCGCTCTGGAAGCCTTCCCGTCGGCCGCGTGAGTGTCGACACACTGCCTCCAGCGCAGTACTCGGTGACTAGCCACATCTGATGACCGATCAGGAGTGTGTCGAGAATGGAGTTGATATTTTTTGCGCCCTTTTCTGATAGTTTCTTGACCGTGTTGACTTCCTTGAGGATCTCGGCAAATGTGCCCCCGTCCCCTTTGCCGGGATGCCGATGGTCGGAGGAATGACTCAAGCTCAGATCAGCATGGTCAATGTTGATGATTTTGATGGCTACCAGTTTATTCCCACTGCCACCACACGTCGTTGGGGTCAAGCTCGACGCTTTGTACACCCTACCGAAAGAACCCTTTCCAATCAGCTCTTGTAACGTGTATGGCGGCAAGCTCAGTCCGGCAGAGACGCAGTCCCTAGACACCGCCGCTTGCATCTCAGTTGCATCGTCTATCGCGCGAAGTTTGGTCGAGGACCGGGTACGGGATCCCGTTACGGCTGGTGTTGGTTGACTCCGGCCGTGGACACGAGGGACGGTCGAAGAGCTGAGAGCTTGGGGTTGCTCCATTTCTTGTCGATTACAACTGGACAACGTGCTCACTTTTGGTGATTCGATTTGTCGCTGTCGTTGGGTTTCTCGGCAACGTCCCGAGTGTGAACTGCTGCATTTCCGTCTTGGCGCTATACCACGGAGAGGTTTTACAGTCCTTTGGAGAGGACGACGGGAGAGATTCATCGAGGTTGCGACCTGGTGTTTGTCTCCGTTTTCCGTTCGTCGCTGAAGGTTTCCTAGCCGTGGGGCCGTTGTATGTCCGCCCCGAACCGCCATGCCCTCGCTCGAGTCGGTTTTTCCGCTTGGGGTGATGGCAAGGAGTGATTACGATGAATAGGAGCTACTCATTCGAAGCACTCTTTTATCGTTCGTGGGATCTCACTAGGGTAAGATAGCGCAGTTACGGTAGGTACCCACGTACCGTAGGTACTTTGGTTTTTTTCTGTCCAAATACAGCTTTTGTAATAGCCTACGGGCTGTAGCTTTGGTCTCATGCAATATTCCTAGCTTGGAACTCGCGTGGTCGCTTGGTTTTTTCAAGATCGCATAATTCCATCCATATACCTAAGGTACCTATGCCAGAAAGTGATGGTGTTGAGCAAAAGCAGGTGATAAGTTTTGATTGGTGAAGGCCGAAGGGGGTTTCTGGGCATGCACCAAAGCTGAAAATGGTGGCTGGCTCAAGGCGTACTTGGAACTGATGAGGCATCATTCGAAGCGGGGTTCGAGCCTTTTATGAAGACGGGAGTCTTCAGGTTTTTTGAAATATTCACTTGATCAGCTTCCGAAGAGTTTTCTCTTGTCACTTTACCTTCTCGTGTAATCACAGGAGCTGCCACAATTCCATATACACAACCTTGATCCAGCAAAGAGGCATTTATGATGGTTGAAATGGAACAGAAGAACTGCAAAGAAATAGCAGACATGGGCAAGTAAAGAGACTTTTGTCCATGCTGCCCTATCCGACCACTTGTTATTCGTATCTAATAGTTGAATCAATGGCAGATACTTTACAGCATCATGATCATGCCGAGGGTCAGGACGATGACACTCGTTCTGCGGCCACCTGGAAGCCGGTCTCGGTCTGGCCCCTAACAATCGGCATACTAGCAGTCCTTCAACTTGTTCCACTTATTGTGTTGGAGGTGTTGCTCCAGAAGTCCAGGTCGACGCCCTTAGAATTTGATACCTCCGATTCTTCCTCCTATGCAGCCTGGCAGTACCCAGCCATGGCCTTTTTCCTTGTTGACGGCCTACTTTGGGAGGCTGTCTTTGCAAGAATTTGCCAGCTGGAGCCATTCTACCAGTTGTCGCTGCCCGATGGTGCGAGTCTTGAGAATTCGCTTTCCATGGGTTACACAAATACAATAACCTTCTGGGTTCCCGTGACGTCGGCCATGGCCCATCACTGGACCGTGTTTCTCGCATCCGTTGGTTACATCTCTACTTTTACGCTGGCGCCACTATGTACTCGACTGTCTTGGACCTTGGATTGGCCGCGGACGTACAGCAATGCCACAGTCACCGTGCTCCCTAATGAGCCATGGTGCCGTGCTCTCGAGGCGCTATGCGTCATTTCTGCCATCTGCGGTTTTGGTCTTGCCGTTATGCAGAGGCGGAGGTCGGGACTCTTTTCCGAGATATCCTCCGTCGAGGATCTAAGTCGGCTACTTTGCGACAGCCCTGAATTCCTCGCCCTGGTTAAGAATATTCCGTCGCACGCTGACAGCAAAGCCGTCGGAGAAGCTCTTCAGCACTGTCGGTTTCGGCTTCTGTACAAAACGAATCGCTTACAGCTGGTCGCGTTTCAGAACCCACCCATGGCAGCAACTCAAAGAACCATAGTAATCCAAAACCGAAGTCTCGACGCCCATCCTTTCAGCCTCTTTCCAGCTGTCATATTGACAGCGGAGGTGATGGTGGTGGGAGTTTATCTTCCCATCGCTCTTCTTCCCAGGTTTCCTCCCGAGAACTTTGATCCAGACACCTTGAGATTACTATTTACGGCGCTGCTGTTGATCAACACGGCTTTTTGGTCCGGGATACAAAGCAGCCTTAGCGCAATTCTCCCATACGCCCACCTAACAGCCACACGCCAAGCCAAAGATTCTCGAGTTCGAAACTACGAGACGCAGAATCATATCAGGTGCGTGAGGACTACTACCTAGGTACCTGAGGTAGGCTAACACTGTCATGTCTTTGTTTGATTTCTCTAGACAAAAGTTCACGCCGGGCTCAACACTTCTTCAGCTCACTGCTGGATCGACGCCGTGCTTGACAGCCTTGTGCGGATCCCTGAACCTACAGCTCATGATTTTGCTCATCAATCCTCTTTGGGATTCCACCTTGGCGATCGTTAAAAAACAAGGACTGGATGCCCCTGCGCCTGGGTGCTTGCTAGGACCAGCCCTGTTGGCGCAAATATTTTCATATATTGTCCCCATCCTCTCATTTGTTGCTTTCCTCAATGCCTTGCTTTATCGAAGGGTCTTTGCTCCAAGGAAGCCAGATACTCTGATTTCCAAAATGATCTATCTGTGCCGAGGCGAGCGTCTGTTGCAGGATGTCAAAGAAGGCAGGGTGTCGGGATTGTGCGCAGATGATGGATGCTATTCATTCGGATGGTTCCAGGGTGAAGAAGGGCGGTGGTTCGTGGGTGTCGATAGAGGGGGCAGTGTGGCAAAGGAATACAAGAAAGTGGGTGAAGTTGGGCCCGACATGGAGGGCTAGGCACCAGATCTCTTCTGTTAAAACTACCTACCTATCTTGACACGCTGCCTTGGCGGCCTAGCTTTTTTCTGACCTAGGTTGGGTGAGCTCGACTCCCAGGTAGGGTCCAATGAAGTAAAGCCGACTAGGTACCTTACGAAGGCGATTACCTGTCGGATGAAGAAGGTGGGCGAGACTGTTGAGACAGTTTTGGATCACGAGGTCTGAGTTCATCTCCATGCTGACGGCGGAGTCGACATTCTGTAGATGTGTGCCCGCGCAGGCATGCTCGGCGCATCGAGTTCAAACTGGCCGCGCAATAATTACACGGTGATCGACATAGGTACTTGGTAGTGTAGGTAGGGATTGCATCACCACACCCATGAAGCCGACTCCCAGGGCCGTGGATGGCGCCTGGGGAATGATGTGGAAATCTCCGTTAAAGCAGGCTAATCTAGACGGGCCTGTCTCATCGCGGGAAGAATGGTTGAATCTGCAATTCCTTGGCTTCATCGCTCCAGTCTTGGCTCCAATCCCGGGGCGTCGTGCTGAGGGGATCGTCATCAAGGTCACCGGCAAGGGCAAGGGCAAGGGCAAGGGAAAGGGCAAGGCTCGGCCAAACCTAGCGGGACACGTCCAAGCACCGGGAGGGCGTTCTATTCATCGCAGTGTGCGACCACCAAACATCACACCTTGCCGAGAAAAAGGGGGGAGCAAACGGCTTTTCGACTGACAGCTGACAGGTAACGATGCCTCATAACAAACTCCGAAGTTCACGATGCAGTGCAGCTTGCTAGCCCCTTGGCATGGTGATCCATCAACCACCCCCCTGGTCGACATCGCCGTCCAAGCCCGGCCCAAAATGGGGCCGAAGTGAGAACCCGACCCTGCAAGCCCGTGCAAATCCTCCGGTAGATCACAGATCACACAGACAGGGCTCCCCGATTTGGGAGGGCAGCTGGATTGTGCCAAGGCCCCTGGCCAGAAAAGAAAATTCAACGATCCGGGATACAAAGAAGAAATGATCGGCAAGAGATCGCCAAGCAAGGCCGGTCGACTGCCAGACGCGTCTTTGGTCACGAACCACTGCGCGCTTTAACCCCCCTTTCTCCCCTCTCCGTTCACAGATATCGGAGATCAGGTAAGTAGGGTAAACGTAGCATAGGTAAGGTACGGTAGGTATTGTTTTGCCCATCTACTTTTGCGCTCTTCTCGCGCGCGAAGCGGTCAGTGACTTGTTGCATGCTGGCCCCTCCACTGATGAGTTGGGGCGGCTGCACCTTGTTGAGCTGAAAACACGCTGCACACCATTTTATCTCTGGGGTAAGGCAGCGGAGAAAAAATGGCATCTGATGACGCTCTGCCCCTGTCCACTTGGGTACCTACCTACCTACCTGACATTGCCTAGTGTGGGCATGGGGGCGGGGCGAGGCACAGGTAGGGGGAGAAAAAGGAAGCAACGAAAACCGGAGCGGCAGAAGAGACGTGTCAAGGTGCCTCCAGGGGTAGGCCGGGTGGCTGTCGACACTTGGGTCTGTTGAGCTGCTTGGACGAGGGCGCTAAAAGGCCGTCATCTGGGCGGGATGCAAGATGCGATTGATGGCACCTGGGGGACTAGGTAGGGATCAAGCAAAGATACCGACTGTGCCGTGCCCGGCGCCGGTGGGCATGTCTGACGCGGGCCGCCGTTGAGATCGACTCAGACCGCCTCACGGAACGGATCGGAAAAGACCGTGACAGCGATAGGTACCTTGGCCCTCCACCAAACCGTTTCTTGCCTTTGATCTTTTCGCCTCGATGACAACAGTAGGCTATTAGGTAATGGAGCTGGAGGGAGAGAAAGAGGGCGAGGGAAAAGTCTGGCCTAAAGAGGTGTGGTGTTGTAAAAGAACCGGGACTGCATCCTGGTCGGCGATCTGGGCAGCACATCCCAGTCAAGGCTTCGGATAGCCACACCCCAGCGGAGTGAGAAGGGGGCTGGGAACAGGGAGCCGGGGTCTGGGGGAGAAAGGTCAACGTCCAGCTCAGCCAACCACGAGCCGGGTTCACGTGTAGATATACTTTGTGGCATGCTGGCCAGTGGGTTGACTTTGTCGTGATCCCCTCTGTCTGCTGGCAGGGACGAGCTCGGCGCCGAAGCAAATCCGTACCGCATTTAGCAGTGTTGGAAGGAGGAAGAAGACACGGGAGGGGCAGTGATGCAGGGCCGTGTTTTCACCAACCATTCCATGGCGGTCCGACAGTGGGAGATGAGAGTCGGCCTGACGATTCTCCGTCCTCCGCGATATCGTTGCCCAGTGTTGAATCCGATGTTAGGTACCTACTGACGAACTTGTTCCACAAAATCTGGGAACGGAAGAAACCGTGTGTTATTTGCTCCCGAAGACCCAGTTGCTCGCATGGTTCAAGATGCACAAACAGGTTAGGTAGCCAGACCGCCTGGCCCAATTTCCCAAACTACGGCGAAGGGCGTTTGCAGCGACGTGTCTGCCATTTGCCGGCCAAGAAAGCCCTCTCTTTGGTCTTCAGCCTCTGATCATCACGGGCGTCTGCGTCAGGGAAGACAAAGCCGCGGAAGGCGGCAGCATCTTGCACACCCCATCTAGTGTGTACGTTCCCAGAAATCTGGTTATGCTTATACCGTGGAATCAGAGGCCACCAGAAGAAGGGTCCCGGGGTCCTTTTGATAGGGGTGGAGGCAGGCCGCCTTGGGCACCTAGGGGGCAGAATGCCGTCATCTCAACGGCTTTCAGGCACAGCTAAAAGAACGCTAATTGATCTCTATAGCACGCTGAAAAACGTGTCTCTGGCAAACAAGAGACACGCCCTCTTCAGGCACTCCACCGTATCTCTTGCCCCACCTCACTAGGAATGTCTAAGATCTGGCAGCCGACCAGGCTCAAGTTCGGGGCGTTGCATCCGAAATCAACACTGTGTTTCACCTTCTGCTTTATCCCTCCTCACTCTCCTGTTCACCCCATGCTTCTCCCATCTCCTGTTCGACACCTTGTGCTAATACGGGCGTAAGGCTACACATGGCACAAGGAGAAGCTGTGACCCAGCTTTATATGAAGTTGTCGCATTGCTGCAGGATCGAGGGATAGACCGAGATAACGTGAACTGTCGGCTACCCGCAGACGGTAATGACATGAAAATGCGATGCTGGATCGGAACACTAGAAGACCTCGGAGTTCTGGGAGATCGCTTGACTTGAGGTTCTTCCACGCAAGCGCATGGCAATGTGACGCATCCACAAAAAGTCGGAATTGTGCCAGGCTCTTCCTTTGCCCTTCTGCTGCAACCCCGAACACGAGACTTCAGAAACTGGACATAAAGTAGAAAATCCATGTCCTTGTTCTTGCTTTCTGTGTGCGTGTGACAGAGGTAGAAAATTCAGTACTCCAAGCTGGCTATACGGCCGTTCTGTTGGCGATGAAAGCAGGAGGGGCGAGAGATCCATCCAAGTGCCTGCCATGGATGCTAGGTAAGCTGCACTGGCTAGACTAATTACTGGATGGGGTTGAGTGCGGATTGAAGCTGCCAGATCTGCGACCATGGTACTATAGCCATGCATGATCTCAAGTGTCGAAAGGAACATCAAAGTATTTTTTCCAGTTGTCTCACGTCTGGTATATGCGCGCCGTCAGTTGTGATCCTGGGACGGTAGATGTATCTAGTAGAATCTCATGATACCATTTCTGGCTACCTTATGCGAACGTAATGGAGAGGCAAGATTCCAGTGATACTTACCTGGAGACCTGCAGGTCGAACACCGCACCTAAGCAGCGGCAACGGGAGATGATAAAGGTTTGGTGCTCAACCCGGATGACGGCCACAGCGCCCCGAATTCCGTTGAATACCCGTACCTGGGGTCGAAGGGCGCACAGGGCCAGGACCGGTGTCACGCCAGAGCCGGGACCGCTGGACAGGACTCGACGCGCGGATCATAGCGGATACCCGCGACTCCCCGGAGCCATATCGATGGAATCGACGTTGCACCGAGGGTTCGGGCGCTGTGCGGGAGGATGTCGAATCTGGAGCTGGCCTATACGGCCGTACGCAGTGGCAAAGGCTTTGCGAGGTAGGGATAACCCGGTGAACAGGTGTGTAAGTGATGGGATGACAATCTACGGTATCTGCTGAACTCTTCGGTGTGTCCGGTGTAGAAAGCGCCGACCCAAATGCACAGGATTAAGAGGCGAGTAAGGACTCGGCGGACAACGCCTTTCAGGCGAGTATGGGAGAAAGATCATCGGAGAAATCGTAAGGTTTACATTTCGCTTGTAAGAACAACAAAGAAATAGGTACAGACGGCCCACCAATGCCGTTACTGGATGGCTGCTCCAAAATGAGGCAATTCTCTCGCACTACTTGCCAAAAATCTCCATGTCACCTACCTTATTAGGTACCTACCGTACCTATCTACGAAGCTGAGCGAGGTCTTTTGGCACTCGACATTCCCCCCCAGGTGTCCCCTGACGCGAACCTTCACCGGCTGTAAGCCGTCCCCTTAGCACCAGGTTGCCACCTACCCTGGGCATGCAAGACGATTCCGTTGCGCGGATTACTGCGCGGTGAGGCCAGTCCCCATTCGCTGCGGCCGTGATACAGTTGCTGACAGTACCGCAAGCGAAATGCCTCTAGACGTCACGGCCTGACTGGCAGCAGCTAAAGATTTGCTGCCAGACTTCCAGGTTCGCACTTCCCACACGACACAGATGCCACAGGCGTCTATTCTTGTCAAGAGCACGACACGTTTCACCATGCCTCAAACCTTGTTATCGCCGCCAAGAGCTCATGGGATCCCGGGCTGCCGTCTCTCGAGCCCGGAGATGCTGGGACCTGGCCTCCGAGGCTGATGATGATGGCCCATCTGTGAGAAACTGCCGTGGGATGGTCGAGGACGGCCTGACAATGCCGCCCTCACCCAGAAGCCATATGCATCATGCAACGGGGCCTACGCCCGTAGCTACCACAGGCAATATTTTCTGTTCAACCACACTCGTGCAGAGGTCCAACACACAGTTGCATCCCCTTTCCTTTCTTTTGTCCAGTGATGCTTGATCCCGGAAGAGACATGCAGCCAGCATCACCCACACACAGAAAAGATACCTCGCGGTACACATGGCCAGCTCAAACCTCAATGTGGTGCCATGTCCACCGGGGTACTCGCTGCTGCAACATTCTATCTGCGGCCGTGGCTGCTGCCGTGGCTGGATGCGATAGTGCTGGACATCAACTGCTGGTGTGATGTGCGCTTTGGCCTCATTAACCTTTGACGACAACATCGAATACAACCCAAATGCTTTATGTATCAGGAACTCCTTCGCCTCATGGTCATCCAGAGCCCGCCTCGACTTTTGTTCCTGTATCCTGCCTGCCCTGAGCAGCCCCATACGCACAAACGCACAGGCACACACCTGCCCAGACAACCGCGACAACACCATCCAGAAGCCGACGAGCAACGGCCGGTGATAAATGCGCAATTGTAGCTTCCGAGGAATTCTTGGAGAGAGCAGAGGCTACTTCTAGGTGGCAGAGGACTGTATAAAAACAACGACAAGTGCTGAGCAGGTAAGCTTCACCTCATGTCAAAAGCCTGTTGTTGCTTCCCCTTGACAGCTGCTCCAACCACCCGCCTCCACGCCAGCCGCCGGCCCCAGGTTGCCCTATTGGGATGCAACTTCCCGCGTCAGACGGCTGGATGGCCAGGGGAGGAACAGACGACGGAGTAGAAGGGACAAAAGACAAGGGAACAGTGCCAGTGCATTTCCCGGATCTCGAGGTCGATTTTAAGCTTGAGCAATATCAAGCGCAGCTTTATTGTAACCCCAACCTGATGCCGCATGCACGGGGGAGGCAGTTCACCCACCCCCCACGACAACCACCAGAGTGGCAGCAAGCTAACCAATCATCCAGCGCACCCACATTCCCAGCGAGCTCCCAGCCTGCCACACACACAGCAGCAGCAGCACGGACTGAAGGATCGAGAGTGGACGGAGCGCGGGGAGGCGGGAGCACGGTGCTTGCTGTTGTTCTATCAAATTAGCTAGCGGGAAGGACGGCGCCATTCACAACCTCTTTTTGGCGGATCGCCGCCAACACAGCAACTGACGGCCGTGGAAGTGCCGGACGACGACCGAGCGTCGCATTCTCGATCACAGGGATTAGCTTATTGCAGCACAGCTGATCTGGGGTCCAAGATCCGCCCAAGACGATCACCCCCCTGTGCTTGCAGCTGCTCCTTCAGGTTGGCTGCCCCACTGCCATCCAATAGTAAACACTACTGACAAGCCTTGCAGGAGCGCCTAACCACAATCTTCCCGTCTTGCCCATCTCTCCAGCCAAGCCAGCCTCTTTTCGGCCACACTCCTCCAGACAATCCCCGAGCCGCACCCCCGGGCGTGTTAATAGCCACCACCACCACCACCATCACCTCTGCCCTGCCCACTTACACGCACACCGCACTGTAAGTACCAGTACAAGCAAATCTGAAGCTAGTGCAGGACTCCTCCTACTTGTTTCTTTTCCTTTCTTTTTGCGCTGCATCCCGAGGTTTTTCGTGTTAGGCTTGGCTACAAAGTTGTTGCTGGCTCACCAAAAAGAAAGGGGGGGGGAAGGCCATATCGCCTCGATGGCGTTCGCGCACCTCTTGTTTTTTTTTTTCCCCTTCTCCCCGGCAAAGACGGACGGCCAGCCACTCTTTTGGCTTCAGGTCTCGGGGGAGGGGCATTCCTCTTCTCTCAGCATCGCGCGTATCCTTGCACCACCACCCACCACCCAGCCGGCACACCCATCGGGTACGGGTCTCCACCGCGGAACCACCCTCCCAGCGACCCTTGCATGATCCGCATCTCGACAAAGACCATGGAATCTTGCATTCAACGGTTGAATCACTTGCAATCCCTGTGTATCACCCGCGCGCCATAGACTTTCTACCGTCTGTCCGTCGTCGTCACCTGCAACTCCCTCCCGGTCCTGGCCTCCTTGGCCAGTCAGACGTACCGGAATCCGGCCAGAGAAACGCTGGCAAAGGGAAGCCCATCCCCCCTCGCACAGGAGTGGAGCCGGTCTGCCGATTGCTTGCTGCGACTCTCGAGATTTCCGGACAGCATTCCTCAAGACCACTTGACGCTTATCATCCTGCCGCCGCTACGTACCTGACCTTGATCCAACCCTCCCCAAAAATGCAAGACGCCGGTCCGTGTTGCCCTCCCGTGTGTTCACTGGCATCATCTTCACCTTCCCCCATCTCTCCCACACATTAGGGATCCCTTTCCCCAAAACATCCAACGACGTGGTGTTTCGATCTTGTCTTGCACCCTTAGTCTCTGGTGTCTTTTGTTCTTCCTGTTGTCTCTTCCCACCGCCTGCCGGGCCCCACAACGGACGAACCGGCCACGGGAACCTGCTTTTTTGCTGCTTCATGATCTGATTGCAGCCGCTCGATATCTGACTAGGTATGCGAACAGGTTCGGGATAGCTGCATACAATCAAATCTCGCCTCCCATCCACCCGGGTTCACGAACCACGGTGAATACTGGATGGGAAGCGTCGTGTCACCAATAAACACCATCAATTTGACGGTAAGAACCATTCCGCTGCCCCTGCCTCGTGGCTAGATGCTGGCCACCGCCAGCATCTTGGAAAAAGGGAAATCCTTGTGACAAGATCCGTCCGGGCTAACCAGGCTTTTTTTCCTCGGGCAGCTGTCGGTTAAGGCGTTTCTTTGAGTTGGCCGTCCGGCAAAAACAGGTGATCACTCATCTTTGAATTGAAAGGGTCACGGTAACATCACGAAAAGAGATCCAAACGGCACCATCACGATACCTTACGATATATCCTCCAAGACGGAAGCCCGAGAACAACGCTCGGATATCATACCACGTAAGTTGTGTCATCTCGATATGTGGACAAACCGGACGAGAAAAGGAAGATAAAGACCTGAACTGACCGTGTTGAGAAGGAACAGGCTTGGTTGTTTGCTCTAGCAGCCTGATTTTTACATACAAGTTCTGTCCAACAAAACAAGCTCATTCCGTCAGGGTTGCAGAGAAACAGTTTTTCTGTCAACTCGAGATATTGGCTCAAATCAGTTTGAATGTCTGCCACCAAGTTCGAAGAGCCGGCTTTCAAGGTCTATCCGGTGAGTATCTGAAAGCCTTCCTGTTTGTGGAGCTACCTATCCGGGCGTTGCGACTCCAAATCTCGCCTTTCCCATCAGCCAACCAGGAACAGGCAGGGGGCTGGTCCGCGAGACACAGCCTTCTCCGATCCTTTACAACCTTGGCTTGCCCCGTCAACTCTCACAACAAAGCCTGTCCACTCTCGACTTTTTCTGTTTGAAAGAATGCTGACGTTGCTTTTCCGAAATCAAGTCCGGCTATCATCCACAACGGACCATCATCCTTGAAGAGCAGATCGAATCGCCAGAGACGTTAACCATCAGGCTGGAGGAGGAAGCAGCGCAGAACGGAGGAGACCTCGGCGGGGACTGCCCCCCTGGTCTCCTTTCCATGTCTGCATACAAGGCCCAGGCGTCCCAAATGCACGGTATGTTGGGCATTCCGGTGTTGGACGGGGGTTTGAGCCATCCAGCAGGCTGACCATGGCCATCTGGGCCTGAACCATGTGCAGGGTACGCCGACTCACCATATTCGCAATACCCGACCCAATCCTTTACGACTCAGCAGACAGAAAATGCAGCCTCACAGTTGAACCAGATGGCTTTTGCGGCCAACAACGCAACAGCCAGCCAGTATCTGTCGGGCCAGACATCACAGAGCATCCATTTGGCCGTGATTTCGAGCCAACCTACAGTGGGATCCTACGGCACCCGGGTTTCGCTCAAGGTGTCTTGCCAGCACGATATCCTGGGTGCGGCTCTTTCTGGGTCTGTCCCGTATGTCTACGTTATGTTTGGGTCTTACCGATGCAAAGCAACCGTCTCCGAGGATGCCCGTGACGGGAGCGGAGCTTTCCACTATACCGTGGCTGTCGAGGCTCCTCAGTTTCAGAACACGAGCTGCAGGTCGCTGAGCAAAGTGCCACTCACTCTCCTAGTGGAGAACTCTACCGGTGAGGGACTGGCCCGACAAGATAACTGCGGTGTCTTTTCGTACCAAGAGAACCAAGGCGGAGTGTCAGGCAGCAGCCCTCCCGAGTTTGGGTCTCCCAAGACGAGCACGGGTAGATCACCTGTCAACCACAGGGCGAGCCCCCCACATCAGAACCTGGATTCACAGCCCAAGAGCACGAGTCCACCAGCTCACCACCACCCCTTGTCGGCAGACACGTCGCCAAATACCTATGGCTTCCCTCCTGCCGTCTCGGCAGCTGCTACCGCTGCATCACAGCACGACTTTAGCGCGAGTGTGAATGCCTCATATAACCAGGGAAATAACAGGATGCTATCGTCGTCGAGCTATCGCACAGGGCTGACGCTGACAGACCACTACTCGCGGGCGGCGCCACCAATGTTACGGTCGCCGCATCACGCAGGAACATGGCCCATGTTCAACACCCTCGACTCCCTCCGAAACCCGTCGACCAGCCTGCCACAGGTATCACACACGTCCATCGCCCGGCCCAGCCTGACGTCGCTCCAGCAGAGCGCCACGGCAGCGACACCACAGCTTGTCAGGACGAGCACCATCGGGCAGTCTTCCAACGGCGGAGGATACCCGGGCTATGGAGCAGGGTTGTATCAGGAAAAGGCCAGTCTGAGGCTGATTGGGGACTTGGGCAGCATGGCAGAGAACTGGACGCCCGAGGAGGGCGCGAAGAAGCGGAGGATTGTCTTGTTCAAGAAGCAGCAGACAGGGAACGTCATCACCGTGACGTTCAAGCCAGTGCCCGAATCCGAACGGCTCCATAACAGCATTTGTATCAGCTGCATCTGGTGGGAAGAAAGAGGGGCGTGTTATGTCACGTCTGTCGACACAATCTCTCTGCTGGAGCAGCTTCTTCACGCGCCGCACAAGTTCCCGGTGGACGAAAAGAACCGCATCCGCAGGAATCTGGAAGGATATCGACCCACGACAGTCAGCAAAAGCAAGCATGAGAGCGAGGCGTTTTTCGGCGTCATCATGGGATTTGGCAACCCCAAGCCACGCAATATCGAAAAGGACGTCAAGGTGTTTCAGTGGAAGGACCTACCCGCCGCCCTGCACAAGATCTTTGGCAAGTACAGCGCATCGACTCCCAGCATGGGAGCGGCCCTGAACTCTCCGCGCATGCGCATGGCCACGCCGTCATCGGCCGACCATCTCGCGAGTCCCTACGCGACGGTATCATCGGGGCTCGGTCCGGACTCAAGCTATGTTGGAGCCAACCACCACCAAGCCGACTCCCTCGCGAGCCCACGAACCCTCACCGGAGGCGCCTCTGCCTGGCCCACATATGGTGCTACGAAGCCGCTCTCGCCTACCATCAAGACGGATTCACCCATCTCTTCTTCCGGCTTGCGCTTATCCACCCTGCCAGCAGTCTACGATCACCGCAGCGCCCCGACACAAAGCATGACTTCCCCCTATGGAATCCCAGGACCGTCTCACCACCCTGTGCATCACAGCCAGGGTGCATATGCGCACTCGGGGGTGCCCGTATCACAAGGACAATCGCGAAGCTGGGACAGCTACTCGGTCGCAGATGGGTATGGCTCCCAATCCAGCAATGCCCACGGCGGGGTCTACGGCGGCGGGGCATATGGCGATGGCGCACAGCGGGCTTGAGGGGGGGTTTGCGAAGCTACGAGAGAGGATCGAGGACAGTGTGGTGTGGGATATCCAGTGAAAGTGGTCAGCTGGTGTGACACAGCCAATCGCTGGTCAGAGGCCACCTCCATCTCGCCCGCTAGGCACGTCCCGAGGTCCCCCAGTGTGCACCATCTCAAACTCTCCGACCCGCACTTCTCCAGCAGATCCCTGCACGCCCGGTTTTGCTGACGGTATCGAATCCGGGCAACCACAACCGCGGCAGTGGCACACCGTTGTTGGCAGACGCAGAACTACCGTTCAAGGCTTCTGCATGACGCACACTATCTGCGTCAGTCGCGCAAGTGGCTCATATGCCTCCTCTGCAACCATCCGGATCCGATCCCGAGACCGATCTCGAGACTCAGATGCCGGCAGCACAAGATTGGCATCACACCTCGCCGTCAGGTGCACGTCTTACCGATCTCCCTACAAGTGGTGAAGATACCCAGCTACCCGATGCTTTGACTCAACATCGGGGCAAACTCTCCGGGTTTTCACCGACGTAGGTACCTACCTACCTACAGGACCTAGGTGCCCCTGCAACACGAATACCAGGGTATATCAGCCTGCTACCTCGTCTGCCCACGCAGCCTCCATGGCTGCCACAGGTTAGGTAACCTTGGCTTCGCTCTACTTCTTCTTGCTCAGGTATTTCCCCACCATCTTTTCGCCACTTGAGGCGCCATCTTCTGTTCCTTGCTGTCCTCGTTTTGTTTTTTACTGTTTTGTTCTTTTCACTTGGTGTTGGTGAATGGGTGGCAGGGACTGGTATATCGCTTATCCAAAAAGGCAACATTTCCTTGGGCATAACTTGGGACGGGAACACGCATCTATCGGTAGAATTTCTTTTTCGGTGGGATTTATCATGTATCCCTTGTTGTCTAGTTGGTCTTTTGTCTGATCTTGCGTTTGTAATACGTCTTTGGTGGCCAAACCCACACCTTTTGCTTTTGGCTCTGCTTCTCCATCTGTTCTGTCAAGGTAGCTTGGATGGTGGTATGCATGCTCTGGAAATTGGTTTTCTTGTTCAAGTTGGTCTCTGGACTTGGCTCGGGCACTTGCTTGCAGTCTGGATCACCGGCTAAGGAGGAGAGGTCATGTTGAAATGGTTTGCGCTACAATATACCCTTCGGCTTCTGTTTCGGTAGTGTTATCAGATATCGAGTTTTACTCTAGCATTGTTTAGAACCCGCTAAATCTTAATTGCAACCGTGTGTCAATTTTCCTTTACTCGGCCGGCGTGGGTTACTGGCTCGTGTTGTGCCCTTCTCACCGTCAGGCACTAGTCTAAAAACATGTACTGTGACATATTCTCAACAAGCAAGCTTATGCCCGGCGTCTACTAGTCCCACACATGTACCACATGCCTTGCTTAGCGCCACCCCACGGTCGTGTTCGGATCACCATTGAGGTACAAGCATTTTGAATAGAACGATGTCACGGTACGACGCCAGTTAACTGCAATCATACGCCTACAGGTACCTGCCCAAAGTGCAAGGGTTATCCACATCACTATGATATCAGAAGCGACCCCGGGTTCGTGATCATGGTTCAGACGCTTTCCCGAACAAAACCTAATGTGTGTGTGCCCCTTGGGTCTCTTGCGGAGGTGTTGGTGTACCTGGTAGCAGAGCAGGCATAATCCTGGACGCGAAAGCCTAAGCGTGCTCTGAGAATCAGGAATGGTGTAAAGCCTTTGACCCTATCTAGCTATGAGGATAGGTCTAAATAATACACAACAGTTATGAAGAGCACGTAAGCAACATAACAGTTCCTAACCTATGGCATCTTTAAGCGTCTACACTCTTGCTGCTGAATCCTCAGAGCCAACTGGAACTGCGTTTATTGGAGCCGCCGGTCTGTCGGTTGCGGCATCGGTGTGCCCGGTGCTGGTCAACTCAGCCCCTGGAACAGTGCTGTGTTGCTGAACCGGAGTTTCGGTGGTCAGCCCAGCCCCTGGAACAGTGCTGTGTTGCTGAACCGGAGTTTCGGTGACTCCATTTCCACGTGTTTCTGTATGATGGCCATTGATCCTAGTATTGCTGCCCAGTCCTCGCTTGCGCCTTTACACACGTGTTCGTTAGCTAGGCCCCAAGTTTACATGGGAGATAGGAAGAGGGTTGATCTCACTCAAAGAATCCCTTGCTTCTTGTTCTGATGTTGCCGTACTCCAAAGTCCAGTATAGTCCCTGCGTGTCGCTCGGTTAGGTGACCAGCCATTTCGACAAGGCCTTCAGCCAGGAGAGAAATCATCTTACCAAAAAGCCATTCGCTAGGTAGACCATTGATGCGATGAAACTCAACGCCAAGACGGTCCTCCAGGCATTGCAACCCGTCCAGTCAACATCGATCCCAGGCGGCGAGACAACATACCAACTTCCCCAGTAATACCCCCAGTAGTTATTGAACCAAGAAGAATAGCAGGTATGTACGCCAGTAAGCTATGATTTCACCTTCGGTTAATACCTACTTCCTGGCGTCATTTACCAACGTTTGATGTTTCGAATGAGGTTTCAAAAGAACTTACCGATTCGAGCAACCCAAAAACGACAATCCATAAGACGAAGAAGATAAAGTCCAGAGGAAACGACCAGTAGGAATAGGCAAACGGCACGATAAAAACCAAGGAATCAACTATCGTTAAAGACGCTACCACGGCTGCGTAGATCAGTCGCCCCTCGGGTTCGAGCTCGCCGGCGTCTTTTATCAAATAGAAGGCCCTACCGAGCAGGCCCAGGACAACGGCCCCACATACTAGCTCCCCCAGACGGAGGAGAACGAGTAAGACTTTGGATGCTGAACCCATATTCCTGTCGGGAACTCGTATCTTGGAGGTGTGATTTTAGCGCGTGCGGAATGTTGTGAAGTTTTAAAAATCAATGGTGCCTCGAAAGCTATGGTGTTGAGTAAGGAGAGTTGGAAACCAGAAATAAATAGAGGCTGAGTAGATATAGCAAACTAAAAGAAAGAAGACATATTCCGATGCTCTTTTCCTATGTTATTTGGGGGCAGCTCTCGCTGGTTGCGGCAATGGATAAGGTATTCGTGCTGACAATCCGGATGCGGGCTTTCCTGCCACGCAACTGCATTCCTTTCGGAGCTGGGTCCGTATCATAGGAAGGTCTAATTCTCAGTTTCAAGTATTTCTTTATTCCAAGGTCTCTCAAGAACAACATTGGGGGGTGTCCGAAAAGGGACCATGAAAATCCCGATGAGAGGGTTAGGGTTTCTTAGGGGCCCCCCTTTTGTCTCATATTGCGAAATCTCCCGTCATTCCTGCGGTTGCAACTGAATTTGCAACTCTCCAGTTTCAACCGGCAATTTGTTGCAACCATACAAAAACACCGCCCCTCACCCATTCCCATAACTCTGATAAGAGTCGCCGTGCATTGTCGGCGAAACATCTGTCCCACCCATCACAAAACAATACAAGCATTTGTTCCGAGACCATTTGTGGGCGGTTTCCCCGCCTTCTCCCTGTGGGCCATGAAGTTTCCTGATGCTGTTCGGGCGTGGTACGCCACGCATCATTCAGATGCAACCGAAGGCCGTGAACCGCTCTTGACTTCTTCACGGTCAGAGGAAGGCTTCGTGTCTCCTCTCGACAATAGGAGGGACGAAACTACAATGGCAGAGGTTCGCCATGATGCGGTCGGGAATGTAGGAGTCGTTGTGGCACCAACTGATGTACGAGTCTTTTATCTTTTCTCTCCTACCTTTCCTGTCTTGCGCTTGGTCACCGCTAGGTAGCTACCTAACTGTATGTTTAAACACCGAAAAGGATTGCGCCACCCGCCGTAAGATCGACCTTACCATTCTTCCGCTTCTAGTCTGGGTGTACTTTCTCCAGATTCTCGACAAGACCGTCCTGGGCTTCAGCGCCATCTTTGGGTTACCCGATGACCTCCACCTGCGCGGCGACCAATACTCCTTGGTTGGTGCCATCGCTCCGATAGCACAGCTAGTTGTTCAACCCATATCCTCATGGCTAATCGTTAGGGTGCCACATCGGGTATTGATGTCTGGGTTAGTTCTGGGTTGGGGTGTGGCGCAGACTATGACGCCGTTTTGCAAAACCTTCGCTCAGCTCATGACGGCAAGGTTCTTCCTGGGTTTCTTTGAGGGGGGCTGCCTGCCACTTTTCAGTGTCATAACTGGGTATTGGTATACTAGAGGGGAGCAGCCGTTAAGAGTGGCCGCGTGGTATGGAACAAATGGTTTGGGGACTGTATTTGCTGCTCTGTTGTCTTTTGGGCTCGGAAGACTGGGTGAAGGAGATGGGCCGAAGCAAGATGGACTCAAAGGATGGCAATGGTCTGTTCTCAACATTCTCTCAGGAACACTGTGTGAAAATGCTAATCTTTGGCTATCAACTATCTACAGGATATTTCTGTCCACGGGGATGCTCACAGTGATCACGGTGCCGTTTGTTTACTTCCGACTAGACAATGACATTCAGACTGCCCGGTTCCTGAACGAGCGGGAGAAGACGGCGGCTCTGGGAAGAGTCAAGGGCAACCAAACAGGCTCTTCGTCAGCAAAGAAAAACTGGAAGTGGAGGCAAGTACGTGAAGTCTTTCTGGACATCAAAACTTGGTTCTTTCTGGGCATGGCACTGGCAAACAACCTCGGTGCTCAGGTTACCGTAACGTTTGGCCCTCTCATTCTCTCCGGTCTAGGATACGACAAGTATACGACGACTCTTCTCAACATACCGTTTGGTGTCATGCAATATCTCGTCATCTTGGCGACCGCCTGGGCCGCTGTCAGACTGAAGCTCAAGGCTCCGACTTTGGGTGGCATGATTTTGGTCATCTTGGCTGGGCTAATCACTTTATACACGCTTCCTCGTGGGCAAAATCAAGCGGGGGGCCTGTTGGCTGGATTCTATTGTTTGGCCTTCATATTTGGGTGCAACACGCTGATTGTGTCATGGATACTAGCCAACACAGCAGGCCAAACCAAGCGGGCGGCCATCATGTCCTTGTACAACGCTGCGTCTTCGACTGGGAATATTGTTGGGCCGCTGCTATTCGAGACCGATGATGCACCCGCATATCTCCCGGGCCTGCGAGCTACAATGGGGGTCTTTGCTGCCATGCTTGTCATTGTCTTGATTCAGGTTGCGGTCCTGGTCAGATTCAACAAGAAGCAGGAACAGAGGCGGGTAGAGGCAGGAAAGCCCGCAAGGAACGGGGATCTGACCACGGGAAGCGGGGATGACGGATCTCACACCAGAGTAGGAGAAAGGGCCTTTGAGGACATGACCGACCTGGAGAATGACGAGTTTATTTACTTCTACTAGAACCAGCGATAACTACCTATGTACTGAACACCTCACCAAGAGACATCCCCACCGCCTCAGAGATAAAAGTAGCAGAACTCTCCACCCGTTGTGGACATGACGTTGGCAATGGTGGTCGATGGGGCAGCATAGCCCATATCGAGGACCTCGGTGAGAGGAGTAAGAGGGGAAGGCGGTTCGTTAGCCCAGGTCTGATGGGCATAGGGACCAGAACCCAAATCGGTGTAGCGAGTGCTGCTGAAAGGGGTGCCCAGGGCCTGCCAGACAGTCCACATGCGGTCCATCTGCCCGTGATGGACATAGAACGCAGGGTCGCCCGGGCTGGTGAAGAGATCACCACCGGGGTCGCCTCCAATGTTGTAGTGCATGCCGCCATGAGGTCCGATCTCTGGGGTGTATGGAACTCCCTCGGAAACGTAGCGGAAGGCATCGACGTTGGGCTGAGAGAGCAGGGTCAAGATGGTGGTCCAGTTGGCATAGCGCTGGTTCATAGCCGGGCCAATGTCTCGCCTGAGACCACGAGGGTTGTACCCCAACCCGCCGAGAGGACCGGGAGGCACACCCTCAAGACCACCGACAGGCCCCAGATTGACGGACATGTTTGCAAAAGGACCGGTAGTTACAAGGCCACCCCCAAGCCCAGCGGGCAGCTGAATGTTGCCTCCACCAACACCCGGAGGAGGCACGATGACAGGACCCTGATGGGGAATGTACTCTCCATTGCCGCTCAAGCTGTAGGGGTCGCCGTTGAAGAGAGGGGAGTCCTGAGGAGCCGAGGAATATTTTGGCCAGTCCCAGTAGGGCTGAGTCCCGGTGTAGCCGCACTCGTCTTGAAGAGCCTTCTCATACTGGTAAATATACCAGCGGTGCCAAGGCTGAAAGTTGCCGCTGTAGTGGATGTTGAGCGTTTGCTGGATATGCGTCACAACAAAGTCGTCGAAGCGAGACCTTGCACCAGGTGCGACACTGGCCGGTGTGCGAGGGGGCAGGGCTTGGAGACACTTGACAGCGTTGACGTAGGCAAGACGCTCAGATGTCGAGAGAGAACCACTATTTAGTCCAGTCAGCTCAAGATCCTTGCTGGACAGAACTGATCATCACTTACTATTCCCGTCGAAAGCGCAACTTGCTCACAGTGCAAGTCGGGGTGAGTCCACGCTTGCGCATCTTGCGCTCATTGACAGAGATTTCCTCGATGATTTGCGCCTTGGCTTCCTCAAGAAGTGCCGTAAGGCTCGAGGGCTCCTCTGGCGCGAGGTCGTCGACCGGGGTGTCTCTCGCCTGCGGGACGACATGTCCCCGGACAGACACGGCTGCCAAGAGCATGGATCCGACAATTTTGGCTGCCTTCATGTTGAAAGATGAGCGATGAAGAGATGTGCGGTCGTCAAGGGGTGAAATTGCGCCGCTACCATATTTCCTTGCAGGATGAAAGAGGGAAAGCAGCTCATAAATACCACAACAAAGGGGAGACGCAGGGGGCGGTCTGGGTTGCAACGACACAACAGAGTCCGGCGGGATGATGCGGCACGCGGGGGTCAAACCCAAGTGTGGTTCGAGGGTTCAATAGACCCAACTGACCAGTGGAACTACTGCAAGTTATTCTGCATACCGCATGGTATCGTTGAACTCCTTTCTTCATGATGCCTCGCGATTCCCTGCCCGTGGTTCTGGGTCCATTGAGTCCAATCAGCCAATAGCATCCAAAGAACCATCCTGTCGCTAGACTTAAACGGACGAGACCAGTGTTTATGATCCCATGTTCCTGGGATCCATGGCTGCTCTCCACATTAACCCCTGGCCGTTCCCCAGCCGGCCATTGACCTTCCCGGCTGAAGAAGAAAAGACAATGCGGATGAGGATGATGCTGGTGGCTTTTCATTTTCTTCTGTCAGGCTGACGTGCTGACAGGCCGCCATCTGACTTGCAGACCGTGCAAAACAACCGTGGTCTGGCAAGTGCCGGACTTTTGCTTACCCAAAATCTGGGGCCGGCAATTCATCTTCAAGGATTTTCCAGATGCCTGTGAAAACCCATAAAAGGAATACTACTGCAACATCTTCCTTTTATCACATCCGCTATGAGCTGGCATCGCGGTCGGTCCAATCGGGCATGCAGCTACAGGCCAACCCCATACAAAGGATTGCGATGTAACCGGAAAGGGGAAGTGAAGTGGAGAGCAAAGACGCAGAATCCCTAGCTTAAACGTGATCCTCCAGGGTCAGAAAGCTTTTCTGTTTCTGAGAGAAGACATTTTGAAAAGTTAGCTATCTTAACTAGAGCCTTTACTATAATGCAATAACAAGATATTGTTTGTGAGGCGAGGAATACCCTAGTACCTACCATCTAAGCTAGCGCGTTCGGCTTGCATTGATTCCTTCTGACAGCCACAAGTTCCTGGGAACTTTTCCAGAACCTTGCCCGCATGACACCTATGTCACGTTGCCTTCTTCGGCTCGATAACATCCCAACCTCGCTTTTGGGTCGCCCTTTGAGACACTGCAAATGATACAAAAAGAAACAAGAGTCGACCAAGCTGTCGGACAGACGGACACACGGTTTCAACCACTGGATATCCGTTTTAGCTGTGGTGCCGGTTGTGTGGAGTGGACCCCGGATCGTTACTCTCGTTTAAATCGTCCAGTCAGGAACAGAGATGAAGAAGCAAAAGAACCGAAAGAACCTTGTCACCGAGGAGTCTGAGGCCCATCTTGGCACACAAGCAAAGAAACAATGGTAGCAGTCGATGCCTGTGTACACCATGGCCCGGATGATGTTCCGGTGCCCCGGATCTTGCAATGGATGAGTGATTGGTTGTGCTCTTTCAATTTCTCAAAATATTTCATTTCGAATGAAGGAATCGTCGTTCATGTCTTTTGTTTCTCGTTATCAGCATGTGGCTGCACCTATCTACCTTTTTGGACAAGTGAAAAGCAACATACCACCATACGCACAGGCACTGAGCCAGGGCTTGGTGCAAGCTGGAGACAATGGCGGGGGAAAGGAGATGATTGACGGCGGCGGGCAGATCGCACACCAACAGGCCACTCGAATGATAAGGTTCTTCTTTTCTTCTGCATGAGGTCCACGTTGTTTGAGATCTGCTTCGTCATTAGGTATCCCCTGTCTTCCCCAGGGTGAGATCTTTCTTAAAGTCCTTCCTTTCTTTCCCTCGGGTCCAGACATTGTCGATCGCTCTTATATCCATGTCCGCTGGAAGGAAGCCCCATCACTCCATCACTTCTTCATCATGGCCACCACCACCAACAGCTCGCTCCCGCCCGACGAGAATAGGGGTCCCGAGATCCTCGCTATTTGTGGTACACTGGTGGCATTGTCTGTGGCCATTGTCAGCCTGAGGATATGGGTTCGGGCCCGCATGATCGGGCATGTCGGTGCTGACGACTGGACCATCATTGCTGCGACGGTATGTGTCATGTTCTAGCATCTTGATGCCAGCCGTTACGTTCTTGCCTAACCCTTATACCAGACGGTTATCTTTGTGGAGATGATGATCATCATCCCACAGGTTCACTACGGCGCAGGAAGGCATGTCCAATACATCAAGCCCGCCTCCAACATTACCAAGGGCCTTCATCTCAACTTCGTAACGCAGCCACTCTGTCTCATTTCTCTCTGCCTCACGAAAGTAAGCGTGGGTTTCTTCCTACTCCGCTTGACTCCGTCCAAGAGGTTCCAAAGATTTGTGATTGGCATGATTATTTTTACTGTTCTTTCTGCGACAGGCAACTTTTGTATGTTATCATCCGCCTTCTCGCTCCATGTTGTCGTGTGGAAGTACCTACTTACAAGTTGCCAAGTAACTGTTTTCTTTCAGTGTCAGCCACTTGCTTTTACATGGGGCGGTGTCGCCGAGGGAAAATGCATGCCGCCTGAGAATCTCAAGTTTGCCGCCTTCTTCAACTCGTCCGTCGCCGTCCTAACCGATGTCATATTTGCGCTCTTGCCCGTCCCCATGCTCTGGAAAGTACAGCTCAACTGGAAAGTAAAGAGTGCGGTAGCCGCTATCCTGTCCTTGGGTCTCTTCGCTGCTGTCGCCGCCATTGTCAAGATTACCTTTCTGAGTTCCTACGGAAAGCATGGTGACTTTTTGTGGGACTCTACTGACCTTACAATCTGGTATGTTACCTATCGCTGTCATATGCCCAACCCGCTTGGCATGTATCGACAATCACTGACCATCTCATCATGATGTTCAGGACAACTATCGAGATCTGCACGGCCATTATCGCCGCGAGCTCCCCATGCCTCAAGCCCCTCTTCAAGACGCTCTTCGACGGCTCTTCAGCTCGTGCCGGTGCCTATGGCTCATCGTACAAAGGCTACGTCCGCGATACCGACGCCGGCACAAACAACTTGAAGAGCGGCAACCGAAACACACTCCGGTCAAAGGGGACTGTCACGATTACTGCAGGCGGGGATGAGAATGAGTTTGAGCTATACAGCGGTAAACGTTGTGCCTCGGAGGCCAAATCTGGAAACATTTCCAGTACACCCATGGGTTCTGAGGAGAGCATTCTCCACGGAACTATTAGGGGAGATGGCATCACCAAAACTACATCGGTATTTGTGTCCAGCATCAGGAACGAGGGTACTGGAAATAATAACCATGACATCTAACTCGAGTTGATAAGAGGACGAGGTGCATCGGAATGGCGACGGCGACCAGTTACAAATGGATATTGTTGGCACTCCTTCTTAAGCATTCTGGCATGTCTCTTTTGTGTAGGGAGGTAGATCATTAAATTCGGGTAAAGACTAAATCATTGCTGTACCCTCTCCTATTCGGCCCTGTGTGGCTAGCTGCGAGTGAAAAAGACACGAGACACTAGAGTGTAATAAGATATGTACTCGTCCCAGCTTGGTTGATGAACTTCCAGCTGAAATAGCACCAAACTTTACGTAAATGTCGAGATGCAATCATCAGGGTTCTCCGGGCATGCGCGGGCTCCGATTTCCGCGGGCGCTGATGCTGGGGCGGCAAGCACCGCAGTGACGGACAGGATGAGAATAGTAAGAAGCTACCTCATATATTAGCGTTGGTTGAAAGAAAACACAGATATCTTTGATAGACTTCTTACCTTCATTGTGCAGAGACTGGCTCAAGATGGAGTGAAGATCTTAGATGCTTTATTGTGTTGTTTGTGACGATGACTGAATGAAGATAGAAACGGAGAGATAAGATGGAGATACATGCCCGGACGACAGGACTCTCTTATAAACCTTCAAGGTTTCTAATCTGTGTTTGAGCTGCTGTGCGAGCCTGGAGGCATCAAAGTTTCAATCAGCGACGGAACAAGGTTTTACGAACGCCCAACGTCTGATCACTGGCTGCACGAAACGTGAGACACAGCGTATGGTCCAATCGCTGCAAAAGATCAATCTTGGACCTTTCTTGTAATAAGATACCCTACCTGATATGCGCGGCCCGGTCGACCATGGTGGCTGTCTGATCCTCGATGCGACCTAGTTTGATGCCTGCGCCGCATCGGCATTACGTGAATTCTTCGGTGTCAAGATGATGTAAATCGAAACGACACAAGACTGAAGCGTGATGAGGGAAACCGGCCTACCATTCATATTCAAATAACTGTTTTGTTGAAGGCAGGTAAGGTACCGTATGTATCACAAGTTGGTTTTGGGTCATCAGCTAGGGCGGGTCTAGGGGTGAAGACCACTTGGTAGGTACCTTTCCACAACCATGACCCAAACACTAGGCCAGTCGGTCCTTGAAGTAGGTGATGAATCGAGCTTGGCAAACTACGAATTGGCTAATCACCAAACGGCACAGCACAACCTCGTACTTAGATACCTACCCAAGGTACTCATCAAATCGTCTTCCGTACCCAACTCGCTTGGGTGTTGCACCAGCCCTTCATGCCTACGATGCCCCAATCCATCCCAACGCCGCTCCACTTGTGCCCGCCAAAAGGAACATATGGCGACAGTTCAAAATGACTGTTTACCCAGATGCTTCCCGCCTCCAACCTTTTGGCCAGCTTCTCAGCCCGGGCAATGTCGTTGCTCCAAACGGAAGCTCCTAGACCCATGTTGGTGTTGTTGGCCCGCTTGACGACGTCGTCTTCATCACGCCACTTGAGTACAGGCATGATGGGGCCAAAGGGCTCTTCCACCACAATGCGGCTATCATCAGGTGGGTTGTCAATGATGGTAGGAGGTAGGAAGAAGCCTTTCCTTTTGTCCGACCCGACAGGCTCGCCGCCCACGGCAACCTGCCAGTTTTGCTTGCTAATCTCCGAGTACAGGTCCTTGACCTTAGCAAACTGCATGCTGTTCTGGACAGGGCCGAGGAAGGCCTCGGGATCTCCTCCTCCTCCGACCTTGAATGACTTGACGACCTGAACAAGGGCAGCAAGGAATTGGTCGTAGATTTTCTCGTGTATATAAAGGCGCTTGATGTCCATGCAAATCTGACCGGAATGCATGAATGCCATAGGCCCGATCTGGGGCATGTCTTGTTAGCCTGGGCGTAGGACGCAGAAGAAATCGGTGACAGCAGTGAACACACCTTTTGCACCACTTTTTCTACATCGACATCTTCGCAAACAACCGCCGCATCGTTTCCGCCGAGCTCCAATGTCAACCGCTTGAGCGTGCCAGCACAGGCCTGCATAACCTTCTTGCCTGTTGCGGTGGAACCTGTGAAGCTGATCTTGGCAACATCAGGATGAGTAGTGAAGAGCGGTCCCAAGCTCTCGTCACCGCTCAAGACTTGCACAACACCTGGCGGGAAGATTTGGGCAGCAATCTCGCCCAACTTGAGTGCCGTGTAGGGAGAATAAGGGGACGGTTTCCAGATAAAAGTGTTCCCACTAAGGACAGCAGGACCCAGCTTGCCTACGCCCAATAGAACAGGATAGTTCCAGGGAACGATTCCAACGCCCACTCCCACGGGGATGTATCGGACTGAAGCTTTCCTCTGGGTTTCTGTCAGCAAGCACTCGCAAGGTTACCTGGGTAGAGATGACAGTTCTAAACAAACCTCTTCGTTGTCCTCAATCACCTCGTCCTCGAGTCGAAGCTTGGCTGTCTCCCGCAAATGTGCAAGTGCGAATCCTAGTTCTCCAGCAGCATTGCTAACAGGCTTTCCGGCCTCCTTCATCAGGAGTTCCTGGAGGCCAAAAAGGTTCGCCTCGATAGCGTCGGCATATCGCAGGATATACTGAGCCCGTTCGTCAAAGGATAGCTCCCTCCATGCCGGGAAGGCAGCCTTTGCGGCGGACACAGCCTTGTCGACCTCGGGCTGCTTTGACACGGGAACAGGATACAGAAGCTCCTCGGTGCTAGGGTCCACAGCCTGACGAGTCTCGGGGGTGGAGGAGAGGGCGTTACCGATGATATTTTGAAAGTTGGACTGAGGTGGGCATGTCAGTCATGATTCCGAGGAGAAAGAGGCATGACGCACCGTGAAGTCGATCTTGGGGAGATCGGTAATTGAGCCCATGTTGTCGGCAATAGTGTTGGATGCAGTGTTGGGATGAATGGCTTTCGGGGAGAGTCTGGCGCTGTCAAGGCCTTTTTATCGAATCAAGAAGTTCCACAACATGCAACTGGCTGCTTCCTTAGGTATGTGAGGTTGCATTTTTGGTCTCTTCCCCGCAGCAAGTCGCGCTACCAGGTACATCTCACCAACGACAGTCGAATGGGAAGGTAAGCCTCGGAACAAGACTACACAAACTTCTGCGCCATGACTTCATGCTTCCCCGCATATGTGTTGGCTATGCTTATCAATATCCTGTTCTGTTGGCTATTGCTTTAGTCAGGTGTCGTTGGTGATGTGCTGCTGCAGACTGGAGCCGGTTACACTCGCTTCTGTGATATCTAGGTATGCTTGTACAATATTATTGCTACCTACCTACGGAAAGGACTCCTCAGAAGCTAACGTAAACCCCCTCCACTTCCTTTACTCATAGGGCTTCTGGCCCCAAGCAGCACCCCTGTGGATTGACATGTTAGCAATGAATCTAAACAAACAAAGAAGCCGGCAAGTAGGGCACGACTTACCAGACGCAATAACTGTGCCAGTTCTTATTCCTGAGCCCGGCTTTCACCTTGGAGATGAAGACCTGCATCTCGTCATACTTCCAGCCGAGGACATTGGTGATGATGTATAACCCAAGGCCTTCAACACCGCCCTCCAGCATGTACTGGTTGAACTGGCCGACCGCTTTCCACTTGGGATCAGCGGGCCACGAGCCGACGGGTGTCTTGATGAGTGTGTTCTTGACGCCCATGAAGCCCGCGTCTTTGAGCCAGCCGACATAGTTGTCATTGTCTACGACCTCAAAAGTCTGTCCCATCTTATCCCCAGCCTCCTTGAACACCTTCTTCCACTCGACAAACACTGTGTCCTGGGGAAGCGAACCGTCATCGGACAGCACATCAGCCGTGCAATCCATGTGCTCGATCCAGCCTCCGGGCTTGAGGCAGCGGTAGGCCTCGCGGTAGACAGCGGGCCAGTCCTTGAAACAGCCAATCATGTACCGAAAGTGGATGTAGTCAAAGTGGTTGTCAGGAAACGTCCAAGGCTGGGAGGCATCGTCTAGCTCAAACTTGCAGTTAGGGGGCACCCAGGTTGGCTGGATCGGAGAAAGATCGATGCCGGTAACCTCGCAGTCGGGAAACTCGTCAGCAAAGTCGATAGCCCACATGCCGGTGCCGGTGCCGACGTCGAGCACGCGCTTAGGGCTGGACAATGGGGCGAAAAACAGCTTGTTGTCCAAGGCAAGGGTGAGGAGATGGTGGTTGATATCTAACTGATCATTCTGGGCATCGTCGTTGGGTGCCCTGGCAGGCAAAACGGCGCGTTAACAAGACGGTGAAAATTCCGCATGCAGGCTCGTTCGGACTAACCAATACTCAACCTTATCGGCACCGCCAAAGTTGTGGAAGGTCCTGCCGTGGAGCTTCCGGAACTGGAGGATGCTGGAGCTGATGGAGGCGGTGGAGAGCGCATTCTCAGAGCCGAGCGAAGAGTCATTGTCGACATCGTCATTGTCAAGTGGTCGGGGATGGTAGATTGGGTCAGCGTCCTGTATTTCGTGAGTGAGTCTGGATTCGGTTTCACATGGGGCAAAGACAATAGCATACGACTGCAATCTGAGGAGACTCGGCGACCGGCTGGCCGGCCGTTGTCGGGGACGCCGGGGCTGCAGCAGTAGCAGGAGCGGCCTCGGCGCTGGTGGCCGGAGGTGGAGAGGCCGGAACTGGCGTGCTTGTGGACTCGGCCATTTTGTGCGAGTATCGAGTACTATCGGGAGAGACGATCCACCGAAACAAAAGGAAAGGGAGCCCGTCCCAGATAAATATTCTTCTTCTTTGCGCTCACCTCACTCACCCCGCACTTTGAGCAACATCACCAGGTTGCGGGCGGCGAACTAACCCGACAGGCTCCGGGAAGCCTCGCCTGCTCCGTGTGGCCCTGTTAGCCTGCCGCATCAGGATTAGCGCGGACGGCTGACAGGGGATGACTGGAGAGCTGGGGAACACACCAATGCAGTTCCAATTCTTGGGAATCACACAAAATGGTGGCGATGGATGGGCTGTGGCCAGGAGGGATTAATTGATTGGTCAGGTCATGTGTGTCTAAAACCAATAGCCTAGGGTGAGAGACAAGGAACCAGAACGCCGGTAAAGTACCTACTCATGTACATGTATACAAAGAAACAGTGTAGTCATCAAAGAAAAGTTCAGATAACAAGGGCTGGCGTCCATGTCACATCACGAGAGTGCCCATGCAATAGCGACAGCTCCAAAAAGATAGGCCATCGTCCTGGGCATGTTTTGACGCCCGGCAGCACTCACGGATTGGCCATCAGTAGGCTTCACGCCCGTCGCTTCCCTGCCCAGATACCATGCTCCGATATCTGTCAGTCTGCCGTCGTTGCTCAGCATAGCGGCATTGGGTCCCACGTTCGAGACGTCGCTCCTAAAGGCACCGAACAGGGAGTACCGCTCGACAAAATCGAGGCGATCAAAGTACTCGGCAGAAATCTTGTAGAAGGCCTGGGTGTCCTCCAGGCTTTGATCCGCAAAATTGTACTCGGTGATCCACATGGTCTTGTTGGGAAAACTAATCCAAGGTCAGCGCGCAATCATGAGGAGGTAGGCGGAAGAGATGATAACCTACGCGGCGGCATACTGCCCCATGTGACTGGCCAAGCCGTCAAAGTTTCCATACCAGTGAATCGTGACGAAGTCAAAGGTGCAGTTCTCCTTCCTGGATCCCGTACTGACAAGGGCTGAGCACTCGCGCACAAAGGTCTCGAGCCAGGGCAAGCCGTCCCTACCGCCGGTGCAGGCCGGCAGGCCTACGCGCAGCCCCATATCGCTCAACGGCTTAATGTTGTCAACCCAGACCTGTGCCGCCGTGACAGGATCCAGATGGCTCCCTCCCCATGAGTACGGCGCATCCGGCTCGTTGAACGACAAGATGTTGGTGATATTGACTCCGCTCTTGATCAGGTCCTTGATGGTTGTGACGAACGAGGTGTCTCCTTTCTTCTCGGGTGCACCCCAAAGCATAGGCACAAACTCGAATTCGGACTGAGGAATGTCTTTGTATTTGGGTTCGGGGAGGGGCTTGTAGTTGTAATACCACGACAAGGCTGGGGGCCAGATAGAGTCATCGGCGCGTGTGGTGTCGTTGGGCGTGAAGCAGAGTCCCCGTTTGTTTGAGGCTAGCGGGCCGTCGGCGGAGACGATCGTCGGGAGGATCGCGGCAGTCGCCGCTAGAATGGCGATGGGTGACACCTGGTGTAACATGTCGCGCGGGGACGGAACGGAGCGCTGGGGGGCCTGGGGAAGAGAACTCGAGGTTACTGAGGTGTGTATATTCCGGGACCGATGCAGACGCGGTCGTAGGCCGTCGGTTGGTAGTTCGGAGGCGGGTGACGGTTTTCAGCTTAGGGGCGGCGTCAATTACGAAGCTAGGTAGTCCGAGACCGAGACGAACAAAAGAGCGTGAGACGGCGAAAGGTGCCGAGAAGACGGTGTCAAGTTTGAACGAGAGACAGAACCATGGTGAAGAAGGAATCAAGACAACAGCATGGCCACGGTCAAGACCTAGATGGCGAGCTGAAAGCGCCCGTATCTGGTGATGGTCCATACACAGCACGCTGAACAGGCATTTCAGCTCGATGGGGCAAGCTCGTGGCTGCCCAGCACCCCAGCTAGGTCGCCAAGGCTCGTCAACAACTCAGGCCTAGCCTCATGTGCCGTAGCGCCCTCGGGATGACCTTTCTGCATGCCAAGAGATTGTATTGTCAAGGTCAGCGCGAGTCACCTGAAAAAGCCATCATCTGAACTGCTTGGAAAACGACAACTGTCAGGTACAGGAAGCGGGCACAGACTGCCAGCCGGTGGTGTCAGCACGCATAGGTGGCTGCCCGCTGGAGTGTAACCGCCACCTAATGTTGGTGGAGATTGCCATCCAGGTTGTTCGAGACGAGCCTTGGGGATCAAATGCTATCAACTTATATAGTGTCGAACATCACAAAGCATCTGCCGATGGCGGGACCCGATCCAGCACTGTGCAAAGGGTGCATCGTCTGGGAGAAGCGGCTGGTGTTCCCCGCAAAACTTTTGAGCCGTGGCCCGGAGGTGCTTCAGATGGGCCGGTCGGGTCACTTTACCCCAGCGCCATCCTTGCCCCCGGCAGCCGCAGCTCTTCAACCGCCATCGACAATGCCACAACAACCGCACACGCCGAAAGATGCCGAGGCAAAGTTACCCCACGCCAACCCCGTCAGTACCAGCATGGCTTCTGGATTGTTGATATAATAATCTGGATACATTCCTCCCAAACCATCTCTGTTTTTTCCGTCATCCAACTTTAGATCAAGACTCTCAAAATGGCGGTAGAAAGACTCGGCTCCATCCTCAAGCACCTCGCGCCCGGCAACGGCCTGTCGCAAATGTGAGTGGAATCAATATACTTTCCAGGTTGCGATCGGCTACTGACCAACATTCCCGACAGCACCTCCAAGAATGCCGACGACATTGTCATCACCCTCGCCGTGCGCACCCCTCTGGCCAAGGCCCGCAAGGGTGGCTTCAAGGACACGTCCATCGAATACATGGTGTACGCTCTCCTGAAGGAGGTCAACCAAAGGAGCAACCTCGACCCCGCTCTTGTCGAAGATATCTGCCTGGGCAATGTGCGCACCCGTGTCCGTCACTCAAGGCGTCTTTGGGAGCAGCCATAACTGACACTGTGTTTCTGTTAACCAGGTTTCCGACGGAAAGGCTTCGTACAAGCTCCGCGCCGCCTCCCTCGCTGCGGGCTATCCTAACACCACCTCTGCCTACGCTCTCAACCGCTTCTGCTCTTCGGGCCTCAAGGCCGTTGCCGACATCGCCCATGCCATCTCGAACGGATCCATCGAGGTGGGCATCGCTATGGGAGCCGAAAGCATGACGGCCGGTGGCGACGCGCTGGAGAAGCCCTTTGACGAGGAGGTCACCAAGCACTCGCAGGAAGCTCTCGACTGCATGCAGCCCATGGGTTGGACTTCGGAAAACGTCAGCGCCGACTTTGGTGTTACTCGCGAGATGATGGACAAGTTTGCCGCCGAGAGTTTCCAGAGAGCCGAAAGAGCCCAAAAGGCCGGCCTGTTCGATGACGAGATTGTGCCCATCACCACCCAGATCAAGGATAAGGACGGAAACTCCAAGACGGTCACCTTGACCCAGGACGAGGGCATCCGGCCCGGCACCACGGCCGAGGGTCTGGGCAAGATCCGCGCCGCCTTCCCTCAGTGGGGTGGCTGCACCACGGGCGGCAATGCCAGTCAGATCACGGATGGTGCTGCTGCCATTTTGCTGATGAAGCGCAGCACCGCCATCAGGCTCGGCCAGCCCATCTTGGCCAAGTATGTCGGCTCGACCACTGCCGGCCTGGCTCCCCGCATCATGGGCATCGGTCCCACCGTGGCCATCCCCAAGTTGCTCGCCCAGCACAACATCACAGTCAACGATGTTGATGTGGTCGAAATCAACGAGGCTTTTGCCAGCATGGCCGTGTACTGCCGGGATAAGCTTGGGCTCGACTGGGCCAAGATGAACCCGCGTGGCGGTGCTATCGCTCTGGGCCATCCACTCGGCGCCACCGGTGCGAGACAGATTGTGACGGGCCTGAGCGAATGCAGAAAGACCGGCAAGAAGATTCTGCTGACGAGCATGTGCATCGGCACAGGAATGGGCATGGCGGGCCTGTTTGTCAACGAGCAATAATGATGTGTAATAATGTTTCAATGTACTGTATATAGCAAGCGACCAATGAATGTGATCTACCTCCTTTTCAGCTTTGGGTCGACCTGGATGCCGTCCGGAAAACCGATGTTGAAGATGGCCCGGCATGCAGAGCGATTCCCGACGCCGCGGTTCTAGCTGCGCTCTCCTCGTCGCCTTGCCCTAGTTCCAGTCCTTGTCTTGTTTCCTTTGCACCTCTTGCCAGCTTCCATCTCTTGCGCAGCTTCGGCAAAAGATTGTACCAGCCTCCGGCAGCAAAAACCCCCAACCACAGGATCAGCTCAGTCCCGTAAATCACCATTCCCAGGATGTCTAGCCTAACCTCAAAGAGGATCGACGCGAGCGAAAACACATCTCCCAAAGCATCGATGCCAACAAACAGAAACGAGATCCCCCTCACGGTCCGATGCTTCCAAATATCGACATAATGACTCAACACGCCCAGAGCGAGCAGCACGGCAGACAACACCGCCATCAGCGTCATCGACCAGTGACCTTTTTCCCGGTCCCGAAGCGCAAAAATGAGCCCAAGCTCGGCCCCTGCCATCAACGTCCCGATAGGCAGCGCGACGCTCAGTGTCTTGATGATTCCCCAGTTTCTTTGGTAGTAGTAGCACTGACCCCAGGTCACCAGACTCAAAAGAGCGAGAATCTGGGGCTGCACCTTGAGCGCAACATTGAAACCAGAGACAATATTGTAGACTCCCAGTGGGACCCCCGCCCAGGCCCAGAGTATCATCATGGACGGCTGGAGCCCCGTGGCATGGTGCCGGCGGTAGTTGACGATGATCTGAGGGACCAACTGGATGGACCAGCAGACCTGGTGGGTTGTCAGCATACACGTAGCAAACTCGACAGGCGCCCTGGAAGAAACAGGACATTTACGTACCGCCCCGAGTGTACCAAGCGTGTTGCCTGCTGCCGGACTGTCCATGGCACCGTCAACCGTGAACTCTAGTTGCCGGGTTTCGTGCAAACCAGCCGAGGAATGAACAAAAGAAAGAAAGTTCGCTGCTTAGTCATCGGCTGTCCATTTCAGTATCAAACACAGATGTTTTCTAAATGTTGAATTGGCACACCTAATTAAAACCATGCCTTCATATGCTCCTCCCATGCAATCGCTCAGAAAGATTACAAACGCGCTATTACAGCGGACCAAGCAGCTGCCTTCCGCCCATATACCAAAATCTTTCTTTCCCACCGTCGCGCAATACAAATGTTGAAAAAGTGTCTGCAATTCGGTGTCTTTCCAGAATACCAGGAATGCTCGCTCCGAACTGACCGCACGTGAAATACACATCCTCAGGGAGAAGCAAGATACCTGGCCATGACGGCGACGCCAGACCGCACCAATTGCCCGTTAAACAAATATAGTACAATAGAGAACGGCTCTACTCGGTCAAGTGGGATACTGTAGCGAGGTTGTCACCCAGAATACCGAGAACTTGGTCCGCGGCCTGTTTGCAAACATGTTAGACATGACTCCCAATGTGACAGCCGACAAGAAACTCACCGAGGAGGGAATGACACCATCTCTGGCCCAGATGTGCAACAAGCTGTTCAAAACATGAGCCTGATCGTCGATGCTCAACCCAGTAACCATCATGTCCAGCACGGCACCGGGGTTGTAGTTCCGGACCGCGATAAAGGTCTGGTAGTAGAGGAAAGCAAACATGCCCATGATAAACTGGCAGTCCATGCGATCCGTCATTCCGCCGTGCCCGGGGATCGAGTCTCCAAAGTCCTTGATTTTGAAGGATCTCTTGAGACCCGAGGCGAAGAAACCGCCGAATGGGGCAATCAGCGATGCGAACGTAGCCCAAACTAGGGCATGGATCTCCATGGGCGCCACTGTGACGCTCACGTTGAACCCGGGGGGCAGGAAAAAGAAGTCGGGGGTCGTATAGGTGCGCGGGATGAACACCGGGTTCGGCTCACAGTGAATCTCCTGCAGGATGCTGGTGGCAAGGTTGGTTGCTGGGCAAATGAAGTAGTTGGAGCTGAGCAGGATACGGGTGAGGCCCACGGCAAAAATCATGGTCATGATCCAGGCACCGAGGAAGCCTTCAACCGTCTTCTTGGGCGAGAGTTTGATGAGTTGGGTGCGGCCGAATGTGATTCCGCAAATGTACGCAAAGATGTCATTGGTGATGACGAGGGCAGCCGGCAAAAAGAACCAGATGAGACCCTCAAAGATGTTATTGAGAATGAAGTGGGCTTGGATGTTGATGAGGAATAAGGCCATGTGCGTCCAGGCGAACTGCGAAAACTGAAACCTAAGAAGTCCTGGCTTCAATGAAGTGACGAAGAAGACAAACCCTTGGGCATTGTGTTAGTATGGAGATGACACAGCAAACTGGGGGACAGGACCTACCAAAGATGTAGATGCAAAAGCTGATGAAACGGTGGTGTGTTGACAGAGGCTGCAGAACCTTGTCGACGAGAATGATGTGTCGAAAGTAGTAAACAACGCTCTCGCCGTACAAAAAGTACATGGTGGTGGCAAGCCAGTACCAGTTCAGCGACTTTGTGACGGGCAAATCGCGGGCCCGGGACGACAGACTGGCGATGGCGATGACCTCCTTGAACGACACAATCTGAATGGCCGTGATGATCAAAACGACATAGATGTGGCCAGCAAACAGAGCGGCGAAGAAGCCGGCAATCATGACAAACGTCCAAAAGGTCCTGACAAGGAAGTTGGCCTTTTTCTTCTCATATTCCGAGACTGTCGACTGCGCAGGAGCCGAAGGTTTCGTCGCCTCGGGTTCTGGCTTGCTTAACGATGTCGATGATGGTTCGCGCCCGCTTTCCGTCTTTTTGTCTGCTTGGGACACATTGGTCCCTCCGCCCTGCCTTCCGGCCATGATGGGCGATGTGTGGTGTATTGTATGTCCGAGGGGTTCGACGGCTGTCACGGAGTGCCGAGTCTGGGAAGCTCTGTGGCGGGGTGCGACGACGTGGTTAGCACAGTCCGGTACAGTCACCTTGGGCGATCAGGATACAAACATGGCAGCGGAGAGCACATACGGATATACGGCGGACCAAAGTGGGTTTGCTGTGGTGTTTTGTCCAGGGTGGAAATTTCGAAGTCTGGGAACTGGGGTGCTACGTCAATTACGTCTTGGCCAGGGAAGTGGGGCTTGGATCTGTCCGTCCCGTTTCAACAGCAGGCTAGCACGCCGCAGGGACTGAAACAGAGCGGCAGAAGAGATGTCTGAACACTACTATCCGCGCCGCCAGTCCCTAGGCAGTTTGATGACTGGCGAACAGCAAGGTACGTACACTGTTGGCGATGCCCAAACACTGAGCAGTGCTGCACAGCACATGCGTAACCCTTGGCAGTTGGGATGCTGGGCTTAGGTAATCACTCAAGGCGCGCTTGGCATGGCTGTTGAACGCGTCAAACAAAGAGTGACGTCGACCTCAACGGGCACTCAACCGCAAGCAAGGGTAACGGGCCACGGTGGAATGGCACGGCCAGGCATAATAGCCTTAAACATCTCATCTGATGACCATGGGTGAATTTTCCGACGATGACTTTTTGGACGACGTCGACGAAAGCGATCTTCAGAAGCTGGAGCAAGAGGCCATCTATCAAACCCAGATTCAAGCCCGACAGAACTCCCAACGACCCCTCCAAAACCGAATTTACCCACCTCTTTCCCATCAGCGCGCCCAGCCCCAGCAGCAGCAGCATCAGCAGCAGAACCATGGCCTCGATGAAGATGACGACCTTGACGACACCGTCGTCTTTGAAGAAGTTGCCCAACAGTCTCAGCCCGGCGGTCCCAGGCAAAACGGCGCCTGGGCTGACAAGTCACTTCCTGTCCAGCAGGCCCGACTGAATGCAAGTCTCGCCAGCACCCAACGATGGAACCAGCACATCCCGCTGCCCACAGCCCGTCCAGTCTACGCGCCGCCCCCACAGTATCCTCCAGTACCGCCGTCTCGACAGCTTCCTTACCATGCACCGCCCTCCCAGCGACCTCCCCCACCAGCTCGTCAGCCCCCGCCACCACGCCCTCTCCATGCGCCGACCCAGTCTCAGTTTGTGCGCCCGCCTGTCCCTGCCATATCACGACCCTACTCGGCGCAGCAGCCTCAGACGTCTTATCCCACGGGACCAGGGCCACAAAATGATGTTATTGCGCAGCTGCAGTCCCAGCTCGCCGCCGCCCAATCCGAACTTGCCACAGCCAAGGGGGAAGCCCTCATCATCCGATCAAAATACGACAAGATACAGACGGATCGTGATTCTGAGATTGCACGCCTGAAAAAACTACACGACGAGACCGTTGCACAACACGAGAGGGAACTGGACGAGTTTCGCGCAAAGAATCGAAACGTCACCACCGAGCTTCAGTTTGCCCGCCAGGATCTTAGAGAGGGATTGGGCCGGGGCAAAGCGAAGAAGAGGGACGGCGTCACAACGCCGAAAAAGAACAACAAGTTCTGGGGCCAACCCGACGGCTTCGACGACGTTGAGACCTTACCCAGCCCCAGCAAAGGCTCGGGGGCAACGAAACGGAAGGACGCAGTTCCTGCTGCCCACGCTGTTACCGAGCGCACACCCACCAAGGGGGGAAAGAGAAAGCGTGGACATGTCTTTAACAGCCCGCAACATGGACTTGAGGTAGATGAGAACGATGGTGGATTGGGTGGCGTGGCGATGCATGAAGCGGTGCATCCCGGGCCCGTGGTATCAGCTCCCAACACTGTCCCGTACGACGTGAGTTGCTTCCAACGGTTGCCCGCGGTGCGTCCTTTACTGACTTCTGTGTGTGTCGCAGTTTCTCCGACTGGTATTGGATCACAGTGCTCTTCGTGATCAACCACCAACCTTCGATCTCTTTTCAAGGTTTACGTTTCCGTCCGACCCCAGCCAGACTTTCTCCACCATCATCTTCCAAAGACTATCGCGACTCGGCGACCCCAAGGAGCCTCTGCTGCTGCTATCCGACTTTGCCGAGCTTGTGATTGACCTGTGGCAGCGCTGCCTTTCGGAACGTTATCATGCCCCGATCTACTACCTCGCATCGTTGATATTCTACACGCTTGATCTGAACACGGTGGAGGTAGCACCTCGTATCATATCGTCCCTCGTTCCGGTATGTACAACGACGTGCCAGCTCGTTGCCCTCCAGCGGCACCATAGTCCTGACGGAGACTTGTCCAACCATTCCGACCCTGGAATTCGACAGCTGAGTCTCGATATCGACGTTACGCAGTGCCTCGCCCTTTTGTACCTCGCTGCGCTAGGATGCTTGGCAAACTCTCATGACGAGATGGGAACTGAAGAGTGTCGAGAGATCACGAAACACTCGCCCCTTGCTCAGTTTTGGCGCACGGTCGAGCCCGAGTTTGTTATCCGTATGCTCTCGGCCAAACATCCCGAACGAGAATGGTATGGGATGCTGTCGTTGCTGTGGACGTCGGTTCTGCCCAACAGCGTAGGGCCCGTTCCGAATCCAGCGTCGGCGACATCGAGTGGCCGCGCCAAAGCCAAGGACTTGTCCCAAGTCTCCAGAGATACGATCAACGCTGTCTCGCTGTTCCTAAACGAATCACCAAAGTGGGCTTCCAAGGGGTCCATCAAGGAGTTGGAGGTTCGCACCGCGACGTTGCGAACTCTGGTGGTTTTTACCGCCAGTCCTTTCGGTATGGTGCAGGTAGCTCAGAGCGAGGTTGTTATTCCCCGCTTGGTCACGGTATTGTGTTGGGCTATTGACCGGCTTTACGACCTGGATGGGGGGTTGCCAGCGGCGCATCAACGCGAGACGGCCACAACAAAAGGCGCCGGTGATGCTGCAGAGGCCGGGTGGATGGAGCCCAACGGCCAGGAAGCATTCGCAAATACCGATGACAAGAAACTTGCAGTTCTCCTGCCCAGGTTTATTGCACGAGCAATCCTGCTGCTCCACACACTGGTCACGCACCCGCGCACGGCAAGTGTAGTGAACATGGCGACGAAGCTGTCGGCTTCGCACGGAGGAGCCCAACGATACCTGCTGATGCTTGCCAGACTTTGCTTTGCTGAGGACGAATTGGTCTTGGAGGTTGGCATCGACCCCGCAACGGCGGAGCTTGCGCGCGAGCTTATTGAGCTCTCGGTGACACCTGTCGAGGGCGAGGAGATGAGCAAGGCATTTGGGTAATTGTCTTTTGATCTTGCATTTCTACTCTAATGACGGCCATGAGCAGTGACGACGCGAGGACGACGGCGCCGGGAAATGTTCGGAAGCGGTCGAGCTTGGTTGGAGTTTATGTATGTTATCTAATGCTTATTAACTCATACCCAATATTGTAGCTGAACTGTTCGCCATCCGTGCCTTTTTACAACGAGATGAATGGTGATGAATTTGTGGTGCAACATGTGGCGCAGGATCTCGAGAATACCGGGCTGCTATTTGCCCAAATTATGAAGCGAGAGACTGGCCCCTGCTGGCCGCAGGTAACATGAGCGCTCAGCTGGCCGAGAACGCGCTTCGCCCCTCTTCACTCACAGCCTTGTCAAACACAAATCGTGCATCTATCCATGAGGCAACTATACACGCTCGTCAAGCCATTATAGCTGACACCGCGTTTGTGCCAGAGATGGGTAACGACACGAATTTGGAGGAGCAGGTGGCCATTGCTGCACTGGTCATCTCACTCCTCGCGCTGCTTGGCGTGGTGCTGCAGTATGTTCAAGCCGTGGTTGGGAGAACCAATGGCCTCCCCATCCGCGACAAGGAGGTCTTGGGCAAATGGGCAGAACATTCCAAGCTGAGCTTCAAATGGTTTCGGGGTGAGGTGCATTACGAGGCCCCCATCATCTTTATGGCAGCCAGCGATAACACGAGGGGCCCGGTGGAGGGGAAGGAAATCTGGTATGTTGACGGCACACCAGAGAGCTGCGAGAAGACCAGAGTTGAGCTGCCACACAATGACCCGGCATCCAGGGAGCGCGTTCACACGCACAAGAATGAACTGGCCACCTGGATCCTAGCAATCGAGGCGGCCCAGATGATGGAGAGAGATTCCAAGGCCTGGGAGCTCAACGAATGGAGCAGATTTGCACGGGAATCCGGGGCGCGAAGCCCCATCACCTTCCCCTTCCAGGGGCCTGTCACGTTGGCAGTGGCCATCCAGGCCATGACGAGGAGCTTCGACAAACATCCGGCGGTCAAGAGGCCGTATGCGACGACGGCCATCTGCCACATCATTGAGCTCTGCGCTGTCCTCGGCATCTACTGGAAGGAGTTTGACCGCGACAACAACAAGTACCGTGCCGAGGGAAATGGGTACAGCGTGCTCGGAAACCGGGTCCACGACTTTGGCCTGGTCTTCACATTCGAGAAGCCAGGCTGGCCGAGGTTCGAGAAGAACAGAGTGATCCCGACGGCCGAAGTCAAGGAGCTCAGCTTTGGCAACGTGCCAACATTTTACCGAGACAAGAAGGACGACAGGAACTGGAAGTCACCCATCAACGAGCAAAAAGACCTCAAGACGCTGCAGTTGGGGAGCCGCACCGAGATTGCCGAGACGTTGAACCTGATTCGATGCAACGAGTATACGACACAGTGCTACTCGGACGACACCAAAAAGCACGTACATTTGTTTCCTGTCGTCTTTGAAGTCATGGCCATGCTGGCCCGGCCATTCCACATCAAGGACCGACCATTCACCTACCTTCCAAATCCAGTGGCGTTCCCCCTGAACAAGCAAGCGTTTTCGCCCCGGCGCCTGCTGAGCGAGTTCCGCAAGAGGCTGAACGTCGAGATCAACACCGATCAGGGGCCAAAGTACAGCCCCCCAACCGAGCTGGCCAACATTGACAAGTTGGCCAGCGATCTCCACGAGGAACTTCCGGGGCGCGACGGTGAATACTCACCCAAGTCCCTCAACGATCTCCACAAAGCCATCGACGAGGTGGACGACAGCATCTTGAACAAGACGTCCAAAGATGTTGTGCTCGATGTCCTTCGCCGCCATGTTCAAGAAGTCCTGTTGGCAATCAACACATCGCAGAAAGACATAGACTGGCCTGAATACAGTCCAACAGCTGCCGCGCCAGCTTCTAGTGGGCGGCCACTGCACTTTGCAATGCCTTCAATGCCTGGCACGCCGGCACAGCAGCCCCTCTTTCCGCCGATATCTACCGACGAAGGGACAACAGGTGAAATATCCTTTGACGACCTTCTCAAAACACCGCATGAGAAGCGCGAGGCGGCCTTGATCAAGCATTACTTTGAAGACATTCGCATCCGGGCCGTCAGTCTAGACGAGACAAACCAGCACTATGATCAAGAGGCGGCTCAAGCCTCCAAAGACATTCACTACTCGGAGCCAGGGTATGACGGGCTCGGTCTGGTGGGACTGCAGCAGACCACGACTTCCCAGACGATGGGGACCATGACCGAGGACGGCACCACCGAGACGGCGCCGGGGACCGGCACTGTGCACTCCTCGCCAAAGGCGCCGACCGTCGGGATGAATTCGAGAAGGGCCACGGGTACGACTCCGAGCAGGGCCGAGACGTGGAGGAAGCATGGTCTGACCAGAACCGAAGTGAGGAGGAACACCATCTGGTTCGCACTGGTGTTCAGGATGATCTGTTGGCTGCTGCTGCATGATTTTGACAAGAAGGACGTGCAGCTGCCAAAGAGTGAATTAATGGGAAGCCGGCTGAGTGTGTTTATTGTATGATCTACTACGGATATTCTTGTTGCACATGGCGGGGGTTTGGCAATTGCATAATCGCATATTCTTGAGGAGCCACATCCAGCCGCAAGGTCGGGATTCTGCGCCAAGATGATTCTGTCTCGCGTCTCTCTCAAAAGCCTCGTTGCATTTTTTTTGATACGCTATTACGTACTTGACTGTCCAAGAAGAGTCTGCCGCTCGGCCTAGCCTCTGCGGGGACGGTTCCCCTGTCGTGCGCCCTGACCGCTCCGCTCCACCTGCCCGCCGCAATCCGCTGCCAGCAACATCGACAACGCTGACATCCTCCATATCTATTTGTAATTTGATGGCCCAATAACACCAACCGACCTTGGCTTCCTCTTTTGCTCAAGTGACGGACGGTAGATACAAGACACGCGTCGCAAGGCCAAGATGGCAGCGGGCAATCACCACGCGCCAACGAACCCCAGCGGCCTCCGCCAGAGCGTCACAGCCGGGTCATATGGATCCATCGACTCGGGCCTGTCCTCCTCCCCCGACCAGGCCGGCTACTTTGACCGCAGGCACTCGGCCGGCCCGAGTCGCACCAGCGCAAACCCCACCGAAGCAACCTCCCTCCTCGGCTCCACCCTCGAGTTCAGGGACCACGAACACGTCCACGATGGTCCCTGTGACCACGGCACCTTCTCCCCTCGCCCCACCAGTCCTGGATCGTTTCTCGCCCGTGGCAGAGAAGGCGGCGACAGTGCGGCGCAATCCGAAAGCGAAGCCGAGGCGTCGACAGCCTCGGCGCCGGGATCCGGAGGAGAGAATGAACAACGACGGCGCAGGCCAAAGACGTGGGCGGCGCGGATGCGGAGCAAAAAGATGAGCACGAGTAGGGATCTTGCTGAGCGCCACGGCATCCGGGACAATGCGCTCATGTACATGTCGTATTACATGCCGGTGCTGGTCTGGGCCAAGGAGTACAACTGGAGCTACTTCAAGGGAGACTTTGTCGCTGCCCTGACGGTGGCGGGCATCTATGTACCCATGGCGCTGTCGCTGGCGGATAACCTGGCTCACGTGCCGCCCATCAATGGGTTGTATTCATTTGTCTTCAATCCGCTGATATACGCACTTCTGGGGAGCTGTCCGGCCATGGTGATTGGACCCGAGGCAGCAGGGTCGCTCCTCGTGGGCACAGTTATCAAGGGCAGTGTCGATAAGGGCGAAGGAGGCGACAACGATGCGATTCTGCACGCGAGGATCTGTGGTATCGTGGCCGGGCTGGCTGGAGCCATGGTGTTGATTGCCGGCGTCGCGAGGCTTGGCTTCTTGGATGGCGTCTTGTCTAGACCGTTTCTCCGGGGCTTCATCAGTGCCATCGGCGCTGTGATTGCGGTCGACCAGCTCATCCCCGAGCTGGGCCTGCAGAAGCTGGCGGAAGAGGCCCGTGTGGGACACGCAAGCAGCGTTGACAAGCTGCGCTTCATCATTGGCAACCTGGACAAGGCACACACATTGACCTTTACCGTGGCTGCTACGAGCTTTGCCGTAATCATGGTCTGCCGAGAGATCAAAAGGAGACTGCAGCCCAGATATCCAGGAGTGGCATATATCCCTGACCGTTTCTTGGTGGTGGTGCTGTCGGCATTCTTGACGTATTATTTTGAGTGGGACAAGGCCGGTGTTGCCGTCTTGGGCAAGGTGGAGGCAGCAAGTGGGCGTTCATTTACTTTCCGCTGGCCCTTCAGGTGGTCCAACATGACGTATATCCGAGAAGCTACAAGCACGGCCTTCCTGATTGCTCTGCTAGGTTTCTTCGAGTCGTCCGTTGCCGCCAAAAGTCTGGGTGGCGCATCGTTTGCCGGAATCCAACTCAGCCCCAACAGAGAGCTTGTGGCGCTGGGCGTCGCCAATATTGTTGGTGGATGCTTCATGAGTCTGCCTGGCTTTGGTGGATATGGCCGAAGCAAGGTCAACAGGTCGACTGGAGGCAGAACGCCCATGTCATCCATCATCCTGAGCGGGCTGACGCTTCTCTGCATCTCCTTCTGCTTGCCTTACCTCTATTATCTGCCGGTCTGTGTTCTGAAATCTGCCGTGATCACTGCGACCGATTGCTGACCTTTGTTTCACAGAAACCGGTACTATCATCGCTGATCTCAGTCGTTGCCTGGTCGCTGATCGAAGAGTGTCCCCACGACATATCCTTCTTCCTCAAGATTCACGCGTGGAACGAGCTGGGCCTCATGCTCGCCATCCTGCTCGCCACCATATTCTTCAGCCTGACGCTCGGCATGGCTATTGGTGTCTTTTTGTCTCTTCTGCAGGTCATTCGGCATGCAACGCGCCCGCGCATTCAAATTCTCGGCCGCATTCCGGGCACCAATCGGTTCGAGAATGCCGAAGCCAACCCGGACCGACTCGAGTTCATCGAGGGATGTCTGATTGTCAAGATTCCAGAGCCCCTGACCTTTGCCAACACTGGCGAACTCAAGACAAGACTCAGACGACTGGAGTTGTATGGAACAAGCATGGCGCACCCTGCCCTGCCCCGGCTACGTAGGGAAGACTCCAACAGGAACATCATCTTCGACATCCACGGTGTTACAGGCTTAGACGGAAGCGGTGCGCAGGTCTTGGAGGAGATTGTCAGGGATTACCGGCAGAGGGGTGTCAGGATCTTTTTCAGCCGAGTGCCATCGCGGGACTCCAAGGTAGGCAAAACCCTGATCCGCAGTGGAATCATGGAGTTGGCAGGAGGAGAGGACCATTTTGTGAATGACGTATCAGAGGCACTGAAGTTGAGTGAAGTTGAGGAGGGCGGAGAGAGTGTGGTCAACTGAATACACCACCTCTCGTCTGGGAGGCATGGTGATGAGATATGGCGATGGCATGGCGGTTGCATAGGTAGCATGCGTCTTTTTTATGAAAATGATGATAACGTAATGATAGATGTGAATGAATACACTACATGTTCAGCTCAGTGGGGCGCAGTTTTGGACTTGGTCAGTGAACCTGAGGCTGCTTTGGGGCTGACGATAGGTACATAACGCACATACCCCGCCCGCTTGTTTGGTCCCCTGATCCTCCCTCTTCTATCACGGAACCACACGTCCCGCGAGTAGGTACACTGTCCCACAGTTGACGTTGTCACCATTATCTCCGTCAGTGTCGATCACCACCATAAGCAGTTTATCTCCGAGTTCCACTTCAAACATCACATCAACATGTCAACAGCAACTGTGCGGCAGGACAAGAGAGACCCTTCTCGCGTGCTGGGTGCACTCCTCGGGGTCCACGCCGGCGACAGCCTGGGCGCGACACTGGAGTTCATGTCATGGGAGGAGATACAGCGCAAGTTCCCGTCCCCGCTCCGCGACATCATCGGTGGTGGCCATTTCGGCTGGAAAGCAGGGGATGCGACCGACGACACCGACCTTACCAGGGCCGTCCTGCTTGCCTACTTTGCTGAAGCGAAGCAGAAGGCAGGGAAGAAGGACCCCAAGCATCAGCGGTTCAGAGGGGAAGGAGTGGTGGAAAAGGCAGCTTGGTATTTTGTCGACTGGTTTGAGGGGCGTGACTGGCCGGGCAGAGTAAAGGGCAGGAAGCCCATGGATATTGGAGGCGCTACGGCGCAGGGGATTCTCACTTTCAAAGCCCATGGGGACGTGAAAAGGTCTGGCGCTGGTGAGGGCAGAGCAGGCAATGGTAGCTTGATGAGGTGCATCCCCACCGCCCTGTTTCAGCTCGATCGGGAGAAGATGGTGGACGAAAGCATGGCGATTTCAGCTGTCACACATGATGATAGCTGCTGCGTTGTCAGCTGTGTGGCCTACAATGCCATGGCGAGAAGCTTGGTGGAACAACAGACAGCCGAGGAGGCTTGGGAGGCTGGGATGAAGGCACTCAAGGACGTCGGAGAGAACGAAAAGAGGGCCGGCAGAGGTGGCGGCCGCATCGAGAGCGCCGTTGGCAAAGTGCAGAGAACAATGGAAGGGGGCAGGCACAGGGTGAAACTGGATGACTTCGCCCTTAATGGACCGAGAAGCGCAAGAAACTTCCGAGACGAGATCCCGCGGGGTGCGTCAGGATATGTGCTGGAGTCCCTCACGCTCGGAGTGGCAGCCATGTTTGACCCTAGGCCGCTGGAGGACATCCTTGTTGATGTCGTGAGAATAGGACAGGATACCGACACCAACGGCGCCATCGCAGGAGGTCTCCTCGGGGCTCGTGATGGGGCCGAGGCGATACCACTACGCTGGAGAGAAAAGCTACAGCATGGCGAGGAGTTTGCAGAAATTGTGAAGTATCTGCTCTCCCCGTCGTAGTGCGAGCATTTACACGGAGCTTTGGGAGGTCAATTGCCTCTTGGCTAGTCGGAAATAGTAAACTGAATAGAACACTAGGTACCATTCTCTCCTTGGTAGCCCGGTATAGTTGAAGGGAAGAGCCAAACTTGAAACTTTCTAACCAAAAGAACACCTGATGCTCACACGTGTGAAGCCAGGCCCTGGTTGAGTGCGACATCATGCAGACAGAATTAGAAGACAAATGACACCGTGACTTGCCCCGGATTACCTCGTCTGTTGGAAATAGTAGGCCAATGCACAACGCAAGAGCTTTGCGGGGAGTGTCGACCAGAATCAGGCGCCAAGAGCGTCTTTGACTTTATCCGCAGATGAAAACATCGTCGTTGAACCCTGCAGACAGGTAGCGAACCATCAAATCATCACCCGCTCGACATGCAGTTGATTTATTTCACTGGGCTGACATCAACCCGCAACCTTTCCAGACACAGGCGGCTCTGCAGAGATCTCGACGCCCTCCGGAAACAAAACAGGAAAAAGGGAGAGAACACACTTAGTTGAGGATCATCTTCCCCACACAAAGTTTAACCCTTGCATCTACGTTCCCAATTCTCCGATGGTGTGTGGACTTCCGACGCAGATATTGTGGCTCTCTCGGTACCGGCCAGGGCCAGCCAATCTGGTAGCTCCAATGTCGTGACGGTGACATCGTGAGTTCCCTTACATGACCCTTGAACCAACACACGGTATCTGGCCAAGACCCTTGGCGATTCAACGTCCCGGTTCACCATCGCGATGCCGGGGTTGACAAGGACTCGACTGGATCCAACTCTGTTGCGGCCTAGGCAATTTGGAACCGGAGTCTAGTGCCTCTGGTCGGCCTTCTTGAATGATGTCGGATGGAGACATCCGTGAATGCGGACTGACGACCAAAGGCATTCGTTGGATTCCAGTGTCGCACCAATACCTTAGTTGGAGCAGCACACATGGGCGTCCTGCGAGGCACCAGGGACAACAGTACGTGACAATATCGGGTTGCTTTGTACCTTGTGGACCAGCAGAACGGCGCGAGCGGATACCCTTCGCCGCAGGGCTACTACTCGATTGTGCTACCATAAGTTAGGTAAGGTAGTTTGGCAGAAACTGACACTGCCCAGCCACCTGGTTAGCCAACCCACCAAGCAGTCAGCGCATATTAATTTTGATGAAAAGGTTGACAAAAATAACAGCACAGAAAGGACCTAGCACATGGAAACCGGGAAGCGAGACTGTAAGCTATTCTGGGGTAAATTACTATGCCATTGTGGAACCTTAGGTTGCCGGCCTCAACTTGGAGCTTCCCTTGTCGCCAACCTCATTTCGACCAGGACACTATTCTGAGCTACAAAGTCCACCACGGCCAGTAAGCTGGGGTCGCAGTATTGATTTTGACGTGATACTCGGCCACGAGGAAAACCGATGAGAGGTAGAATTCAGTCTTGCCAACGCCCCGAACTGGAATGGCGACGCAGAGAAGGCTCGGAGACGAGGTCCGTTGCCTGCTTCGGTTTTGTTCTCAGACTGGAGCATCATTCATTCTGTAGCATATCGAGTATAAAGGGGGCATGATCTTCCCAGGTTTGAGGTTCTAAATTCCTCATCCGCATCCTCACTCCTCATCTCACCTACACCAGTACTCCCTCTACATTCCATCTGAGTCTTTAAGCTTTAGCTTCTAGTTCAAGCCAACTCTTCAAAATGCGCTTCTCCGCCCTCTTCTTTGCTGGTGCCGCCTCGGCCGCCGTCATTGAGCGCCAAACCCTGATCACCCCCCAGGTTCCCGATGCCAGCGACATCAAGATTCTCGGTGTCACTGCCATCGGCACTGGCTGCCCTGCCGGCCACGCCTTTGTCAACGTTGATGCCACTGGCACCATCTTCGATGTTGCTTTTGACAAATACATCGTCTCCGCCGGCCCTGGCACCAGCCCCGCGACCGATAGCCGCAAGAACTGCCGCATCAGCATCAACTTGCAGTTCCCCTCGGGATACCAGTGAGTCAAGTCTACTACTTGACCCGAGAAAGCCCACAATAGACAATGCCCTTCTACTGACGCCTGATACCTTCACTGCTAGATTCTCCGTCATCGAGACCCGCTTCACCGGTTATGCTTCTCTCGCTCAGGGCCAGACTGGTACCGTCCGTGCCGGCTACACCTTCTCTGGCGACTCTCGCCAGGAGGTTGTCTTCCAGAAGAACCTCGCCGCCCCTTACGAGGACAACTACAACATGCTTGCCGGTGTCGGCGTCGAGGCCTTCTCCGCCTGCGGCAAGACCACCGCTATTCTCAACGTCAACTCCGAGATCCGCATTACTCCTCTCGCGACCCCCTACTTCGGAACCATGACTGTTAGTGCCCCCCAAAAGCTCGCGCTCAAGTGGCGCCGTTGCGTTCCCGCCTCAAGCGCCTGAGTTGGCCTGTCTACCTGCCCACATCACACACACTTGTTTACCATACCAATGATACCACCATCACCTCCATCCAAAGAAGAGAGAAAAGCTCTTCGGCACCAGGGGAAAAAGAAAAGCACACACCACTACTAGATACCCATCTTCACACACTAATCTCTTGAAACACACACACACACACACACACACACATACACATATATCATCACAATCACCATCACCGTCATCACCGTCATCATCATGAATGCATTAGAAAAAAGAATAGAAGGGCTAATTACGAGGGCCATTAACGCCGACCATTGTTCCAGGTGGACGCTTTCGACGGCAGCATTCACGTCGTCTTCCGCACCAACTGGCAGTTCTGCCGCTAAGTTTCTTCTCACCAAGAGACTTGCGACTGCTCTCTTCTCGGGAAGGCTTACCGCTGGGGCTATGAAAAGGGGGGATATGAGGCTGGGAGGGCATGAATACGGGACGACGACGATGATGATCTCTTTATTTTTTTCGTGCTGACTTTTCTCTCTATGAAGGATGGATGGACTGGGGAAGGGTGGGAAATGGATAGTAGTAGTCGAGATGCTAGGTGTGGGGTGGTTTCTTCTTTGCAGCTTTGGATCTGTCTTCCCACTTCTGGGGGGACGTTGAAAAGGATGCTTTCTTTTTTTATGCTTGTGATCTTTTAGCTACGAAATTGATCCTGCTGATTTCCCTAATCGTGGAGGCCCTCCCTCTCGATTGATGTTGTGGCCTTCTCTCTGATCACGATTCACTTTAGTGCCCAAAATTGCAAGCCTTCATAAACCTTCCAATCAGGGGGTTCTCGATCTTCATACGATGACCAGTCATAAGAGGTCATTCCGAAAATTTCATGGTCCGGGGTGGCTGTCAATTGAGGTAAAGGTGCAAAAAGCTCGGCTGCGATACGTCATCAGCACCAGGCGAGGCAGCATGTCACAAACAGTGCGTCACTTACGCGCTTGGGGAGGTCGTTTAGGATCCCGCCTGAGACCAAATTTCCAGTTATCAGCCTGGTACATGAAGTTGAAGTCTGTCCACATATTCCCCTTGACCGGATTGTTAGGAACTCCGCTGTGCTGGTCGTATTGGTTTGCGTGAAGACCGCCTTCGATATCTTCATGATTCCACGTCTGAATCGCGAACCTATAGATATCCCAACGTTCGTTATCTAATCTCTCCAGCTCCGATGCCCAATCTGTCGGTGTCTGGCAGTCGGGAAAATTGAAGAGTCGGCACGTCCGTGCAAACAGACGGACATAATCAAGGAAGATAGGGCGGACAACCGGTTCGAGCTCCTCATCTTTGTCGGTTGCTTTCTTCTTCTTATGGAACCCAAAATATTGCTCCGTCATCACCTGTCTCAATTTCTCCCATTCGGGCCTCCAAAGCCGCCAGACGGGAGATTTTAAAGCCCTCCTGGCATAGTGGTGGACTCCATAATGAATCGAAACCCACTTGTTTATGAAGTCCACATGGCTCCAAAGCTTCTCACGGTCGGCCTGACGCTCTTCCATCTGTCCAAATACCTCCAGTTCTCTTTCTTTCGACTTCAAGGGAACCAAGGCTACTACTGTAGGCAAGTAAGCAATTCTGGCCCGTCAACCGGCGGTATGAGATGGAAAACAATAAAGTGGGTTCCTTACGAATATGCTGTGCATCATTTTCTGTCAGACCGTACAACCGAGTGAAGGTATGGTCAAATAGGTCTTGCCAGGGAGAGAAGTAATCTCTTGGACCCAAGTCCTCCTTGTCATCCTTCTTGACGTCATGGTCCTCTGGCTGATTGTCCACATCCATTTTGTCAGTCTGGTTCTTTGGGTCGTCGTCCAAGTCCATGGCGTCGTCATCACTTTCTGGTTCCGGCGACGGAAGAACCGTCCCAGCCGGAGGTTGGTAAAAGCTGCCGCCACAGCCCTGGGAGTCGAGGTGCTTAGGCAACAGGCCGGCCTTCTCGTCACGCCCATAATCGTGGCGGATATAGATAAGGCGCAAGGCTATCATTCGACTGCCGTTACTGTCAGCGTTGACGTAAAATCAGAACATCAGACCAAGTGGTTGAAAAAGGAACTCCCTTACCAATCTGCAATCATGTCGGCCCCGTGGACAACTCTATGTATGTTAGACACGCGCGCTAGACCTTTGAGACCGATTGGTTCCGGGCAATGCATCAAGATATTGCCCATAGATGGCGGAACGGCGGTCAACACTCGTTCGAGCTCTTCATCGACTCTCATGGCTGCACGATTGTCCGGGTCGTACTTCTGCCACCCTACCCGTTGTCCATTTCTTCTCTCAGGTACTCCCCAATGTTGGAGAAGCATTCGAAGGCGTATATCAGCCATGTACCTCAAACTCTCTTGCTCTGTCCTCCTGACAACCGTATCTCTGTCTTTCAAGCTATCTTGCAGTTTGATGTTCATCGCGTGTAAATTGTCAAATATTTCTTCCGATTTCTGGCGTAGCTTTTCGCGGCGAGGGTGTTCGTAACCGGATTCTTTAATGATATCATGGCTCAGACGGTGAACTTCTGCCTCGGCCTCCTTGAGCCTGTTGCTTAGATTGTTGATATTGCCAGCAATCTTCTCAATCTCCTGCAGCGTTGAGAGACTGGCGCCATTTGCCTCCAGCTCGTTGGCTATCACCAGCCTCTCTACGTGTGCTCGCTGTAATCTTTGATCAAACCGGACGGTCCATCCCGTATAGATTGATTCAATATGGCGCCCCGACTCCTCATCTGTGTACCAGATCCTACCGTTTGGATCATTATCATCCCTGAATCTGTAGCTTGACTTCCCTTTTACAATCTTGTCGAGCCGTGTGCCTGCTGCAAACAGAGCGATTCTCTCGTTTGCCTTGTGATCGCCCGGAACAAGTTGATTCTTCCACGCCTCCGCCGGTACGTAGATTGCATATGATCTTTCATAGCTATGTTGGCGCTGTATGGGTCGATCTATTGGATTGAAAATTGGCTCGTGGCTGGTTCTTACAGAATCCGACGCGAGTAGTCGAGCGATGCTTTCTTTCTGAGCGGGCGTCAAGCTATCGAAGATGATACCAGTGCTTCCGGAAGCAACATCTTGAGATCCACTGGAGGGCCCAGCCGTGGTCTTGTTCTTGTTCTTATTCTTGTTCTTGTTCTTGTTCTTGTTCTTGTTCTTGGATGGCATTTTTGAATTTTGGCATGAGATCCCTACCTAGATTGCGGCCGTTGCTGACGGTGGTGTCGTAGAGCAGAAACCCATCTTGGTATTGCTTTATCTACACAGCCTAACAAAGGCGTCAATGGCATGCCGGATTTGGAATCAACGGACCCAAAGCAGCTGTGCGTACAAAGCAACGAAAACGCGATCATGCACCTACCTAGAAACACTAAGCAGTTACCCCTAATACCAAGCTATCTGAGAACCAATACTGCAGGTGTCATAATTGACAAAGATTGCAAAAAGTCTTAGCCAGCGGACCGAAGTTAGGTATCCTCTGACGATATGTCAACACTAGCTGTTTTCGAACTCTAGGACTTGAAAGCATGCTCTTGGTGTGTAAGTCTCCATCTGTGATTACGTTGTCTCTGACCAAGGATGCAAGATGAACGAGTCACTATCGCGAATGAAGCTGTGGGTCTGCCAGCCTGCGGTTTTCGACCCACCTTTTTTTCTTCAGTGGCATATTTGTTGGTTTTACAGGTTTTGCTCTGCTTGTTCCATCCATTTCCTGTGCCTTTGCCCGAGAGCAGCGCTATCCTGGGACGCACTGTGATCGTCCGGCTCCGTGATCCACTTTCCCGGCACTTCCCCACCCGGATCTTGCGACCCGTTCCCGGCTAAATGCGGAGTGGGTCACCAGCACAGCTGGAGATGGCACTTGAGATTGCCCCTCACGAGCAACGTTGAACATAAGATGCCGGTATCATGCTGATGGAAAACGAAAACACTTCTTGAAGCAATCAACACCTAGTAATTCATCATGCCCCAAGTTCGAAACCCCATCCTCCCTGGGTTCAACCCGGACCCTTCTATCCTCAGGGTCGGCGATGATTATTACATTGCCACTTCCACTTTCGAGTGGTACCCTGGGGTTCAAATCCATCACTCCAAGGACCTCGCAAACTGGGAGCTTGTCACCCGTCCCCTGACCCGCAAATCCCAGCTCGACATGCGAGGCGATCCGGATAGCTGTGGCATCTGGGCTCCTTGCCTCACTCATGACGGCGACAAATTTTGGCTGGTTTACACCGACGTCAAACGCAAAGACGGATCTTTCAAAGACACTCACAACTACATTGTGTCAGCTCCGGCCATCGAAGGCCCGTGGTCGGATCCCGTCTACACCAACTCTTCGGGGTTCGATCCCTCCCTCTTCCACGACCCCGACACCGGCAAGAAATGGTTTGTGAACATGCTGTGGGACCACCGCCGCCGCCCTCTTCTCTTTGCCGGCATCGCCTTGCAAGAATGGGATCCCAGTTCCGGCAAGCTCATTGGCCCACGCAAAAACATCTACCAGGGTACCGAGTTGGCTCTTGTCGAGGGACCCCATCTCTACAAGCGGAATGGCTGGTATTATCTCTTGACGGCTGAGGGAGGGACCGGCTACGACCACGCCGTAACGTTCGCCCGCTCCAGGGATATCTGGGGCCCATATGAGACCCATCCAGACAAGCACATCCTGTCTTCCAAAGACCACCCACATGCTGCATTGCAGCGTGCCGGTCATGGCGATATCGTCGACACCCCTGACGGCAAGACCTACCTGGTCCACCTCGCCGGCCGCCCAACCACACAGAGGAGGAGATGTGTTCTGGGCCGCGAGACTGCGATCCAGGAATGTTTCTGGAAAGATGACTGGTTGTTTGTCAAGGATGGGCCCGTGCCCTCACTCTACGTCGATCTCCCTGGAGCTCGTGACGAAGAACGTTACTGGCAGACCCAAAAGTATTCCTTCAATTCCAACGACGGACTGCACAAGGACTTCCAGTGGCTGCGCACCCCCGAGGCAGAAAGAATCTTCAATCTACAGGACAACAAGCTCAATCTGATTGGCAGGGAAAGTATCGGCTCCTGGTTTGAGCAGGCACTTGTTGCGAGAAGACAGGAGCACTTCTCGTATGACGCCGAGACTGTCATTGATTTTTCACCCACCGACGAGAGGGAGTTTGCTGGATTGACGGCGTATTACTGTCGGTACAATTTCTTCTATCTGATTGTCAGCGCGCATAGTGATGGGCAGAGAGAGCTGTTGATCATGGCCTCCGAGGCGAGCTGGCCAGTTGGCAATCTCAACTTGCCATTGTCAAATCCAGAAAGCGTGGTGATTCCCAACGAGGGCAAGGTCAGACTGAAGGTCACTGTGAGAGGGAAAGAGCTGCAGTTTTGGTACGCCCTCGAGGGGGATGGAGAGCTTCAGAAGATTGGCCCAGTCTTTGATGCAAGCATTGTCAGCGATGAGTGTGGAGGACACCAGGCACACGGCAGTTTCACTGGAGCTTTTGTTGGAATGGCCGCTTCAGATCTCAATGGCACGGCGAGAGTGGCAAGCTTTGATCATTTTATCTACACACCTGTCAAGCATAGCAGCGATCGTTACGATATTTGAGAGTAGCAGAATATCATGATACTTAGGGAGAAACGCGTTACGTATAACTATTAAGATAGATTGAGTTTCTGTGGTTCCTAATAAAAAGAACAACGTGATTAATAATTGATACTTGTTTAAATGATCACTGTATCATACCTACTTAGGTAATTGAGAAAAGTTTAGGCACCCTGGCTTAGTGTCTGTGATAGCCGGGCCGAAAAAACTATGGCCGGCTGCTTTTAAATATATTCAATGCAATTCAATTGTAAAGGCCTAGGTATTTTAGATTAATTTAATTGAGGGCTATAATTGAATTTGATCGTGTTGTTGCCAGCCTTGACTTAATGAGCCATGGGCACCAAGAAGGACCGACTGCCAGCGGCTTCTTGCCAGCTGAAAATAGTCGTCCTGCCGTAGCCACATGTTTCAGCTTCCAGAGCTGAACGCCTGGCGGCTACCAGGCCGGCGGCTAGTATGTCAGCGGCTACGGAGCCTTGCGAGACAGCTGCCTAAATTGAAGCTCCTCGAAGAACACATTTTCTTGGGGACTAAAAGCCTCAGCTCTCGGCAGTCTGATCCTCCCTCACGGCGGGCCGACATCCTCAACCCATCCCAATGAAGCAGCGACATTCAGCAAGAAGTGGGACAGCCAAGAAAACCGCTGCAATGGGCATTCCCATCCTTAAGTTTAAGTTTTCCAGCACTAGAGCCGCTGGAGAGAATGAGGGCGAAGTTGCAACATCGACGGCTGTCTCTTTCCCCGACGGCGTAAAAGTGTAGCACGACAACCTTAACGCCAGGGTCGACATCTACTTCGTCTACGGTTTAACCGAAAATAGAGATAGTACTTAGACCGCCTCCGGCTAAACCGAGCTATAACCCAAAACCCTACTCCTAATAAGCCTTAAAGACGCCCACATTTTAACCTTTAATTATAATACTTATATTATTAAAATACTTTAGCGGGAACCCCTATAGCTTTATAAAACTTATAAGTAAAATCTTAAATTTCAAGTTTTATTAATAGAGGGTCACTAATAGGTAACACGAAAGTAAGTGTAAAGTAGGATGTTAATTTAAAGTGAAAGTAGCTTAATAAGGAAGTTTAATATACTATTATAAAGCTTAACTTATAAAAGGCTTAGCATCTACTTATAGACTTATATTATAAGTAAGCTATATAATAAAGCCTAATTAAGTATAGAGATCTGTTGAAATAGGTGCTATTGAGGCCTGCAAGTACAAGGCTTTGATAGCTATCGGCGCAGTCCACTGGGAGTGAGGAAGACTTTGACGGCAGCATACGACAGTGGGCGAGCACTGAAGGAAGATGTGTTACAGGGAGCGGCGCCCTGTAAATACAGAAGATTATCACTGCAACTAAGGCTTATGAGGCACTGAAATAGATGTGGTGAACCAGTATATTGATTGAACTTAAAGGAAAGAAACTATCACAGTGAACAGGGCTTGTTGCCGAGTTCTTATAGGCCTTCGGTCTTCCAATTACTTCCCGGGACGCTCACTGGAGTGCTCCTCAAACCCGTTGAAAGCGCTAACCCACAAGGCACGTGGCGCTACCGTTTGGCTACTGCAGGGCACTGGACTAGCGCCCTGCGCCCCAGAGTCTCGGATCACTTCAGGGAGCCGCACCCGGAGCCGCACCTGGAGCCGCACCCAGAGCCTCTGGGCACCTCAGTGAGCCGCAGCTCCCGGAGCCCATGACTCAGTGGACACTGTTGAATTTTCCAAGCCATTGAAGCCCTGTATTCCATAGGGCTTAAACACACTGTAAAATCCACAAACAAATGCTGTATTTCAACAGTTTATATCTCTCTACTTTTATTCTTCTATAAAGATTATATTCCCGTAACGTCTCTTCTATATCCTTTCTTATTCCTAACTAATTAAAATACTATTTAATCTTTTCTATCATTTTAACTACTCCTATATATCCTCTGAACTTCGACTCGTAAATCTCCTAAATTAGCGTTCTCCGCTATCCTAGATCAACGTAGGCCCTATTATTATACTAGAGCCGGTAACGGTCGTCCTTCTGAATCCCTAGCAATTTTAACTTAACCTATCGTTCTTAATTATTACTATCGATATTATCTTAATACTTATAGGTAGTAGATTCTTCTTGATATACTACGCAATACTTAGCCTACTATTAAAGCGGATACCTAAATATACCTTCTATTATTTCCTATAGTAAGGGTAGTAATTCTTCTCCTACTTTCTCTTTATAATAATTCGCCCTTTTACTTAAAGCATCCGCTTTTGCGTTCTCGGATCCCTTCTTATAATGGATCTAAAAATTAAACTCGGATAAAAATTCTAACTATCGGCCTTACTTAGCGTTAAGGACCTTAGTAGTAGTAAAATACTTTAGGTTCTTATAGTTAATATAGACCTAGACTTCGTAGTTAGTACCGCTAAAGTATAATCTTTACTCTTTAAATACTTTAATAATGGTAAGTAGCTTTTTATTGTAAATAAAGTAATTCTTATATAGTCCTTGTAGCTTCTTCGAAAAGAATGCCACTAGGTGTAATTTCCTATCTTCGTTTCGTTACCCTAGCTGCCCTCCGATAGCGTAGTTGGAAATATCTATCTCGACTTCGAAAGATCGTCCTAGGTCGGGGAGTTTAAATACCGGGTCTACTATAATAGCGTTTTTAATAACTTAAAAAGCCTTCTCCTATTTCTTTCCCTATCTATTATTCTCCGATGGACTGTAGTAGAGTCCGTTGAAATCGTCCGCAAAAAAAAGTCTCCACTTTAGAAACAGGGGGTAGAGTCCGTTGAAAATTTCAATTGTACGGTCCATTGAACTTTTCTGCATTAAAATTTATAAATAAAGTATTATTGTAATTGTCTCGATAAGCTGTATCTAATAGTTATATTTATACTATTGTACGAGGGTTATAGAAAGAGATATGTAGGGGGGAGTTAGAGGGTTTTAGGTGAAGATGGGTTTAATGGGGTAGACCCCTACTTATTTTATTATATAGTAACCTTTATTATATAAAGATTAAAGATATTCTTTTTAATTATACGACTTTATTTTTTTAATTATTATCTTTAGTTAAGTTAATAGTAAGCTGCTTTTAGGTAGTACCTCCACTATATCTATTACGGCTACGACTACGATTACGGCCACCCCTTCCCCGGCCCCCTTTACGGCTACCTTATATAACGGTAATTTTATTATTTATAGCTTTATTTTGCTCGGAGAGAATATATTTAGCTATATAATCCTGTTATTTGTAATTTCTATAGTAATTACTGAAGAAATTAATTGTACGAATATAGGAAGTAAAGGGCTTTTTATTAGGATTATTTCGATAGGTATTATAAGGTTCCTTTACCTTTTTACTTCGGCTTTAAATAAAGAGTGTATTTAAATAGTTAGGCCCAATAATTACCCTCCTTATATTTATCTAAGATTTCCGAACTTTAATATCGGACGACGGTATATTAAATATATTACGTTGTTAGTTTTAGATATATTAGTATAGAGTTTATAATATTATACGATTCGGGGGGATTTATATTTTAAGCGAGTATTCTTATATAGTTACGAATCTTTTAGGAGCCTGTACGAAGGAGAATTATTTTTTCGTTATCCTCGATCTGTATAAGGGTAGAGTTATTAGCGAGAGTTATAATTTTGATTGTTAATATTGTTTAAAAGTTTGTAAAGTTTAATTTATTTAGAAGAAAGGTTTTTAATTAGAATTAAACGTATAACTTTTCGAAGAAATTATATTTATTAATTATTAAGTTATTAAATAATTATTCCTAAATTCCGGTTTAGATATTAATTCTTTCTAAAAACCTTATATATTAATTACCGTAAGGGTATTGTATAATAAAAAATTATTTAGATTTTATCGTACGATATATTATATAAACCCCCTATACTATTAAATATTTTTATTATTAATTACTATACAGTTATAAAGCGCTTTATTTAATAGAATCTCTTTATTATTAATTACCGTATAATTATAAAGGGTTTTCCTTTATTATATTTCCTTACTATTAATTATTATTTATTAGAAAGGGTTCTTTTTTTATATATCTCTTTTTTATTAATTATCGTATAATCGTAAAGTATTTTCTTTTATTATATCTTTTTATTATTAATTATTATACGGTCGTAAAGGGTTCTTTTTCTTATATTTTTATCCTCTTTTTCTTTTCCCTTTCTTCTTCTTAAGAATCCGCTAATGATAATAGATATAGTTCCTTTCCCCCATTCGGAAGCCCCCTTTTTTTCTTTCCTCCTCTTCCTCTTAGTAATTTGCAGAAATTATTTCTAAAATCGTACGGTAAGTGGATTAGTTTATATATTTAAACCCCGATCTTTAGCTTAATACCTAACTTTAATTTAATTATATCTTACCCCTCTTTTTCTCTTATATCGTATAAACCTCTTTTCTTATAATTATTAATTATTAACTACTATTATTATAGATCTTTTTATAATTATCCATCCCTATTTTATCCTTATTTATAAGGATTATAAGACTAGGGTTTTTATTAATAAAATTATAACCTATTTTCGTACGAAGTACCGCTAAACTATTAAACTAAATTAGCGGGGATAAACTATAAGAAAATATAAAGACTCTTTTACTAAATAAAGGAATTAATAAAACCTAAAGTACTTTTAATTTCCCTAATCACCTATTTCTATTATTCCCGAATTTAATTTACTAATCTCTTATAATTTAAAATATAAAAACTATTTATATATTATTATTATTAAACGGTAGATATAAAAATATTATCGTATAAACTATAGCTAAGTTAATCTTAATACCAAAGGTAGTAATATTAGAGCCGTAAAACGGTAAAAGGTACCTTGGAAAATAGATATACTATACCAGCGCTTTTTCTAAAACCGGCGGAATACTAGTTATTTTAAAATTATTACTTAGGTAACTTTATTAATAACTCTCTTATTTAATATAATAAACGATACTATCGTATAAAAGTAAGAAAACAAAGATAATATTTTTCTTTTAACTTTATATATAATAAGTAACTTATTTAAATAAAGAACTAAAATTATAGTTATAAATGAAGGTAAACTAGCTTTTAATTTATAAGTTATAAGGATAAGTTAAGCCTAATACCTCGGATCCTTTAATAAGGAAGAGCTTCGTCGTATAGTCTCTCTCGAAGTTAGTAAAAGCTAGGCTAAAGGTATTAAAAGTTAAAGGAAGAAAGTACTTATAATAACCTAGGACTATATTTATAATATTACCTTTAATATAATTAATTAACTAATATATAATATTAAAATTACTATTCTTTTTAAAATAAATAAAAAATCTATAAATAAAAAGCCGAAATAGCCTTTTAAATTTAAGTTAAAGTATCGTATAATAGAGAAGTACGCTCTTATTTAAAAGAGAATTTTTAAATACCTCTTTCGTATAGCTACTTAAAAGGAAAAAGACCGGCCTAGATTTTTACTTACCTCTCGATAAAAATAACTATTAAATAAGGTAATTAAGCGACTTAATACTATAATAATAGTATTTATTAATAAAAAAGATATTATATAACGGAAATTAAATCGAACTTTATTAGATTTTATTATTTTTCTTTTCGACTATCTACTACCTAATTTAACTTATAAAAGCCCCTTCCTCTTTACTTTAGCTATTTTAGGATTAAAAAAGGATAATAAATAATTATTACCTTCCGATTATACTAAGATATTATCCGATATAATTATATTAAGCTAGGCTTTTATAATACGATAATCTCTCTATAAAGTTACCGATAATAAAGGGAATATAAATAAGCTCTTTAATATCGTACAAACTAAAGTCTTACACTTTATAATTAAACTCTATAAAGATAAGTAGCTTATATTAATAAATTAGATCCTAAAGTTTAAATCGTACGGTTTTAAAATTAACAGCGAAATACCATTATAAAAGTACTTAGCTTTCGACGGTACTAAAGTTATATATTAGAATATCTCTTTTACTATTAATAATCTTATTAAAATATTATATATATTAGTTAAATAAATCAATCGTATAATCTAAAAGCTAATCTTTCTTAACTATATTAAAGACTTTCTTCCTAAAGTTCTTTAAAATAAACTATCGAATATAGTTAAAAAGGACGATATAAAATATTCTTTCTTTACCGAAAGCCAAAATAATTAACTTTATAAATATAAAGATTAGATTGTATAACGGATTCTTTTAAATAAAATACTTAAGGCTTTTTAACTAGAAAATACTAAATCAAACTCCTATTAGTTCCGTACAATAAAAATAGAGTTATACCTTAAACGGGTCGATCATCTTAAAGGGCTTTTTCTTATCGCTATTTATCTTCTAAGTAAACTACCAAACCGTACAATAAAACTTTTAAGTTTAAAGTTTCGCAATACTCTAATCGGCAGTATAAAGAACCTTTTTATCTAGTATAAAATAGTTACTATCGTACTATACTATTACAAAGGGCTAAACTATACTAGTAAATTAAAAATTATCTATCGTTTTCTTCCTAAGAAGTTAGAGGTTAGTATTATATAGTACCTTTAACTAATCCACCCTTTCTATCTTTTACTATAATACTAATTTAATAAAACTACTTAACCTACAGCCTTCTTTTAAAATATTAAATACATATAAAATACTTTTAATATCAGGATTAATTCTTTAAAAATAGGGCTTTTTAAGAGTTAATATAAAAAAGAGTAGAAGTAATAGTCCTCTAATAAGTTTAGTCATATACTTTAAGCTTATACTAAAAGATACTTTAATATTAAAATTAAAATACGGTCCTAATAGTATATTTCAATTAATATTATACAATATTTTCTATCCTACCTCCTCCCTAAATTTATTTTATTAAAGAAGAGATAGGAATTATATAAAGATTAAAATAATTTGGATTTTAATAATAGTTCTATAGAAAGCTTAGATAACTTCGATAAGGCTATTACTATTTAAACTAGCTATTTAATTAAAGTTATAAAGTTAATTTATACCCGGAAGATCGATTAAGGAATAATAGGCTATACTATATAATAGGAACGTCTCTAGAAGTTAAGTTAAGCTTAGTACTACCTTTTTACCTTTAGCTAAAATAATTTAATTTCTTTCTAAAAAACTAAAATTAATTTATTTACTAATTAACGATATATTATATAATAAAAAAAACTTACCCATCTAAAAAATATTAATTTAACTAATAAATTATATTAAATACTTAGAAACCTAAGTACTAAGTTTAAAGGTAAGTAATTTAAAGCCCTTTTTACGGTCGTATAAAGGGCTAGCTTTATTATTTAAATAACTAGAATAGGAAGTAGGAAAAGCCTAACCTTCCTTCTTCCTATATATTATATACCGGATAATATAATAATTATTATTTCCCCCTTTATAACTTTATAAGAGGATATTAAACGACGCTATCGTATAGCTTCGATCCCCTATATAATTTAATCTATTAAAGAAGTTATAATAACCTCTATTATTCTGATTACCCTTAAGTCTTTTACTACTAAAACCTTCCGGGATTTTATTAACCGCCTTTATATATAATAGCAGCTTAATCGGATTATCTTTAATAAATATTATACTATCTTAAATACTTCGTACGATTTCCGCCTAAAGCTCTATAAAATTAAAGGATATCTAGCCTCTATTAGAACCTAACTTATTTTTCTTATAATTACTTTCCCTCCAAAAGACTAATTAAAGTTTTTCAGTCTTTTATATATTAATCCTTAATGTTTAACTATCGTATAATTAATTACTTTAAAACCTAACCTTCGATATTTAATCTATAAAGTCTAAACTAATAGAAAAAGCAATACCTTAATAATA